>JBBPCZ010000028.1:8682155-8701554 GCA_037974445.1 Brycinus macrolepidotus
CCCCCCTCCTCCAAAAGAATAGCAAAAGTGGAAATGTATGTTGGATGTCTTTTGGTTGCTGATAATAACTCCCAGCTGTGGTATGTTGAGATGCTCAGAACCTCATTTAGCTCTCATGAACTCACTGTAAATAACCTATTGACTCATTCCTTCACACACACCAATAAGGTCTTCAGACATAATACCAATTAGGATGATTTACTGCTGATAGTCAATCATAATCCACAACCAGTGGCCTTACCCAATTATCCAGAACATCCAGTGCATCAGCAGGTCAGAGGCTGGTTTTAAAATGTTAAATGTTAATATTGTTCAGCACATCATTCACATTTTAGGTTTTGCAGACTACCTTTGCTCATCAAATCACAAGAGGGTCTGAGATTCACATGTGATCCATGAATAATATTTCTGTATATGACATTCTGGCATACCTGTCAGTTCATGAAGATCTGGGCAGCTGGTGGTCTGGTGGTTAGGGGGTTGCCCCTACAATCGGAAGGCCGTGGGTTCGAATTCCAGGACTGCCAGTAGCACCACTGAGGTACTTTTGAGCAAGGTCCCATCCCCACACACTGTCCCCTGGGCACCATTCTCAGCAGCCCACTGCTTCACCTCCCTGATTCATTCAACTAGGCTAACAATTACATCAAGGGGTGGCAGTGGAAAAAGTTAAATAGCTCACTTAATGCATCTCAACCAAATCACGACATTTTGAAAATATCGTCACGAACTTCCAACTTCCACTGACATGTTTTAGACTAATTACCAGATATATACAGTATGTTGAAACAGGGAAATAACCAAACTCTGCTAGACCCGGGTCTTCAGTTCTCCACTCCTGCTCTGAGTCTAGAATACTGACGTTTCCAATATTGGTTCTAGATCTCAACTCAGAATATTAAGACATCTCCAAGTGCTTCTAGATCTTAGTCCAGAATACCATGGCAACCTCTGTTGTTTCTAGATCTGAGTCCAAGAACCTGCAGCATTATCTATGGGCTCCAGTTTTGAGTATAGAATACTGAGATTTCCCCTGTTGGTTCTAGATCTCAACTCAGAATACTAAGACATCTCCAACTGTCAAAGTCAAAATCAACTTGAACTTTATTGTCATCTCAACCGTACACAAGTATACAGAGGGATGAAATGGCAAAACTCAGGTTTCACAGTGTACTTATAGTGCAACAGACATAAGACATTGTTAAACAAACAAAACAGTGCAATAAGAAGTATAAAATAAGGTAAGACAACTGCTTCTAGATCTTAGTCCAGGATACTAAAGCATCCTCCATTGGCTCTAGATCTTGGTCGAGGATACTAGAGCATTCAAGATTCAAGATTTGTTTATCGTCAATACAACAATATACTCAGTATACAGTGTACTGAAATGCCATTCCACACAGGCCCTCCATGGTGCATTTTACAGAATATCAAAAATACAAAAATACAAAATACAAAAATATAGGGCAAGAGATATACACATAAATGTGGTTTTTAAAACAGGACAGAGACAATACCAAGTGCAAGTGTGCAATTAGAGTAAAGTGAACTGTGACGCTGGTATTTAAAATACCAGGATTCAAGTTATGGCCAGGAAACTGCTGACGCACAGTTGTAGCAGGTGCAAATTTGACATGAGGTAGACCATGTTTGTGCAAATGTACAAATATACGATAGATGAGCATTTTCTGTTAAAGTCCAGTATAAAGTGTAGTATTTTGTGTTATTTGTGTCTACAGAAGGTGTTTTGTGTTGTTGAGGTTAACAGTCCTTTGGTGGCAATGAGTTAAGGGCTCTGACTGCTTGGGGGAAAAAGCTCTTTAATGGTTCTAGATCTACATGCAGACTATAGAGAGATCCTCTGTTGGTTCTAGATTTGTCCAAAATAAAGACACCTTTCCTGCTGGTTCAAGATTGGAGTTCAAAACAGTGAAACATCCTCTACTTCAGTGGCCACCAACCCTGGCCTTGGAAATGCAGAGTTTAACTGTAATTTGAGTCCACCACATCTCACCCAGCTAACTAATGTCTTTCAGAGACATTTTCATGTAATTACTGCCTTCAGACACCCTGGATCAGGTGTGTTACATTAAATCTGCATTAAGGTATGTATGTCCTCATACACACAGACATTTCTTTCTAAATTAAGGGCATTAATAGGGTGTTAGCCTCCACTTTTCTATGTAACAGCCACCAACCATCAGCCTATACTCCTCCGGGAATAAATTTCTGTAGCTGTTGGAACACTGCTGCTGAGATTTGATTCCACTCAGCCACAAGTTAGGTCAGATACTCATGTTAGCTGATTTGGTCTGGCTTACAAACAGGGCTTATACTTATAGCAAAGGTGTTTAATGAAGCTTCACCACTCTTACAAACATGAGTCCATTACTCCAGTCCAAGGAGCCTGACAGCCATGCAAGCTGGCACAGGCTGAGCTTAGCTTTATTGGCAGTAAGGCCTTACAATATAATGCTTATTACTGATTATTGCAGTTTTGCCCTTTACACATTGCAGTTTGCACATAGGTTGCAAAATGCAGATTATTTCCCTGAACAACCATTAAATGTTCTATTCTTGCAATATTGTGAATGATGAAAATCGATGACTGGATTCAATTATCGTATAATCTACTAATAAGACTACAGCTGGAAGGCAGGAGGAGTGTGATGTACGAACGTGCTAGAGTGGGTGGTTGATTGGTGGTGGTAGTTTGCAAACTTTGGTGTTTAAACAGTGCAGTTGCATTAGTTATCATAATTAATAGAGTGCCTATCATCCATAAAGCATTTTCGCATTCATACTTTTCACAACATCCTGTCTATAAAAGATACTGTTTGTTTGAATCAGCTAGCAGATACTTCAGGTGTTGGCCAACAGACATGCCACTTTGTTTCACACAGGTCTGTTTTTGTTGAAGCATTATGTTGTATTTGTGCATACAACTGATCTGAAGAAAGCTTAAGAGAAGTGCCGGTGGTTAAAACCAGCCAATACATGTTTAAAAATGCCAAATGCCAGTAGAATGGTCTAAAAATATATACAGTACAATTCTGTTTGAGGGGTAGGATGGTGTTTAATTTGAAACAAATGTTTTGCCATCATATTAGATCATTTATATTAATGTTTAACATGCTAGCTTAATATCATACAAATTATCATTAAATTTCATGCCAACTTCTTTATGATGCTGTAACAAAGTGACCTTGGTAGATCTTCCATTTTGAGATATGTAATATAAACGAGGAACATTCATAGGACACTCCTACTGAAGACTTGCTCTTCTCGACTGCGGCCTAGGCTGAGATTAGTAGTGACAAACCAGACAGCAAAACATAAACAACAAGAAGTAAAAACCCTCAGCTTTCTCCTCTGGTTCAGTTCAGTGTTATTCTCACCCAGGCCTCCGTTAGCTCTGGGAGCAGTGTCAACAGCCATCCAAATGAATCTATATTGAAATGTATTGGGGAGGAGATGGAAGGGAGAGAGCGAGAGACAGAGAGAGTGGGAGAGAGAATAAGTAACCTTGTGTTCCCTTCAGCGGTGGCTCCCAGAACAGCTTCCCTCTCCCTCCAGCAATTAATCATCTGATAGTGAGCTTACTCAAGTGTGTCTCTGCTCGCTCTCTCCTAATTAACCAGAGAGAGAGAGAGAGAGTGAGTGAGTGAGAGTGAGAGAGAGACAGAAGATTGTCAGTTAAAAACAGAGAAGGGCAAGCTGAGATGCAGCGTTGAGATGAAGTGATGAAGTGGGAGAGAGGGATGCAATAGGAGAAAGAAGAGTGAGGCAGGGTGGAGAGGAAGAAAAAGAAAGATCATGAGAGAGAGAGAGAGAGAGAGAGAGAAAGAGTGTTACTGAGTGAATGTGAGCATGAATGAGAGACAGTGTAAGAGATAGCTTGAGAGAGAGAGAGGGATGGGGGACTAGAAGGATTGTTGGCTAAAACAGAGGAGAAAGGCGAGAAATAGGGATAGAAGAAAGGGAGAACTTACAAGGGAGAGTGGACAGAGAGACACAGAGAGAGACAGAGAAAGAACATGGGAGAGAGACAGTGGGTGAGTGAAAGGGAGACACTGAGAGAGTGAGTGAGAGACAGAGAAAGGGAGATACAGTGTGAGAGAGAATGAGAGAGAGGGAGGGAGAAGGAGATGTGTGGAACAGAAGGAGATGCAAAGATATGGACGAGCTGCCATCCTCCTCTAGTCTCTCAGGGATAGAGCACCATACTGCCACACCACCGAGCATACTAAACAGTCTGAATGTCTCTGTGTGTATGTATGTGTGTGTGTGTGTGTGTGTGTGTGTGTCTTTCTTACCAGAAGTTCCTATGAAAAAGTGTGTTGTCATGGCATTAAGTGCAGATCTGTCAGAAGGAAATCAATCTGTGCTTCATGAGATTTGTAATTGATTTTGAGTGCATGTGAATAAAGCATTGAGTTCATGTGTATGTTACAGCAATGGTTCCAATACTGCTCACACAGACAGGTCCACCAGGTGTGTGTGTGTGTCTCCAATCACAGCTGTAGACTTTGAGGGAATCTTTCATCTTTGATCCTTAACTGAGCAGAGCTGATTCTCTCTCTCTCTCTCTCACCCAGGCTCTTGCAACTGCGGCCACCTGCCAGCCAATTAGGCGCGTGGCTGAGGCAGTAGCAGCTGTACTGAGGCAGTCCAGAAACCACACACACACACACACGCCGCCAGGTGGACTACCCTGTGGTACACCGATTGGCCAGCACTCCTAACCACCCAGCAACAAGCTCTGACACACGACATGACAGACAGATCATACATGCTGCAAAATACAGGCAGCATTAAAAATCTACTGCATCTACAGAGCAACAGGCAGTCAAACTCAATCACACCAACCTATACGAACACACTTCTTTTTTAACCTATTTTTGACATCACTTGGTGTGGAAGTGTAATGATGAATGGACCAATAGCCATTGTCCAAAATTATTTGGAAAGATATTTTTTATACATTAATCTCCATTATATGTTTTATGCATTCCATTAATCTCCATTATAAGCATGCTGAAACTCTTCAGACCCAAAGGGATCGCTCCCCAGGCAATACTGTGACAAATGTTTACATCTATGACTATATTCTTCAAACAAACCCGCTTTAATGTGCTTCACTCATTTATACTGCAAACAGTTTTCAAGACCTAAGCAACCTCAAACTTTTAATAGATGTGTATAAAATGAGCAAGGGTAGGAACAGTTCATTTACATGTAAATTAATTGTAAACACATCCTGCTTACAGCTTCAACAGAAACATTTGCCCGAGATTACCTCAGAAGAGTGGGTAAACTAATACAGCAGGTGTTACTGACCTGTCCATGCTCCGCCTACGAAGGCATCCTTTTACAGCAACTGTGCCAGGATTGGATTAGCTTTGCAGGATGCTGGAGGAAATCCCTTTGGACTGAATGGGATTTTTGTTTTTGTTTCTAAAAAGGTCAGACCATTAAATAGAGAATATTTTGCATGATGGCAGATGTGTTGCTGTTGTTTCCATCATGCCTAGTCTTGATTAGCTACAACATTGGTAGCATAGCATAGCATTTTAGTCAAGAAACTTAACATTTTGGGCCCCATTTGTGGCACAGTAGGTAGCACTGTTGCCTCACACCTCCAGGGTTTGGGGTTCAAAGCCAGGCTTTGTGTGTGCGGAGTTTGCATGTTCCCCTTGTGGTAGTGTGGGTTTCTTCTGGAGTCTTTAGTTTCTCCCACAGTCCAAAGACATGCGCGTCAGGTGAATTGGGGTCTCTAAATTTGAGGGTGGGTCACTGCCTTGTGCCCGCTGGCCCCAGGATGGGCTCTGGGTACCCGTGACCCTAGTAAGGATTAAGTGGTTACAGAGAATACATGAACTTAACCTTGTGTATTGACTCTAAACAACGATTGCTACAATTTGCTCATAAGCTTGAATGGGATATTTGGAAGTGCTCTGTAAAGCTAATCCGATCTTATCCAACCAACGTACCTACAGTAGTTAGGAAAAAACACACATTTGTGGGTGGAGCATGGATAGGTCACCTCTTAAACGTGTCAGAATGTTATGAAAAGCACACTTTCACGCCATGAACGACTGAATAGATGACAGCAACAGCCTATTAAAGCTCTGCAGCAGGTGACAGCACAGCACATGTCTGTAGCAAGACATTTTTATAACAGATTGATACCCATTTACCAGCGCAGCATCTATCCAGTCTGCCCGGTTCACTCCACTGTCCTCTGTAAGGCAGGAGTGGAGTGATGACAGAGAGGCAGAAGAGGGGTAATGCAATCAGGTTCAACCCCACCTCCTCGTCCTCCTCCTCCCTCCATCCTATATCTGCTCTACCTCCTCGTAAACCTCTGTCCTCCCCCTGTATTTCTGCTTTATGAGAGGAGGGCTAATACACGGCCAGATTTACGAGTGGCAGCGGCGGGCGGATTTAATATTTTAATTCTGTTTTATTGCTCAAGCTCTGAGCCAAACGCTCAGGCTTTATCGGCACGTATCGCCACAGCGACACAGTGACAGACAGACGGAACGGAAGGAAAGAGGAAGGGAGAGAAAGAAAGAGAGAGAGAGAGAGAGTGAGAGAGAGAGAGCAAAAGAGATGCGGAGGTAGAGTGGGATGGGGTAAAGAAGGGAAGAGAGAGAAAAAGAGAAAGACTGATGAGAGAGAGAATGAGAGGGGGAGAGAGATAGAGAGACAGAGAGAGAGATAGAGAGAGACAGAGAGAGAGAGAAAGAGAAGTGAGGGACAGAGAAAACGAAAGAAAGTGAGATAAGAGGGGAGACAGAAAGGCCAGGAGAGATTTATGGAGGGAGAAATAGGGGAAAGAAAGAAAGAGAAAACAAGAAGCAAGATGAATGGACAAGACAAAAGAAGATAAAGAGAAGGACCAGGAGAGAAATGAAGAGGAGGATGGTAGAAAGAGAAAGAGGCGAGATGGAGGGAGACATGGAGAAAGACCAGGAGAGTGTGGTGAGGGGAGAGAGAGTGAGAGACAGACAGACAAAAAGAGGAGGAGAATAGAGTGACAGACAAAGAGAACAGAGAGAAAGAGGAAAAGAAGAGAGGAACAGAAAAAAAGAGAACAGAGGGAACAGAGAGAAGGGCCAGGACAGAGGGATGGAGAGAGAAACGTGGAAAGAAAGAGAAAGACAAAATGGAGGGAGATAGAAAGACCAGAAAAGAGAGAGATGGAGAGAGGGATGGTTGGAGAAAAGAGAGACAGAGTGCATGTATGGAATGTTCTATCTCTCCATAACTCAACCTGCCAGAACTCTCTGCTCTTGAAGACACTCATCTTTCTCTCTCCTCATCTCACTCCTCCTTCTGCTGTCAGCACTGGAACTCCTCGCTCTTTCAGCGGGGCTGCGACCCTGACACACGCACACGCACACTCACACACACACATATACACGCGCGCGCGCGCACACACACACACACGCACGCGCACACACACACACGCACGCGCACACACACACAGGCACACACACACGCACGCGCGCACACACACACACACATATACACGCGCACACACACATATACACGCACACAGACACACACCCACACCTAATTCCACAAAGATTCATGGCTCCAGGGGTCCACTCAGGATCAGGTCACGCTGCTGATTCACAGCTTAAGGCCATCGACTCCGGGCTAATATCAGGATCGATTCACCACTCCCCACCCTCCACGCCTAACACAGCCAGCTGATTCATGCTTTTAGCCAATTGATTCCGAGTCATTTCCTAAGCCCAAAAGACGGATAAGTCAGGGGTGCACTGACGCGTGGCACAGAAGAGAGCTTGTGGTTAGCACTTCGGGATCCCGGGGACTATAAATCCGCAGCGCACAAATTTACACCTGCGAGTGATAGTGCATTTTGTTAGTCCCGATTTGTGAGCTCAGATAATGTCCTCCAAGGTGAAATTTGTCACTATTACACTTTATTTTCCAAAGCATAGAGCTTCAAAAGTTGACCACCCAGAGGTTCTAACTGATCTGGCTGATTTGTCTCTTGTCTGTCAGTGGTCTCTAAGATTGATTTTAAGCTTGCTTTCATCCTACAGATAGTCCACTTTTGAAGTTGTATGCACTGATGTGTCAGCGCTTGGTCCTTATCAACTGTAATACCTTATCATTTCACATGGCAACAAGATACAGCTGCAAGAAGGAAATACAGCAACGCCTGTTTAGTGAAGTCAAGCTCAGCCCACAAGTGAATTTTCATGGATTTTCATGATAGTTTAAGATAGCCTTTCTGCGGTGAAGGATGAAAATTGCTTCTAAAAGTCAAAAGGGCCATTTTCCAGACCTGTGTTTTATACTAATAAAACAGGACTGCTGAAAATTTCACAAATTAGCCTGGGATCATTCCTCTGGGTGGTCATCTGAAGTGATGTTTAAGAATGTTAGTTTTCAACCTTTTATTCATAGCAACTTTATTTAAATATGTAGAAAATTGATCAAATATAATTTTACATATTTACATATTTTACACGATTCAAAAGGTTTGCGTTATCTCAGATTGCTGTTATTTGTATCATCATGTATAATTAATCTCTGGTTTACGGTCTTGCTGGCCGCTGGTGGCCTAGTGGTTAGGGCGTTCGCCCTGCGATCAGAAAGTCGTGGGTTTAATTCCCAAGGCTGCTAGTGGCACCTCTGAGGTTCCCTTAAGCAAGATACCATCCCCACACACTGCTCCCCGGGCACCGTGTTCCTGGCTAGCCGCTGCTTCACTTGGTGAGGAAGAATTTTGTACTGTTCACCCTGTGCGCTGTGGTGTGTTCACGTATGCCAAAATGATCATTTTCACTTGCTAAATCACACAGATATACTTCATGTTAGCTCAATTGCAAGTTTTAAAGTCTTAATAATCCTAAAAAGATGTGACTTTTTGATCCTGAATTTTAAGGAAGTTCTGAAAAAAGTAAGAAATACCAAAAATGAAAAACAGACCTTCTTTAAGTGATCAGGACTTTATTGAATGTGTCTGCATTTCAGACCACACAGGGATCAACGATGACGTAGCCATGCCAACATAATCAACACCACAGCGGAGAAGAAATAGAGTTTTTTCAGGCCTCTTTTTTTATTTTCTGACAGAAGTCGGACTTTGAAGCTGTAAAAGAGATCACAGGTAAAGTATTGAATTGTTACCATGGTAGGTAAGGTAGAGAGAGAGAGAGAGTGAGAGAGAGAGAGCAATTTCATGAACAATCTGACCTCTGAAGCCCGGCACGACAGTGAAATTGTAGAACTGATCTTTCATCATGATTTATTCTCTTTTTTTAATTAAAGATGTGTTATAGTCATTTTGACACAGAGGAACTGTGTTCAATGTTTTTGAAATGCTACCTGATGGATTCACTGGTAGCTGGTCAGGCACTAAAGAGAGTCAAAAATCATCCCTAATTCTGATTGGTTTGAGGCATCACCTGGCATCAGCATCTACCAATATCATTCAATATATCCAAAACACAGAAGTACAAAAATCTCTACACTGACCAACACCATTATAATACAAAAATCTCTAGTACAAAAATCTCTATACTGACCAACACCATTATAATATTTTTAATATTTTTCATGGTTAACAATATAAACAGCTTTGCAAAATAAGTTTCTCATGTTTCAATTATTAATATGAAAATGAGCAGGTCAATTGTCTTTATCAGTAAAGACAATCAGGTACAAAACAAGGTACATCATGTTTGGTGGAAAAATGCGCATGCAGAAGAAGGTGAAAAATATATTTTTTTGTCTATCTGCAGAGCATATGCTGCACCAAGGTGTGCGCCCCCATTATTTCCAGTGCACCCTCAGCGATTTTGCTCTGGACCTGAGCCTGGAGGAATACATTTGGAAACATGTTCTATTATTCAAAACGGCCAAGGGAAATCAGTAGGCTTTTGTGTCTAATGAGTAGCGGACGCCTCTTCAGATGAGCTAATGAGCAAACAGAGCTAACCAGGACAGCGCTGGTTGCTGATGGAGACTGATGGACGATGTGCCAACATTACTGGTTTGTCAGAGAACTGTCTTTACTCAGAGCACTTGTTTAACCACATTCCTAATCTTTACTGTGTTACCTTTACCATAGTTGGCCACCAATCATCAGGCTAAGAGCAGTTGCGCTAGAGCATATTCTGACCATGCTAACATGAGCTGAGAGCTTAGATGAACCAACTCTCCAAGGATCTGACAGAACAGATGGGTTTGGGGTGCTGACAGAACAGAAACTCCCAGTTTTTCAATCAGGCTGCTTCAAAAAAGAACATCATCATGCAGGAAAATGCTTCAGCCCTTAAAGGTTGTCTATCAATTGGATCTGTGCATACAGCATTGGTGGAGAAAACACGGCTAAACAGTTCATCGCCTGCCTCAGATCAAAATCAGTTTCATTTTTATTTTTCATATATTTAATTTGTATTAGTATTATTGTTGGACTATCAGCCCCTTACCATGGTTCCTTAATATGGAAAATAATCTTTTTTTTATTATGATACTATGTAAACATCTCAGAACCCCTAGCTCATAAAGTTCATAAATGGAGAGTAATAAGCTTTAGTGCCATGTAAGCAAGCATATCTGAAAAGGTCCCCCACAAACTCCAGTTATGTGGGTAGATCAGAAATAGGCATCATTTAAATTAGCAAACGTGTCTTTTCCTGATTGACTACATTGAAATTTGTGTAAATTTGATTTTCACTAAACTGTTCCTTTAATTAAAAGATGAAATTAGACTTGCAGAAAATAAGTAAAAAGTTTGTTTGTAACGTTATTTGTGTGACTTGTGTCACGCGCAGTCCTGTTCCCCCACAGCTGGTCGTGGCAAAAGGTCAGATTTAGCTTTCAGTACTGATCTTTTCGTTACAGAAAATCTGATTACTTTTGTACAGCGCAATGCCTACAACTAATTGGACTAAACTAAGACTTCTTGCTTATGCCACTGACATTAAAAGCGTGCAGTTTAGATCAGTTTAGCTGCAGCTTTTATAGGGGGAGGGTGGTTATAGGGAGGTTGGTACAGTGTTGTCCAGCATGTTTTTTGATTGTTTCTCAATTTTCGCTGCAATTTATGTCCAATCGCACATGCCATCAATGCTGGGAGGGTGAAAGTTAACACAATCTTCCTTAGAGTCACATGAAGTGCCACTATTTTTTTTCAAACTGCTGCAGATACATCATCATTGGACAGCTCAACATGCTTGGAGGAGAACACTAATGGTCAATTCTGCTACTTCAGCTAACAGGCACTGACTAGCATCATTCTGGGTGATGGTGGGAGATGGAGAGCCACTCAGGGACAACAAGGAAAATTGTACCCTCTTGGGCTCCCGGCAACTGATGGCTGTGGCATCACCAGGGATTGAACTTTGATCTCCCGATGACAAGCCAGCACCAAAATTGTAACCAAAATTCTCATTTTGAGATTATGTCTGGCTCCTTGCAAGACAAGTCACACACACACATGCGTTCAAGACTCAGCCAATCCCCAACAAGCGGAAGCCATCACACGCAAAGAGAAGAAAGAGAAATGTCAACACCTCAGATGAAATCATTTTTCACCTTGCAGAAACTCCCTCGTTCACATGGCATCAGACATCATGAAAAGTTTGATTGCGTTCGTAAAGGAAATCAATACGAGGTTCTCAGTATTCCACAAACCACTTTTCTTCCTATGAAATGTCATTACCTTTTTTTTTTTAGGGGAGAGCATGCAATTTCAGCAGGACGGAGAGGAAAAACAGGCAGGATGAAAATGAGAGAAAGGAAAAAAGCAAAGGAGGAGAACAGGTGCGGCACTAAAACATGGCCGCATCACTTGCTTTATCTTCAATGACAAACAGAACAGGAGGAAGACAGAGAAAGACAAAGTGTGTGTGTGTGTGTGTGTGTGCATAGAGAGGACAAGAGAAAAACAAATGAGTGTAAATGTAGAGTGCGAGGGGTGAGGTGTCTCGGGGGGACTGAGCTGAAATAAGATCAGATGCACTCTTTCTCTTCTGAAACCCCCCTTTCCTGCGTTCCCTAAGATGTTCCTGTGTAATGCACCACTGCCTTTACCTCCTCTCTCTGCTGCCTCGCTCCTCAGGGGGCTCAGAGCGGCGCGCGCTGCTTTGCTGATCGATTCGGGGGCCCAACGGGACATCCTGTCCAATCAATGAGTCTCTATCTGCCCCACCCTGCCGCCCCCTTCCAAACACCTAACCCCAGAGACACTGACGGAATGCAGCAGACAGAGACTGTGTAAGTAATCTGTGTACCATATAAACCACTCCCAACCCCGCTCACCTCCCAGTGATGGGCCTGAAAAGATTACACTCCAGTCCCCAGTGGGGGACCAGCATGAAGCATTTAACACCAGCATTTAGCACAGCAGGCGTGTGTGTTTCAAAGGCATTGGTATTAAAACGCTGGGTCACTGGCGAATGAAGAAAGAGCACGGAGGTCAAAAAATATGAACAGATTTAATGTAGTTTATTCAAATGTGTACATATTTACTGCCAAAAGTCCATATAGTCCATATATCACAACTGATCTGTAAAAACAGCCCATTTTAAATTCCTAATTCTGTGCTGTGACAAAAAAGTCTGTTCAGCCTACAGTAGTTTAGCCTTGCCCATTCGTACTGAATTTATAAGGATCCATTAAGTTTGGACATTCTAAGTATTATGTTTGCTGGCTGAATTATTTTCAATGTAACTGAACCAATTACTTTGTTTTGGCAAAATTAATTAATTCAAGATATCACAGATGATAGCATGGCCAGTTGATGAGTATTCATTCAGGCATGGTTTAAGTTATTTAGGTCAAGGCAACAGGTGGCCCGGAAGGGAAGTAGTATTTTGACCATGAATAAAATACCAGTGGGATTCCAGTCTGCAGATATTAAAACCATGTAGCTTGTTTTTGTAGATTTTGTAATTGTAAATAAACCCATATAAAAATAAGAAATCATTGTTGAAATTATGAACTCAAGAAATGAATGATAAGAATTAAGCGTTGGATAAAATCATATGAATTAAGTCAATGTGCACATGTGAAATTTAAAAAAAAAGGGAAAAGTGTTGAAAAGGATTTGACTTACATTAAATCATCTAGCACAACATGCAGAGGCCAAATATAAAAGAGATTACATCAATTAATCAAGGTACTGAAGTTGTTAACAAAAGCGTTGCTGAGTTCTACCATGTGTTAAATGAATTCAAACTTGTTTATGAAGTTCAGTAGCCAGATGATGCAAGCTTATACCATTTTCCTGCTATAAGCCAAAGATGGCTACCTTTAATGTATTTCTGGATGAGGCTGATGCGTTTTTAAAATGTCACTCTATCTACAAACAAAACTGTATAGTGTTGTGATCCACATGACACTGTATACATGATCTACACGAAAATGTGTCAAAACATTCAATCAAATCAAAGACATGAAAAATATCAAAGACCAGCTCATGCGCATCACCTTTATCTGCAGCACATATAAAAACTGCCGCTTTGCTGGCCTGAACTGAGGTTCTCTAATGTAAGCATACACCGGAAATAGAGAAGGTTCAGTTAAAATCAACAAAATCTAAAACTGAGTCCCTGGAACTGGAGATAGAGCTTGCTTTTACAGATGCCAAAATAAAGGTCGAAGAACATTTTATAAATATAAACATTTTTTAAATAAATTCTGAACGTAGTACTACAAGATCAAACCTGAAGGAATGAACTAATACCTTAAAAAGTATTCGGAGGACAAACCACCTGGTTTAGAAAAGAACCTGGAGTCAAATCACCTGAAACAAGCAGAACAAATGCAGGTCTTTCATCTCTGGATTTTGTGGAGCTAGGACGAATCCCTAAAACTCCAAGGCAGAGATTTATTAATGAACAATGGGACTCCTTACCTAACAATACACTGCAAGTCAAACAATCAGCAGCAATAACAGTGCCACACTCATCTGTGAAGGATGTCCGCATATTTGATTTGGCAAAGTTTTACACCAGATGCCCTTTCTGACGTAACCCTCCCCATTTACCCGGGCTTGGGACCAGCACTAAGGAATACACTGGTTTGTGCACCTCCAGTGGCCGAGTTTACACACTCAAACCATTCCAGTTCCAAAGCTGCTGTATCTGACAAGACAGCAAATACATGACCAGTACACTCCTAGAGTCAAAACAGTGGAAAACCCTTATCTTACATGTACGGGAAAGCAAAGTGACTTAGCAGACCTGTTCCTGATCATACAAAAACAACCCTCTCTCTCAAAAAGGGAAATATCTGGTGAAAAAAACCCTTTTACCTTTCTGTTATTCGTGCAAGCTTTTATTTATCATGGAGGGTAAAACCAGCAGTAATGAAAGACTGTGCTTTTCAAAAGAGTATGACTCTGGACAGCCAAAGGTACTGGTTAGAAGCTGTTTCCATATGGATGCTGAAATAGGTTATTCTGAAGCAAAACACTAACAAACATCACTCTGGCAATTATTTTAAAACTTGCCTATATGGGATGGACCATTTGAACAAAAGATGGAAAGGCACTTCGTAGTTGTGCTCTTTATCTCAGAAGTTGTTGTAACACAGCCCAGGATCGTCCATACATGACACAACTTGATTTGCCATCTAGTATGAAACAGACAGTTTCAAAACTCCCTTTTCAAATCGTGGGGAAAAATGGAGAGCACTGTTACATCAGTTGTTGCCAACACTGAAATTAATATAAAATCCAACACCAAGGAAAAAGGAGACAAGCTTTTTCTGTTGTGGAGATAATGTACGTAATGGAATCATACTATATAATGTAAAAGACTCTCCATAAAGAGAAAGCCGATGTTGATGAAGAAACATTGACTGTGCTTGCCTGTTTTATCAAAAGACTCATAGGAAAAACATAAGAAATGTCGTACCTGTTGTTCCAGTAACGAGAAACACCTTACTGTTCTACACATGAAGCATGTTCCACTTGAGGTCATTGCAGAGAATGTAAGAACATCCATGGCAGCTAAGAGAGACAACATCAGTACAGTTAAAAGCAGCAATCATGTCACCATTAGAATTGTGTCCATAGATAACACATTGACCAGCACTTTGAATTGTACATCGGTGATCATTCCTGTAAAAGTGAAGGTAGCCATGTCACTGAACGATAAGCGCTACTGGAACTTTCAACACCATTGTTTGTCAGAGGCAGAGAAAACAGGATACTACTCAATACGATGGGTCATGAAAAGCCTGAGAAAACCTTTAGGTTGTGCGGACTGGAGGTGAGCAGCCTGAATAGCAGTAACTTCATAGAGCTTCCCAAGACCAAAGCACCATTCCTGTGAGCCAAGAGAATATTCCAACAGAGGAGGACATAAGAGCACGGCCTTATTTGAAAGATGTTGATGTAGGCTACAATAGAGGAGACTTAGATCTGTTGATAGTGGTTGACATCTCAAAGTCAATGAAGCCACTGAAGGTCAGTAACAACCATGAGGATGGAGCTTATTCAGTCCAGACATGTCTTAGATGGCTCATTAATGGACCTTGTAGCAGAAATATACCTGCCGATGAGCATGGCACACCATGAATAATGTCCAGTAGGATCTCCGTGGCTGAAAAGGAAGACTGTTTGGTTCAGCAATTCAACAGGACTTCTTAGAGCTTACGAGGAGAAGCAAGAACACTCATGTGGGACAAGAAATTCTTGGAAAGCTCTATCAAGAAAAAGGGGGCCACTATGTGACATGACTTCTGTGCCACAAGGATAACATCTGCCTACCTAATAATGGAAAAATAGAAAGGAAAAAGTATTAAATCCTATGAGATGTTTTTGGAAAGACGAAGCATTTCAGAATGATTATATAAGCTAAGAATGAAGTCTTAGTTAACAGAGATGCAGTGAGAAAGAGTGCCTGAGGAACAGGTCCTCAGGAAGACTGTGGTACATACCTCACAACAGCGTCTACCATAAAAGAAAATCCATGTAGTTTTCAGCCGCACCTCCTCCTTTCAAGGCATTTCTTTGAAGTCTGAGCTGCTGCAAGGTCTATGAACACCTTGTTGGGTGTAATCCTCAGATTTCAGATGGAACCAGATGGAATCGAGAAAATGCTCCACCAAGTCAGAAATCCGGATGAGGATGTCGACTTCCTGAGATTCTTGTGGTGCCCCTACGATGACATCAATCACCTGCTGACAGAGGTTAGAATGACTGTACAGCTTTATGGAGCAGCTCCTTCAATAAGCTGTGCCAATTTTGCTCGCTAAAGGACAACTGATGACAATGAGAGAAAGTCCAATGCAGAGGTCCTCAATGCAATTCACCACAATTTCTATGAAGACAACTGTGTGAAATTTGTTCCCACAGAAATACAAGCTATTTCTCTGGTACATTACCCGAAAGCATTATGCGCCCCTGGCAGATTCAGGCTCACCAAAATGGCTTAGTAACAGTCGTTCTGTTCTTGCCTCCATTCCTGCAGAAAAGAGAGCAGAAGAAGTGAAGGATCTCGACCTTGAGAATTCCCCCTTAGAAGTAGCCCTTGGCATTAGATGGGACATTGAATCTGATACCTTTTTATTTAAGAAAACTCCAAGACAGCAACTGTTATCCAAAGTCTATGTTTAATTCTGTCTGTGCTTATCTGTGTTTTTGACTCTGTTGGGTTACTAACACTAAGCCTGAAAAGTCAAGTGTGGATGGAAAGAGTGGCTAAATGACCTTGACACAGCTTTAATACTGAGAGATGTTATAAAACAACCAAACTTTAACAAAGTCTGTGAAGCAAGTGAGAAAGACTATGGCACAACCAGTCACCTGAAACTTAACAACAGTGGACTAAGGTTGCTCTGAAGACAGTAACCATCCCAAGGCTAAATCTTGCTTCCACTGTCTTTGCTGTTCAAACTGACAGAATGTTGAGGAAAGAGCTTGACATAACCCTCACAAATCTTTTGGACAGACAGCATGTCTTATGTCTTGCATCACATTTTTAATGACACAAGGAGCTTCAAACCTATATGGCTAATAGAGTTTCTACCATCCATATGTGTCATTTAAATCCCAAAGGTACAGGCATACAGAGGTATGAGAGTTGAAACATTCCTTAAGGGAGCAAATTGGCTGAAAGGTCCAGCTTTCCTGACACAGCCTGATAGAGACTGACTAAATCAAAAACCATTCATTCTATCTGATAGTGACACAGGGATTAAGGAAACTGCACTGATCTTCAATCTGATCAGGTCAACAGTCTAGCTCTTGAAATTTAAAATTATTCTGAGACACTTAAACCAAGGGAAGCAAGTCAGAGGGAAGCAAGTCAGTTACCACTCTACTCACATCACATATCTGTGAAATCAGGCCTTGCTGGTCAACCACTTTCTGTGGAGAATCCTGCACAGGCAGAGGAATCTCTTGTGTCCTACATTCAACAGCAATATTTCTGGCATGAAATAACTTTTCTATACAAGGAACAAGCTGTAAAAAGGAGTAGTAGGATTTACAGACTAGATCTCATCTTTCAATGGATGGAAATCAAAGCGTGTGAGAGAGGATTAGTAAGTTAGCTGTGCCGGAGGAGACAAAACACCCAGCTATGACAAACACCTAACTCTTGAACCCCATTCACGCCTTAATGGGTCATTGTGGTAGACATCAAATGTTTTCTAAGGTCGGGAAAAGAAATAGGACAAAAAACAGATGACCTACCTTTAATCCACACAACAGCTTTGGCCCAATCAAAGTCAACACTGGCCAGAGTAAAGTGAAGAGGCCTGGAGCCTTGTTCGCGTGTCTTGCCAGGAGGGCTGTGCTAAATTGGCCTTCTCCATGGATACAGTCTCTTGTATTTCTGCACTTCAAATGCTCATTTGCAGAGAAGGAAAGGAATGGTCTCCGACAACGGGACAAATTTTCTGGGAGCAGAACAAGAACTGAGAGAGGCACCTGCTTACCTTAACCTTGAAGAGATCCAGCATACTATGCATGCCAAAGGAATCAAGTTGACATTCAACCCCCTTATGGTTCTCGTCATGCAGGTGTGTGGAAACGCCTTATTCAAATAATCTTCATTCCAGAACTATGTGAGCTGGAGGCTATCATTAAGGACCATCCAATTTCAACAGTATCTGTAGATGCAAAAGAGCTGGAAGCTCTGATGCTTGCTCCAAATAAAGGGACTATTCCAGAAGAAGATGGGGACAGGTCCAGGACTTGTCCGACCTCTTCTGAAGACGGTGGACATAGGCAAACCTTAAATTAATGCAGGAATGGCAGAAGTGGAATGAGGCCAAAGAAAATCAAAAGCCTGGAGACATACTGCTAATCATTAATGAAACCTCATCACGTAACTCCAAGATCATGGGCTGGATCACAGACCTTTCCAGACACCAAAGGACATGCCCATCGCATCCAATTTAAAACAAAAAAATAAGACCTATTACAAAGTCTTCTCAAAGACAAACTTGACCCTACATACTTTGACTGACATCCCTACCATTCTTTGGTGGGGTTTTTATTTTGATTCTGAATTTACTATTCAGGCTTGAATGAATATTTGTATGTGACTACTTCTTTCCTTCTGTCATGAAGGACTTTGAATGTAATGGCCCCTTATGAGTGCTTATGAATACTGGATAATTAGGGGCTAGAATGTTCTAGAAAAATCCCACCACAGAATGGTAGGGATGTCAGTCAAAGTATGTAGGGTCAAGTATGTCTTTGAGAAGACTTTGTAATAGGTCTCATTTTTTTGTTTTAAATTGGACGCGATGGGCATGTCCTTATGAGTGCTTATGTTTATGAATTGTCAAATACTGGATAATTAGGGGCTAGAATGTTGGAGCCGTTATACAGTTTAGAAATTTGAAGCATTATGTTTCCTGGCTGAATTAATTTTACGACTAATGTCTTTTATGTCTTGGTGAAATTAATTAAAACAATAAGGCATTTGTATGATATCACTGCCAGTTTATGAATATTCATAAGTGATGTTAATGTTCTGTTCTGCCTGGCCATTTAATTTAATGAAACCATGAGATGGCACAAGGACAATAACAGCCTGTTTAATACTAAGGGATAAAGAGAGGTTGGTCATGGTCATATAAAATAAATTACACTGTTTTTGTTACATAAATGTTGTATGTGGACTTCAGAGAAAGTAATAAATCTGGGACCTTTTAAAATGAACCCTCACAAATATATAGTTTTTTGGAATTTTAAAGACATCACAATCCAAAACCTTGCTATGATAATTTAAATTCGAGCATCTCTGAAATCCCCAAAACTCAAAATTGCATTTAAAGGTTACACTGTAATCCATCAGTGTTGTGTTTTATTAGGACTCAGCATAGACAGTTTAAGAGACCAACCCGTCTAAACTCCATTATTAGACATATGTCATTTTAGTTA
>JBBPCZ010000028.1:8715415-8733080 GCA_037974445.1 Brycinus macrolepidotus
CTGAGCATTTTAGAGTTAAAATGATTAAGACATTCATCTACAGACTCCGCTGTTATGCTTGGAGTCATAGATATGGTGTCCATAAAGACAGCCCTGGTATTTTTGTTAATGTACCTCTTTTTGACAATCCTAGAGCCAGTTTGGATGATAGGGCAGATCAATGCATCAAAGAAAACAAAGTGATGGTCTGACAGAGCCACATCTAAAACATTCACAGAAGTAACACTGAGGCATTTACTGATAACCAAGTCCAGTGTGTGACCTCGGATAGGGCAGAGCGGTGGGGGGGGGGGGTAAAGTTAAGCACGACTAAACAAGTCAGAATTTGACTGCATTTCCACTTAGCAGAGGTCTTCTAATTATAATTTGACCTGTGTTCAAGTGCAAAAGTGCTCAAGTACACATGGGCATCATAGCAAGCTGCCTGGAGTGCCACCTAGTTGAGGTCACCATTCTACTGGCCCTGGTTTTATCTATTCCCTGCAGCTTTCGTTGCATTTTTCAGCCTGTACGCTTTATTAGAAGAAAGTAATTAAACACACAAATAACATTGCATAACAGTAAACAGTGCAATATGGCACTTTTCCATTTTTAAATTGGGTGGAGGCTGGAGGGGCAAATAAAATTTCGCCTAGGGTACCAAATAGGCAAGAGCTGCCACTGACTAAACGCGATTGCTTTTTAATGTACATAATTATCGTTAAAAAAAAGTTTCAAAAAGTTATATGAGTTAATACAGTTCTAATATCTAATGAACAGTTTCTCTTCAGGAGACCTGTGTGGCTGCGGATATCCTGACTGTACTTAACCACATATGAAAAACATACAAAAAGCACTTCTGTACCTTAACATAGAAATACGAATAGAAAAAGTCTACCTTCACTCGGGAAAGTTTTTGTGTTTTGTTCACCACAGCTTATTTCTCATTATCCCAAATCCCATTTAACACCCAGTTCCAATGAATGAGTTCCCAGAAAAAAAGGAACATGTCAAAAGGTAAAAGGCATTCAAGTCTTGCCACCCTCTGCTTTCCTGAACTTTGGAATATGGAGTTGATTTTCTCAATTTACAAGAATGGGGCACAGGTGGACCCCAACAGTTTCTGATGCATCTGTGTGAGCACTAATTTGGAGAGAGGTTTTGGCAGTGTCATGAATGCCACTGTGTCTTGAATAGAAATTAAACTGGCTTTCTTCCAAATCATCGCACAAGTGTTGACATTTACACCCGACACACGTCCTTCAGTGACGAATATTTTTACTAAATAATAAAGGGAAAGTGTTTCATTGATTTAAAAAAGCATTTTATTCCATCATTCTATGAAGGAATTTGTTACAGAAAACTCCAAGTAGTGTAAAGGGTGATACAGGAAGCACACATTAAAAACTGGCAACAAAGCTGAATAATTACGCAAGGCTACAGCCGAGGTTCCCTACTCAACTTAACAGAACAATAAAAAAAAGATTTTCCTTCAATAATGGAAAAATAGAAAGAAGATGAAACTATGAGGCCTGTAATGTGATGATGCAATCATGTGACAGATGTGCATGACTTTATATAGCAGTGTTTAAAGCAGATACTTCCACTTTAAAAGTAGCTTTTGCTGATCATGCTGCCCTTGTCACAAAATAATATCTGTCTCTATGGGATGCCCAGTTTTATTATGATACCAGACTAACACTAGTAATCATTCACACCTCAAACAGTGGGTTTAGCCCTACTTATGCCAGTGCAATCCTAAATACTGACAACTGCAGCTTGTTTCAGACATTCTAGTAAAGTAAAGTGGGCCCTCACAGTCACGCGTGAACACACCACGCCACAGCAGTGAAATTCTTTCTCTGTATTTATCCCGTTCACCAAGTGAAGCAGTGGGCAGCCAGCAATGGTGCGGCACCCGCAGAGCAGTGTGTGGGGACAGTACCATGCTCAAGGGTGCCACTAGCAGTCCTGGAATTCGAACCCACGAATTGTCTGGCAACTCCCTAACCACCAGACCACCAGCTGCCCCATCATCTTTAGTCTGTAAATGGGAGAGTGCAGTTTTACAGTGAATCCTTCAGTACATCAATTTAAAGCTGAATGTTAGTAGATGAGCCTGCAGCCAAAATACTAGGCAATATCTGTCAAACTGGTCAATCTATACCTACTTTTTAAACAACACTGCATTCAAACGTTTAGAATGGTTTCAGACGTTTTACATCCCATACATGTAATTTGTGTCCGCAAACGGATTGCACTGATAAAAAAGCCACACAGAGCTCAATTTGCAAAATAGAAATACCTAAAAGAATTTGGTCAAACTGTGTTGACAGTATTACTCACCCAGACGCCAGTATGAGGTCGACTTAGTAAAATTATCGATGCTAGTTGGGACACACATCCAAATAAGGCCAAACACACTTTATATTATAAACAATATCCATAATATCTTTGACTTACACTATATGGATAAAAGTACTGGGACACACCTGTTTTTCAGGGTTTGGACTGGGTCCCTTACTTCCAACTGAAGGGCAATCTTAATGCTTCAGCATACCAAGACATTTTGGACAACGCCACGCTTCCAACTTTGTGGACACAGTTTGGGGAAGAACCTTTTCTATTCCAACATGACTGTGCCCCAGTGCACAGAGCAAGATCCATAAAGACATGGCTGGATGTGGAAGAACACCTTTGGGATGAACTGGCCTTCCCGTCCAACATCAGTGCCTGACCTCATAAATGCTCTATAGAACGAATAGGCACAAATTCCCACAGAAACTCCAAAATATTGTGGAAAGCCTTCCAAGAAGAGTGGAAGCTGTTATAGCTGCAAAGTGGGGACCGACTCCATATTAAAGTTTATGTATTTGAATGCAATGTCATTAAAGTCCCTGTTGTAATGGTCAGGTGTCCCAATACTTTTGTCTATATAGTGTATGCAACAAACAGTGTGTGTAGAGAAAAATGAGATCATTCCCACTGGCATTCAAACTTAACAAATGAAATTGAAATTGCATTTCAAAGAAGCTCCCCAGAACACTTCATTTGAAAGTCCTCAATGAAGAGTCTTCAAGATCACTCCTACAACAGCTTACAGCTCAGATCATATCTGCTAAACAAACTCCAATTCAACAAAAAATGAAATAAACCCACTTCTTACCTGGAACACTGGAGCAAAGCAAAGAAGCAGCAAAACAAATGAAGCTGTTACACTACGGCACTATACCTCTTCTGTACTAAACAGAAAAACAAATACAGTCAAACACAAGTGAGCCTGAAATAGAAATCTCAGTGCCTGGAGAAGAGAGGTTATGGGTCAGGGCGAAATGGTGGAAGTGGAGACAGATACAAACAAATCTGAAACCAATTTTCCATTCAAAGAACACATCAGTGCATCTGAAGACAAAAACCTGATGACCTCGTAAGAAGAAGGGCAAGATGTTTCTTGGGACAGCATATACTTGGCAGCTCTTGGAAAGACACATCAATAATATAGTACCAGTGATAATACCAGAATGCTAGCTATGATGGGCTCCTACAGCTGGCCTAATACAATTTACACTGGATAGGTACTGTTTGTGTGCATGAGTAATTGTTTGCTGTAATAAAAACTCAATGTTTAATAATGTCTAACTATTCTAGCTATATGACTTTAGCTCAATGCTTACAGGTGACAGAAGTCTAAAACCACATTAGCAAGTCTATTTAAGATTACTGAACAGCTTGACACAATATAGGGTAAATGTGCAATGATTTAGGCATGCTATTAGCACAGTGCTAATTGGGGTATAAGGCTTCACTACATGTTCACACCACTGCAGAACAAACTCTGCAGACTAACCGTGTCTTGACTGATAAACACTGTCTAAGACAAACTTATTCAAGGAACTACCATTTTAATGTGGCCATGGCAGTGAAAGTACTTTGAGAGGTGGGGAGGTGGTCAGAGGGGAGTGAGAGATGGGAAAAGGGAGGAGAAGAGGAGGGCAGGCCTGGCCAGGGCAGGGCCGGTGTGATCAGGAGGGACACAGGGTCATCTGTTACCTGTCCACCTCCAACCTCCTCCATCTGCTCGGGGAGAGAGGGAGAAAATGAAAGTGAGAACAGTACGGAGAGAACTGAGCTCAGTATTGGAATGGTGCTATAAAATAAAACAGACAGATACATGTGTACACATTCATATACAGTGGAAGATGGCGAGGGGGCAAAGTGGGAAACGAGGGAGGATAGAGGGGATAATATGGAGGTAAAGGATGAAGAAGTAAAGATTCAATGAACAAAAGAAAAGAAAGCTGAAAGAAGAACAATACAGCAGAGTACATAAATCGAGAGAAAGAGAGAGAGAGTGAGTGAGAGAGAGAGACAGAGAGAGAGAGCGAGAGAGACAGAGACAGAGAGAGAGAGAGACAGAGCCAGACAGAGACAGAGAGAGAGAGAGAGAGAGTCAAGGTGGGAGAATGAGAGGGGGGAAAAGAAAAAGGGAGGGAGAACAATGGAAAGAGCCAGAGAAAAGAAGAAAAGAAGAAACGTGAGAACATGAGAGAGAGCACAGAGTAAGTAAGACGAATGGAGAGCAGATGATATAGAGAATGTACGGAAAGGTCAACAAAAGGGTGAATGAAAGACTTAAAGAATGAAGAAAAAGAAGAGTGGAAAAGAGAGAAGACAACAGAATAATACAACAGGGCAGACAGACCGATGCATCTTCCGCACACATCAATACGTGGGAGAGAATGAAGAGAGAGAAAACAAGGAAAGGAGAAAGAAAACACAACAACGAGAGAGAACAGAGCGCAAAAGTGCAGGGAGATTGAAACAGGAGGAGGAGAGAGAGAGGGAGAAAAAAAGGAAAGAGAAATGCACAGTCAGGTGGAAGAGAGACTAAATGAGATTGAGATAGAGAGGGTGCCATATTCTCAGTGTGTGTGTGTGTGTGTGTGTGTGTGTGTGTGTGTGTGTGGGGAGTAAGAGTTTAATTGGGGAGAGCATGTGTGTTCTGGGTTGGAGGCAGACGGCGCACAGATGCTGACGAAGAGAGTTTTAGTGGAAAATTGGGTTTGAAACAAGAGGGAAATAAAAGCTACAGAGGCGGAGCAAAGGAGAGATGGAGAGATACATATGGAGCACTAAACTCAGGGACAAAACCCAGCACCGCCTCTTCAAACCAGTATCACTCTATCACCTTCTCTCTCTCACTCTCTCTCTCTCTCTCTCGCTCTCCCTGTATCTCTCCGTCTATTCCTCTCCCTCTAAATCCCCTCGCAAATGAAATGCAGCAGATGTAGAGCTTTTGCATGCATAAGTTCAGCTCACCGTCCCTCTGTTTCCATTTTCTATCCTTCCCTATCCCTCCTTTCTGTATCCCTTTATCTAGCTGCTCACTTTAAAGAAAACAACACGGGTCTGGAGAGACAAGCGTTATTTAAGGGGCCCAATATGATGGAAAACTGAAATGTTCTTGTTTTTCTGTGAAATTAAAGTTGGATGTAGTGCCTGAACATCGACATATATGAAAATGTAAACAGCAGTTTTACCCAGTCATTCTGAAGTTATCAAGGAGTTTTCAGCTTGGAGTGAGGATCAGTGCAGATGAGCCAACCAGAACAGGCGTCATTAACATAAATCAAATAAAAAGCATAGCTCAAGTTCAAGTATGAGGGATAAAGAGAGGTCCAGAAATGTAAAAAATATATATTATGGCCATTTTTGGTGCATAAGCCCAAACCGTTTTCATAAATGGAGAGGAAAATGAAAATCCTGGAAAAATGTAGGATATGGGCCCTTTAACATATTACTAGTTAGGAGTAGAAGATCAAGCAAGTTGTTAATCAGATGTAAAGCTTGTATTTACTTTTTTCTGCTTTGATATCTTCATTCCAAAAAAACAAAGATGCTACAAGGGACATTCAAAAAGTTTCCACACTTTTTAAAGTTTTCTACATAGTCACCTTCCTTTGCGGTGCAATTTTCCCAGCGTCACATGACACTCTCAGACACGCTCAATGACTACTCTTCCAGCCTTCACCGTTTCCAATGAAAATATAAAAGTGTGGAAACTTTTTGAATGTCCCTCCTACTTCAAAATATGGGGGTTATGATGCAGGATTGTGAAAGTGATAGAATGCAGTGCTGTGGGTCCACTTACTTCAGCTGTGGTTGGCTTCATGCCTCAAAGGACTCAGAGACACCACAGTGTCACAGTGTCTCTCAGTGATTCCACCCCTCTGCATACTTGCCATTCATGTAACAACAGAAAATACAAGCATTTAAATATTATAGAACACCAACATACAGGCAAAATGCAAGTAAAATGAAAAAATGACAATAAAAGGTGTGGAATTTGACAAAGAAACAGTCCAAGATTCTGTTGAAGACTTCTTGAACTAACTATTCGTTTTAATGGGGCAAAAAGATAAGTGTGACATGGAAGAGCAGTGTCTGAATCCCAGGACTCCAAGCGAATCCAAAGTGACAACATGAAGAAAAATCTCATTTACAGTTTTTCCTCTTACCTTACCTCAGTCTGTTAAGACAAGTTTGGCACCGGAATTTTAGTTTTGCACCAGAGTGCAGTGTGCACCCCCATAACTGTCCAGACTTCACTCTTAAATCATGCTTATCAAAGACCAGACGTCCATGATGTGTAGCCAGGGCATTCCTTTATATTACATGATGGGGTTTCTGCCAGGTTACATCCAAATTAAAGACAGTCTATCAAACATTTTTTTTAATATATATAGTCTATAAACATGAGTCAATATTCAATACACTGCACTGTCATCATTTAACTTTTAGGGGTGCATTCGGGGTGAGTGACAATACATACCACAAGAACACAACACTAATTTTGTGGAAATATTTAAAAATAATCATTTAAAAACACAGAAGTGCCACTTATGACTTTTTATTTAACCTTTTTATTCAACTTAATCTAATCTGAGCTTTTTACAATCTTTGCTGTACGAAATCCAATTAAACAGGACTAATTATACTCTCTTCATAATAAAACTTTATAATGAATGTACTGATATCCTCAGTATGCTCAGAAAAGCATGAAAGTGTTTTGTGACCATGTTTATCATCACAATAAATCATCACATTACCCACTCAAACAGAAATCATCCTTTTACTGTAAACCACCAAAGAGATTTTCTTAAAACAGCTCCATATTTGCCCATTGTGTCTCATGTTTGAAGATTTAAAATTTTGTGGGAACATTTTCACGTTTAAAAAACCTCAATATAAATGATCATTAAATTGTGATATCTGTGATTGTAAAAATAGTCCCACTAAACTCACCTGTAAATAAAACAGGATCTCACAGCCTAACACCTATATAGGACTTTTATAGGGGAAGAACCATCATAAAAAAAACTTCCACCAAATGAGCTTAGTGAGGGTGACTTTGAGGACTAGTTGCTATTGTTGGATCGCTGAATGTGCAGAGAATCAGGAGTAGATTTATATATATATAAAAAAAAAACCAATTCATTTATCAAAGGATGAATGAGTGGGGATATGGAGGGAGTCAGAGGAGGGCGATCAATACATCTTTCCAAACGGCTCGGAGAGGAGCAGGAGATGCACTAAGCTCACTAACAGCAGCTGTCCGTACCCATTTACTCGTCTGCGGTGGGCTTTCCTTGGGTTTTGTTCTGTTTTTTTGAGGAGCGTGTCAGATATGGATAGACACACAGAGACAGAGAGAGGATGGATCAACAGGGGATTTTACTGTCAGCCTGTTAGCTGACTGGAAATGGAAATATGCAACAGTTTTCTTAAAGCAAAAACATAGTGCAACAGGATAATTATCCAAAATACACCTCAAAGCTTTGCCACAGGGAGATCAGGGAGTGCAGAATGTCGTAGACTTTCCTCAAGCATTTATGGGGGCTGAAAAAGCCAAGCATTCAGTAACATCACATGAAGCTCTGGGGAATAATTACACTGGAATAACTGAGATTTTGGAATCAGATGAACATCAGTTGTACAAACCTGTGGAGTCGATGCCAGCTGGAGCGCATGCTGTCAAGCAGAATTACATTCAGAAATGTTAGTATTTCAAATTTTCACTTAAACTTCTATGCAGAAGAGAAGCATTTCCACTAGTGGTCTCAGGCTTTAGGCCCCCTCTGTAGATGTAAATTAGCTCTGTCGTGACTGGCCGCCATGTATTGTGACTGATTAAAAAAGCAGTCTGGGCTGTAATGTAACTGTAAAGACTGCAAGACTTAAATATTCAGGGATGTTGGATATCTTTGCAAGGCTGTAGTAATATATTTGCTTCCCAGTAGCCAGGAACAGCATGTGTTTTCCCACCACATCTTCTGCTTCAATAACAACAAGCGTGATGAATCCAAAATTAGCTGTTTTTGGAGCTAAGCTTCCATATAAATGGACTGAATCGACTGGGAAGGGATCCATACCCATGTCTTTATAATATATCAAATTGTTCAATTAAAAAAAAGCACAATTAGCTCTTTTTATGATGTGTTGTGATGTCATAACCATACTGAATTCAAAATGGGACGTTTTTGCCGCTAATTTTCCATGTGTGGACTGGGAGGTGATCAATCCATTTTGAAATTTTGACACCGTTAGTTAATCATATCAAACTTGGTTTCAAAATCAATTTTTTCATAGTACGGGCTCTTTAATATCTTCTAGGAAAAGCCACATTGCCCTATCTAAACCAAATAGAGCTGTCAAAGTAATGTTGATTAAATATATACTGGCTTGAATGATGATAAGGTATAAAAACAAGACGAATACATGGGCGATAAAACATGACATAGGGAATAGGTGTAACTAGTGAGCTGCTGGAGCTCATTAGAGTGGCCAGACAGTGGAGCAGCATTGTGATGCACTGCTGCTCTCAGCACTCTGAAGGTTGTACCTGCAGTTAAAGTGCCACACTTTGCAAGAGGCGGATTTGGAGCCGCTCTTATTCCCCGCCCTGTCGTGATGATTGACAGTTTTCGCTTTTCAGGACGGGCATTCATGCCTCTTTTATTGCCATGGTGATTTGTGTTCCCACTCACACTACGAGGCCAGTTTACAACCAATGGCTCTGTTGCCTTGCTCGCTAAATAGCACTGCTGTATGTGTGTGTGTGTGTGTGTGTGTGTGTGTGTTTAACAGTGAAAAGACATTAATTTGCTTTATAATCTCACCCTGCAACCCCTTCTCCTCTTCTCCACCCCCCCCACCCCCAACACTCCCCTCTCTCTCTTGTTCACTAATAAACAGCTCGTGCTGCAGAATTGAATTGAATCAGGGGCCATCCAGCATATCTGTGCTTGGAACGAGTGTGTAAGTGTGTGTGTGTGTGTGAGAGAGAGAGAGAGAGAGAGTGAGAGAGAGAGATATCAATAACATCGACAGCATTTAAGAGGCAGACAACCTTTACAAAGGAGCACGCTTGCTTAACGGCCCTGCACTGGCACTCATAAAGCAGGGCAGCATCCAAGTGTGGCCGCAACATATCGGCACCCATCACACACACCGCTCTGTAGTCATCTAACATCACACACACACACACACTCTCTCTCGCACACATACACACAGGCTGGACACCACCCGCAGCAAGGTGGAGTAAACTATTGAAAAAATGGGATGAAGCAGGGTGTGTCTTCAAATTAGAGCCGCCCTTAAACATCACTGCAGCTGGGGAACAGTTCAAACCAAACCACATAGAGGACTGTAAGCAATGAGAAATAGGGGGAGGAAGGGAAGGAGGGAGAAAGGGAGAAGAGAGAGAGAGAGAGAGAGAGAGAGAGGAGGGAGAGAGAGAGAGAAACTGAAAGAGAAGGAGAGAGAAAAAGAGAGGTAGAATGAGGAGAGAGAGAGAGGGAAAGAGAGAAACTGAAATGGACAGATAGAAAGAAAGGAAGAGAGAGAAAGAGAAACTGAACTGGAGAGAGACAGAGAGAGATAAAAGAAAGTGAAGGTGTTGTGTGATAAAAAGTGAGACACCACTTTAGACCGGCAAGGAGCCAATAACTCTACAGCTCCGATCCCACAGAGCAGGGGTTTCCAGTCCTGGCGACCCAATACTACACACACATTCATTCTGTCAATTAATGTGTGTGTCTCACACACCTGAAGTAGCTCATTAACTAATTAACAAGCTCCTTGTGGGCTCAGTCAGGTGTGTAGAGTGTTTGGGAAAACGCAACTGTGCAGAACATGGCCTTCTTAAGGCACTTAGGCTGATAATAGAAATGCAAACATGAAATAAAACAGGACATCCCAGTCATGTCATTAACTCTGTTCATCCAGTCGTACGTTACATTAGAAATAAATTCACATTTTAGCATTTAATGGCTGGTTTACACACAAGAAAAAGTAATAAAAAAGTAATATTAACTTTGTAAGCTTGAGTTTTACAGTCCTAAATCAAAAACTTGAACATATACAGTGTTTTGAATGTTGGCCAAAAATTTCCATTTTGTTTCATCAAACCATAAAACCTTACTCCAGATTTTAGCTGGGTCACTCTGACTCTTTCTGGCACTTCATTCATGCTTAGATGCGTTTTTTTTTTTCCAGTAGTAGCTTCTAGTCACCCTCCCATACAAGCCAGTTGTGTGCAGAGCTCTTTATATCATTGACTCACTCCAGACTCTGGACTATTCTTCTCTTAGAAATTGATTGGCTTCTCTGTGGCTTCCCTCACATATCCCCTTGCTCACTGGGTTTTCCAAACACTTGGATATTATTTTGTACCCTTTTCTTATCTTCTGCATGTCTACGACCACTAATTTCCATAGAACGTCCTTTGGTCTTCATTTGCACAAATTTTCTTCAGATCCACAGTCTGATCAGGTCTTTTGTCCAGAAAAGGTGAATTTCTTTCATGATTCAAAGATAGAAGCCAACTGTAAGCCAGTTGTATCCTCATTAGGGCGATATCTTTCATGTGTGTGAAAATGGAGCTTCTACAGAACAGGATTTTTTCACCACTAAATATTTTCTTACAAAAAAAAACATTAACACCTTTAATTATTTTATTTTGAGGGTCAGTCTGTTAAAATAAAGTGAAGGAGCACAAAATATCAAAGTGTCATAAGTAATTCAGATAAATCTGGAGACTTTTAATAGGAGTTAAACACCTTTGCGCAGCACTACATGTGTAGTCTGATACAGTGGCTTTGGTTTTCTCTGTAGTCCTGCATTTACAGACAATCAGTCAGTCCGCTTGACAGCATCCCTGTCCTGCCACGAGAATGAATTGATTGAATTGGCCGTTCGGAAAAAATGAATTGAACATTCTGTCACCTGTGTGTGCATGTGTGTGTGTTTACCTCTCAGCTTTGCTTTTATTTACTCTTATCCCATCGCACAATCACACTTGTTCTATCTGCTAAAGAAAGGCCCCCACTTCCTCCTTCAAAGTGCTGTTCTCTCTGTATTTCTTCCCGTCTTTCCTTACTCTCTCACCACCCCCCCACATACACACACACACACACACACATCCCCCCCAACTCACACACACACTTAAAAGAGAGTAAATGAACACAGGAGTCCGACTATAAGCGCCTTGTGCACCTAGCCTTATTCCGCATGCAAATTTATGCAAATCCATGCGCAAGCAGACACTGACCTCAAATCGCCAGACGCAAGTGCTGTAAATATCACATTTTTTCCCACACACTCACTTTTAAATCCGTCTTCTGCTTCCCCACCTGCTGAAGAAAGGATGGGACCAAGGAAGGCAAAAAAAAAAAAAAAAACATTCCAGAATTTTTCTCATTAATATGCAAATGCAGGCAATCAGATACAAGCGCTGGATTGAATTAATCTCTGCCACCCCCTTCGCGCGTGCTGTAATCACAAATTACAGACAGGCATCTGACAGACGGCTTAGGCCTCACATGCTGTCAGAGAGAGCCTTTACCTTGAGGGGGGATAACCCAATCAGCTCAAATGGTCAGACAGGAAAAAAAGAGAAACTTGCTACTTTCTCAGGATCCGTTCCAGCGGGAGCCTTTTTTCTGCAGCCAACGCTTTCACCTTTCCCTCTCCTTAATCGGATTCAGTACAGTCAAACCATGAAGTAGCTGCAGTCAGAAATCAGTTTGTAACACTCTGACAGCACCACAGAGGGGAAAAATGACATTGTGCTACAAACTTCCCAATAAATAGGATTACAAAGTTAACAAGAACACCGACACAGATGCCTTTATCAGAGTCTGTCCGCCGAATACAGATGGTTCTTGCTTTAAAACATGGCACAATATCAATGACCAGCTGAACTAAAATCAATTCTTTATTTATATTCAATAGGGTATCTTTACTGAACAATATTGTTCTTGTTAAACTAATAAGTTGCTGATTTTATTATGAAAAAGAAGATAATAATACTGTAAAAACACAGTAACCCAACATAACAGGTAAAAATAAACCAGTGATAGCTCATAGTAAGTACATTTTTGGACAATCCTGGATGAGATCATGCACACCAGAGATTCTGTGTCAGTTTAAGAAATAGTAAGAGGTTAGAAATAGCCAAGTAAAAAGTTCTTATGACCACACAGCCACCCCACAAAAATCATAAGAAGTTTACTAAGGGAGTAAAACTAAAAGTGGAATATGTGCTGCAAACTCAGCTTTCATATTTCAAAGCCTTATAAAACAACAGTATAACAAAAAAAAACAACAGTATCTGCTCTCTTCCTCTCTGCTGAGAGGGGTCTGAGGTTATTTGCGATGAAAAACAGCAACCACATTACCCTGTTCTTCAATGCCGAGCAGAAAGTTCCGAAAGCCACAGCTTGTGGAGAGCTGTCCATTACCGGCCACGGCTGTGGTGGCAACTGCACACCTGTTGTGCCAGCGTGAGGGATACGACGGCCCATGGTTCGTTAGAGTGACGGAGGACGGCACAGAGCGAGCATAATGGAATCATTTTCATCCACGGACAATGATGAAACAGACTGTACTGTCAGCTAATGAGCAGCTCTCCAAAACTCATTGCCCATACCTGCTCCAAGGTCACCCCAGCCTCGCAAAACAAGCTGCAGGAAAACTCTGCAAATGAGGAAACTGGGTAAACCAAGATGGTGCCTGCTGGTTTAAAGATGAGCCGTGGCTAAAGCTGACAGGAAAGGAAAGCAGGTCAAGTGGAGCTCAGAGCGCTAGAATAATAATCACAAACTCCAGGTAGAGCAGTGTTTCTCAAACATGTTAAATAATAGGACCTTCATGAGTCAAAAAAGCTGCGTTAGAGCTTTGACAAAAATGGAGTATGCAGATTAGAGGTATTCCAGGAACTCTACGTTAAACCATCTTGAGCAGTGTTTCTCAATCAACTACTTAGGACACATAAGACTGTCCATGTACACCAGATCCAAGGGTTTTTTATGGCTTATTTCAGGCACAATATATGGACAAAAGTATTGGGACACACCTGTTTTTCAGGATTTGGGCTCCTTACTTCCAGTGAAGGGTGATCTTAATGCTTCAGCATACCAAGACATTTTGAACAACGCCATGCTTCCAACTTTGTGGACACATTTTGGGGAAGAACCTTTCCTATTCCAACATGATTGTGTCCCAGTGCACAAAGCAAGGTTTATAAAGACAAGGGCGGATGAGTTCGGTATCTTTGGGATGAACTGGAAGCTAGGCCTTCTCCTCCAATATCAATGCCTGACCTCATAAATGCTCTACAGAATGAATGGGCACAAATTCCCACAGAAACTCCAAAATCTTCCGGAAAGCCTTCCAAGAAGAGTGGAAGCTGTTATAGCTGCAAAGTGGTTACCAACTCCATATTAAAGTCTATGTGTTTGAATGCAGTGTCAATAAAGTCCCTGTTGGTGTAATGGTCAGGCATTGCAATACTCTTGTCCATATAGTGCATGTTGAGCCAGGATATGAGCCATTTGGTTTTGAGAATTTATTTGAGAATGACCCATATAGCTGCCCAAAGATCAGGACTTCCAAAAGTGTGGTCTGCTGGCCATAGTTGGCCCTCAGTATGTTTGATTTTGGCTGCCAGAAAGTTACCCTATTGCTACTTACTCCCCTGATGAACATGGTTTTCCCTTCAACATACGTTTTAAATATTTTATTAACAAAATATGTTTTTAACACATTTTTATAAACAGATTTGAAACCTAACAACCTTCTTTACTTATAACATCTTTTGTCACTTTGGCCCACAAAAAGCATTGTTAGACCAAAAGCCTCTGATGTGCATGCTTCTTGACTGGGAAAGGCACAGTCATAATGTCCTAATCTGTAATTTTCCCCCAATATTTAAACCAGGTCAGAAATAAGTACATCTAAAATGAGCTCAATACGAACAGCCACTTAGTCGGAGCAGTCTAATCAAAATGAAACGAGAAAGAGTGAAACATTTGTATGGAAAGTTATGAAGTAGAACTTATTCCCCCTAGAAACAAGACTTTGAAAAAGTGTGGTGGCCCCAGAACGTTTGCACAGTGGTCAGAGCACCAGACTGCAGACTGTTCTGTTCAAAAGATTTCATGGCTGGCACCAGCACTGTCGCCGGGCTGCACGGAGAGACCTGCCGTCCCCGGCAACTGTCGCCTGGCAACATGACTAAGCCACTAAACATATTTGTGGGCTTGAGTGAAATATATGCTTACAAGACATGCTGCTTGATTAGGGAAGTGGAGAGCTGCGGCCGCCACCGGCCAACCAGCAAAAATGCTCTTCCCCGGAAAATTCCTAATCCTACCTCATGTTTGCTACATGTTCTATTGGCTCTGCAGCACTTGCTTCCTGTCTTTTTTCTTCTTCTTTGCTCTGTTTATTTGCTTCCCTTTCCTTCTTCTCCCCATCTGCTGCTCTCCATCTACCCACTCCTTCCTCTCCATTCACCTTTAGTCCTTCTTTCTGTATTTGTCTTTCCTCCATTCCCCACCTGCCTTCACTTTTAGTGCTTCCTTCTGTATTTGTCTTTCCTCCATTTCCCATCTCCCTTATTTTTATATCTTCATCTCTCTCACTCGCTCTCTCTCCCTCAATATCTCTGCTGTTACTGGTATCCACTCAGGGCTCCCTGGTGCATTTGCTGAGGGAATATTAAGGAGACGTCTGCCATTTGCTCTTGATATTGTATCATAATTAGCAGGGGTTCCGGGCTGGCACGCCGCATGCTAACAGATGGCACGCTAATTCTATTAGCGTGCGCAGGACCGGCCGAACAGCTTTTAGCCATGGACGCCAGCAGCGACCTTCATCCGCAGGAAAGCATGGCCACGGGCCAGAGCGGTCACCATGGGCCACACTCTCTCTGCCCTTTCTGCACTTTGTCCAACACCACCTCCAAATTAAATAGCCCCTGCAAGACATCAAGGATTTGTCCAAAAATAAACACAAATTAATAAATGAATTTTTTTTTCTTTCTTTTTTTTTTTTTTTTACCTTGTTGTTGGACAGAAGATACAGTTCTGGCCTCTTCCAAAGAGAGCCTACGCTACTACTGTGTCGTCGTCCATCGAGCCAAGAGCTTTAACTTTAAGCACTGGTACAGTCTCCCGGGAGCTTTTCTGGGGCAAGACTCAAGCGCTCACAGAGCCGAACTGGTGTTTATTGATGGCTTTTCAAACGTTTTCTTTCCATTTTTATCCCACTTCAGTCATAGCCAAATCCCTGTGTATTAATTCTCTCCCTCAAGTCACGCGTCACTCCCACCGACATGAGACAGGATCTCAGCCTTCTCCAGGGCATCCTTTCACACCGCCGCTCACCCAGCACTGTTAAACGCCTGAATGAGCCCAGAGAACACCGGGCACTGGACTTTTCCCATACAGCAGATGCCTGACTGGTTGACTTGTTTGATGAAAGCAGAAAGATAGAAAAATAATTAAACCGAAGGCATTTTCGAAGTAGTGGAGCACACATGGTACAGTATCGTGGAGCACAAGGAGGTTGAGCGGTACCAGATAAATAACCGACCATTCAAAAAAAAACAAAACAAAAAAAAACAAACAAAAAAAAAAAAACATTGAATGTGGATTATTTATTGTTCCCAGTTGAATATGCATTCTGCTTACTGGATAAGCTTTACATCATTTGCAAAAAGCCCCTTCAACTTAAAGAGAAACTATTGTGCAAAAACTTGTCAAAACACATACAAAACATACATTAAGAGTGCATTATTAATTCCAAATGATATTTATTTTGTAAGCATATGAAAGGTCACTCTGTTAGGATAATTCCGGCTGAGTTTTTTGTGCAACAGATGGTTTTAGGAATAATATCTGACTGAGCTACGAAGAGTGACATCCCTTCTTTATTAAAAATAACAGCAACGGTTTACTAAGGTGTGGGAAATGTGTGGGCAAGGCTTGGGAACTTTATGGCCATGAAGTCAGGGCCAGGAAATCATGGTGTGGAAACTACTTATTTATCTCTTTCCCACAGCTTACGAAGTTGCAGTCATGCATTAGGATCCCATTCACGCCTTAGTAAGTTACCAGGGGGCTTTGTACTAAGCAAACAGTTCACCTGCTTCTGCGGTTTTAACACTGCTAGCTAGTTAGGTTAACGCCATGATCTACACAACAGCTATTGTGATATGGCTGAAATAAGAGAAATTTTCTAAGAGAAAATATTCTCACTGAACCGCCTAAGCTCTCAAAACTGCTCGTGCCACATCAGTACTGGCTCTTCGGTGACAGGAAAGGAGAAAGACAATCCTAGGTGAAAATCCCAGTGAATAAAATGATAAACCACACAGGTCTCTATACACTAGATGAGTCAGTCACGGATGTGTGCAGTGTCTGCAAGGCAGGGTGAGATTAAACAACAAGAATACTACACTTGATCTATTCCTAACAGCGTGACCTTTCAAACGAATACAAAATAAATATCATGGGAAATTAATAACATACTCTTAGTTTAGCTGGTTTGAAAACTGAGTTTTTCTCTACAGTTTCAAAGGTTTGCCAATGTTCTGTACTGTGCAACAACAGCTACAAAAGGACACATTTTTGTAGCTGTGGGGATGGTAGTAGCCTAGTGGGTAAAACACTTGTCTGTGAACCCGATGACCACAAAGTTCCAGGTTCAAACCTCCACTTTCTACTATTGTGTCCTTGAGCAAGACCCTCAGTGGCTCCAGGCGGACTGTCCCTGTAACCAATGATTGTAAGTTGCTCTGGATAAGAGCGTCGGCCAAATGCCCCTTTACACATTTGTGGGCAGAGTGTTGGTAGGCTTGTTTAGTGAACTTGTTGAGGAAATCAAGGTTTGACTAACACACGTATAATATTACAACAGGGTTCTGTTGTTACACTAATTTCGTGATATCAATGTGTAATGACTGCTGTACGTCTTTGAAATGCCAACTCTGGACAATATTGGAGTATGTTTCAGTTGTGTTATTATCCATGCCATGTTTAAAATAGTTCATACAAGTATTTTAATTCTGTTACACTTTCACACTCCAAAAAATACTGGTGTAGTATTACCCATCAGTCATTCTGTGGTAGAGAACTACTATTTTGGAAATACTCCTATCCAGTTGAACAACCTAATTGAATTCTTCCTCAAATCATTTATTTTAATGCATACTGTAGTCACTTTTTGCTTTGTAACCAACCTACTCCAGCGCAAAAATCAATTTTGTCAATACTAAAGCTCTCACCTTTTCATCAATTATATTAAAAGAAAAAAAAAAAAAAAAAAATATATATATATA
>JBBPCZ010000028.1:8744094-8755377 GCA_037974445.1 Brycinus macrolepidotus
AGAGAGAGAGAGAGAGAGAGAGAGAGAGAGAGAGAGCGGCAGCAAGAGAGAAGTGTATGTGTGATGTATGTGAGAGAGACTGCATGCTCAGGTAAAAGAAAGGTACAAAAGCAGTAAAGGAAGATGAGAGAGAGGTTAGCTGGGGAGAGGAAGAGTTAGAACATTGTTATAATGTGCTGAATCCATAAAGACATAGAATAAACTTCATAGCAGAGGTGGTCTTTTGGTGGTGACCTGTGTTGGGCTGGAGTTGAACAATTTCTATACTTTTTTTTTTTTTTTTTTTAATGAATCCCTTAAAAGTCCTTACGCGAGTCCACACTCAGCTCTCACTCTCACTTACAAAACACACAAATAAGCTTTACAGTACTGAACATTTCATTCTATTTACTAGATGGTAAGAGAAATGCTCTGTTCTAAAGAAATGTGCTGTTGTTCATTGGTGATCAGAATCATATATATGAACAAAAGTATTGGGACACACCTATTTTTCAGGGTTTGGGCTAGGACATGGTTGGATAAGTTCGGTGTGGAAGAACCTGACTGGGCCGCACGGAGCCCTGACCTCAGCCCCATCCAACACCTTTGGGATGAACTGGAATGGAGATTGCGAGCCAGGCCTTCTCGTCCAACATCAGTGCCCAACCTTATAAATGCTCTACAGAATGAATGGGCACAAATTCCCAGAGAAACTCCAAAATCTTGTGGAAAGCCTTCCAAGAACAGTGGAAGCTGTTATAGCTGTAAATGGGGTACCAACTCCATATTAAAGTCTGTGTATTTGAATGCAATGTTATTAAAGTCTCTGTTGGTGTAATGGTCAGGCGTCCCAATTCTTTTGACCATATAGTGTATATATGGCTATAACTGTGTTGCAGACTTTTCAGCCCCTGGTTCCTATCAGCACTGTTAACAGTTCTGACTTGGCAAGTTTCTCCTCAGTGAACCGTCAAACCACTCTGAATTTTAGGATCCCCCCAAGACTAGTAACTGAGCAATAAGCCTGCAATTTTTTAGGTCCCTTTCATCTAACCACAAAGTCTACTAGCACACGTCTACACTCTCCTGTTACGCTAACGGCTTTAATCATGACACCTTACCTTACAGGTCACATTCATGGACATTCACTTTAGATATTACTGCACAGTGCTGAGTCGCTGCTGACCTCCTTACAGACTAAACACTCACTCTCCACTGCTGCGTGCCTGTGTACTCTTCTGGGCCAGGTGTGGATATTAGCTTAGCGAGTTTTTAGGCCAGTGTTTTTAATTCCATCTCTGTCGTTCTGCAGACATTAGTACTTTTTTTCCTGCTCCAACACACTTTTACTTTGCTCAAGTATACCTGCAAGGAGTCTACTTTTTCTCACTTTTACTTTATCCATTCACACTGAGGAACTAATTCTATTTTGATGTTCAATTTAATGTTATTATGGTGGTTTGGACTTTGAACTGTTTGCTGTTGTTCACACCTGTCACTTTGGAGCGTTCAAGCTTTGTTTTAGACCAAAAGGATCCCAAAAAGAGAAGAAAAGCTCCTAACAAACTTCAGTTTTTGTACTGTTCCACCACAGTTCTCTGGGAGCAACTTTTGTTTTTGTTTGTTTGTTTGTTTGTTCTTTTAAACATTATGTTTCAAGTTGTTTTTAGTAGTTTTTAGCTTCTACTCGAGTCATTTTTTCATTGCCGTAACCATATTTTCCCTTCTGTAAAAGTTTAGACTATTTTACTCAACTCGGTTTTAAGGCACTCTGAGTAAAATCCAGACTAAACGTATAATTAAGTAACTCAGATGAGGCTGAAGTAAAAGGCCAATGAACTCCCGCTTCTTTCTTTCAGCTTTAACCTTTTTCGCACCAGCAGCGTTTACACCGTGTCCGTTAGTAGCTATCAAAGAGCGTGACACTCCAAATGCTTTCGGTGCAGGAAAGCATGGGAGATGCCCGGAGAGATGAAAAGGGAGGGAGATTAAACGAGTGTACTTTCGCTGTCTTTCAAGCCTCTGCTTAGGTACAGGCTCATTACGGAGTTCGAAAGCAGCATGTGTTCGTCTGTGTGGGTGTGTTAGTTAGGCTCAGAAAGAGCAGATGGGTAACTTTCAAGGTTCTCACTCCCAGTCATGACTTTCCATGACCAAAATATTTAATTAACACAGCCTGCAGCTGTAAAAATGAAGCTCCAAGACCACGACTGCAAAAGTTCCTCATTCACAGCATACTGTCACTGTCGTGACAAACCAATCTCTGATATCGTCATCACATATAAGTAAAAAGTGCAAAACTGTTATTAACTTTAATGTACAGTAATATAATTCTTTATACACACATACATACACATGTATGTATATGTATGTATGTTGTGACAAACCAATCTCTGATATCATCACATATAAGAGGTAAAACATGCAAAAGTGTTACTAACTTTAATGTACAGTAAAGTAATATACATACATACATATACATATACATATATATTATATATGTGTGTGCATGTGCATGTATCTGCATGTGTATATTATATATATACATACATACATACATACACAGATATCTGTGACACACACAGATATATAAGCTGTGTATCTTCGCAGGTTCGCATGATTAATTAGTGAAGATTAAATTGAGCTTAAAAACGAGCTGTAACTGTCACAGTAACATAATACATAGCATGAAACATCATGAATCGGATCCCTGGCTATACCACAGTCATCTCTGACTGTGCAGAGTGGTCCTTCTTCTCAGCACAGTGTGAGCCATAATGGGCGTCTGTTAGCTCAACTGAACTGGAACAGGACTGGCAGCGTCCTGAGGTGTGCAATGATGTTGCGTTAGTGGGTGGAACTTCTAAAAGGTGGTGATGCTTCATGTTTCTGAAGCAGGTGCTAGCTTTCATCTTCCCAGTGTTTGTAGTTTTGTGTGATTGAGACGACCTAGCTAACAGACTAGACTAAATTAGGGAGAAAATTGGATTTAAAAAAGTTTAAAATATTACATAATATATAAACATGTTTTTGACGTTTTTCATTACTAAAACTGATAAAAAAAACAACCCAACACTAAGCATGGAAAAATGGTAAGAAGGAATGGAGAGCATTGGTACAATTTTGCTGTATACTCAATGAAAGAAAAATTGAAAGTTGCTTGTGTAAAAGCAGTCATGTTTTTTCTCCATAGTTCTGGGTATGTAAAGAAACATCTACACTACACTGTCCCTTTGTCTCAGGACTTTTTTGATCTACACTCTTGGAAGAGGAGTTAAAAAGGGTTCTTTGGAGAGATGCCATAAAAGAAACACATTTGGTACCCTGAATAACGTTTCGATGGATGGCTATTTAAAAAACTTGTTGTAAAGTATAGTGGCGCTTTATAATCATACATGAACACGCCACAGCACAGCACACAGTGTCAACAATGTGAAATTCTGTCTTTGTATTTAACCCATTCACCAAGTGAAGCAGCGGTCAGCCAGCGATGCAGCGCCTGGGGAGCAGTGTGTGGGGACGGTACCTTGCTCAAGGGTACCTCATTGATGACATTAGCAGTCCTGGGATTCAAACCCACAACCTTCCAATCACAGGGGCAACTCCCTAACCACCAGGCCACCAGCTGCCCCAGTTGAGATGTGTAAGTGAGAAGGAGATATTGAAATGTAAGTGTGGCAAAATCCATCACACAGCTAAAGAAAGACTCCCTGACTATCCCTGTCTGGAATGAACTTTCCAAAAATCCATCACCATTCCACAATCCATGAGCCATGGGAGGCCCAAAGTGGGAAGCCTACAGTGACGTAATGGTGGGATGAGAAAAAGCTGTGTGTAATTGTGTGTATTGCCTTGGTTTGGTGCCTGTAGTGTGTGCGCGGACTAGGTGATAGCTGAAGCGGAACCTTCTGGTCTATTTGCTGAGGGATTGTGGGACACTGGAGGATTTAAGAGGGATTTTAATCACTGAGCGCCACTGCATTACACACACACACACACACACACACACACACACACACACACACACACACACACACACCGTCTAAAGCATACTTCCAGTTCTGTAGTGCAGATACACTGTGGCTGAGTCACATCATTAGCTAATTACCAAGCGTTAGCTGAACTGAAGGAAACGTGTTCAGGCAGGAAAACACAGTACAGTGCAGTGCAAGCAAACCAGTTCACTGTTCCGCATCAGTGAGCTCTGTATAAAACCATGAAAAATAATTACATTATTACTTAGGGGAACACAGGCATAACATAACGTGGGGTAGAATGATACATTTATATTTTTATTTTGTTAAACAGGTTCAAGGAGAACCTGACTGGTAATGATCTCTTATTCCCATAGTAGCATCAATTACAATTTTTTACATTTTTTCAGCCATAACATTAAAACCACCTACCTAATATTGTGTAGGTCCCCTCGTGCTGCTAAATCAGCTCTGACTCATTGAGGCACAGACTCCACAAGACTTCTGAAAGTCTGCTGAGGTATCTGGCACCAAGACGTTAGCAGCAAATCCTTAAAGACCGGTTTGTTCCTAGGTGGGTCTCCACAGATCGGACAAGTTTATCCAGCACATAAAACAGATACTTGATCAGACTGAGATCTCAAAGCATTCCTGAACAGTTTTTGCAGTGTGGCAGGGGGCATTATCCTTCTGAAAAAAGCCACTGCCATTAGGGAATATCACCGCTATGAAGGGGTGTATTTGGTCTGCAACATCCACATGAATGCCAGGAATCAAGGTTTCCCAGTAGAACATTGCCCAGAGCATCACACTGCCTCCACCGACTTGCTTCTTCACTCGGTAAATAATGTACACACCTGGCCATCCGCATGAAAATTTCTTCTCCTGGTCTGATTCTTCTGAGCCCATCGTTAGTTCACCTGTTGCCCTTCCTTGGACCACTTAGTAGGTACTAACCACTGTATATGGGGAACACCCCACAAGACCTAATGTTTTGGAGATGCTCTGACTCAGTTGCCTAGCCATCCCAAATGGGCCATTGCTGCAATCATTTAGGTCCTTTATCTTGCTTCAAATACATCAACTTCAAGAACTGACTGTTTACTTGCTGTATAATAAATCCCAACCCCTTTGACAGGTGCCACTGTAACAAGATAACCAATGTTATTCAACTTACCTGGGAGTGGTTTTAATGTTGTGGCTGATAAGCATGCATCTGTGTGTGTGTGTGTGTGTGTGTGTGTGTGTGAGAAGTATCAGCAATTGGCAGCCCCATTCATCATTTATTTTGATGCGCATGCCTGAGTGTGAGGGTAATACACAGCCCTATGGAACATAAATATTGCATCAGTCATGCTAACTGCTAATTCTGTACATGTGTAACCATGTGTCCTAGGGGTTTAAATGGCCAAATGTCCTACATTTTTTTTTGTTTGTTTGACCTCCCACTTACAAGAAGTCCGAATGTAGTAATAAAAAAAAAAAGTCATAATTCAATTTATCGCAATCATTTTCCAACCTCTCTTTATCCCTAAGAACGAAACATACCGCTTTTGTTACTGTGACTTTAAGACTGACCTAAGATTTGGACTCTAAGATCTGATTGGTTGCCCTAAAATGACTTTTCTAACTTTTGCAATAAATTAGTTTTATTTTTCAGAGATATTTGATATTTGCTCTTCTGTTCTGTGCTCTTTCAGTCATCATATTTATTTTGACGCTTATATTTTTATGCATTTAGGCTGAAAAGCTCATTCTGTTCAAACAACATAGCATTGCATTGAATTCATTCATAAATCAACATCTTGTTACTTCATGCCACTCTCCTGTTCTCTCTTCTTTCTCCCTCTCTCAGTTATATTTACCCATTTATTAAGCTGCTCGCTCTGTCATAGCTTAATGAGTCCTGGGAGGAGATGAAGTCTTCGCTCAGTGGAGAGAGGGGAAAGTTAAAGGGGAAAAAAGGCCAGCCTGCCAACCTTGAGAGACTGCAACCCTGGGAAATGCCAGAGAAATAAAAACACAAACCTTTCACTGGCTTGTTTAAGCAGAATAAATCACGCCCCCCCCCCACCCCCACCCCCCAAATGTTCAGTGGATATACAGAGTGGGGAAAGGTGCAAGGACACTCGTTCACTTACTCGCGCACACACGCTCATGTTGTGGATGATGAGTAGTGCTTCATTAACTCTGTATCTCTCTCTCTTTCTCTCTGAGCAGGGGATGCAGTCACAGGGGAAATACCCACAGCCAAATGGCATGGATCTCTTAATACACTCGCTGGCCTCTGCACCAAACACACTCGCTGCTCATGCCTGCGAGTGAGAGGGAATTAGACAACAAAGCAGCACACAAAAGCTGCTTCTGCGCATGTGTAGGATTCGAAAAAGACACACACAGCTTTAAAGGGCCAAATATCCAACATTTCTCTTATTTTATATAGAAAATAGTATTGAATCTACTCAAATAATGCAAAAAATAAGAATATACTCCAACTTTTCAATCTGAACTGAAATACACGGGAATAAATGTAATGACACTTTTGACTTTTGACCGTGAGGACAAATCTTCTCCACATCTTCCATTTCTGCTACCAAATGACTGCAGAAACAACACCTTTCATCACTTCATCATTAACCGTCAGGCTAAGCTCCTGTGGAAATATGGAATATGGAAAAATATTCATGTTTGTGACATCAGAACCAGGATGAATTCAAAACAGGCTATTTTGAAGCTTAGTTTCTTTAAATGGACTGTGTAGTTTGGGGCTGTAAATTTTGGCCCTTTAATGAAAACCTAAACAAGAATTCCAATGATGTGTCTGCATATTTAAAAAAGTTAAGATGTAAATAAAAGTAATTTAGAGTGCTGTAATGTGAAATTGCCATTCTAGAGAAACCCTCACAGACATCTGAAGCATTTAATGCCTTGAAAGCTCTCTTACGGAAAGTTATTACATAAAATGGTTATAAATGATACCTAATGCCTGAGACATTATTGTTATGACAGTTTTGAGATAAAGGTTTGGCTTTAAATGTATTTGTTTGATCCTTTCAAGGAGGAAAGGTAGAGCTATTGGTAAATTAGTCTCAAAAGAAGATGCTTTTCTCACCACTGTTTTATCATTATATATATATAATTTATACATACAAACACATCAGACAGATTTTACATAGAAACCCCTGGTTCAGAATATCTTAATGACTGATTCATACAGAAATGTAGAAACATATGTGCATTTCCTCTTTAATAAACAGCTCCAACATCATCCGAGAAGTGTATGCAGACGAACACTTACACAAAGGTGTGGGTATTTAGGAGGATCAGGGGTAGAGTGTCATTAACTGAGTACAAGTGAGGTTGGAGAGAGAGAGAGAGAGAGAGAGAGAGAGAGAGAGAGAGAGAGAGAGAGAGAGGGAAGATAGAAAGGGTATAGAGATAGAGAGAGAAAAAAGGGTGCTAGAGAGAGAGAAAAAGAAGAAAGAAAGGATAGAGAGCGAGAGCAAGAGAGAGAGAGACAGCTGGGGAGAGAGGCAGATGGGTGGGGGGGGGAGAAGAAAAGGAAAGGGAAATAAAAAGAGAGAGTGAAAGAGAGAGAGAGACCAAGAGAGAGATGAAGAAGGGATAGGGAGGGAAGAAGGAGTGATAGAGGGAGAGTAGAAAGGATAGGGAACAAGAGCAAGGGAGAGAGAGTCAGATGGGGATAGAGAGAGAGAGAGAGAGAGAGAGAAAGAGAGAGAGAGAGAGAGAGCTACAGATCTATGCATTACTGAAATTAAGGCAACACATAAAAGCAATCGGATAAACAAACTCTCTATACTCTGACTTATAACACAGAAAACATCCAATAAAAGACCTAAGAGAACTGATCCATCCCTTTGTTAAACAAAATGTATAAACAGAACTGAGCTACTATTGTTTTGAGAATATACTTTTGTCCATTTTTACAGATAAAGGGTCAAAAAGCACATAAGCAAGTCTACCTGAACTGACTTAGTAACACCGAGGCTAGTGTGTGGTGATTAAGACACGCAGTTCACTCAGTGCTAATTGTTGTCCATAAATTTCCATTCATTATTAGCTACCATAGCCTTACAGGTGCAGTGCAGAACTAAAGACACGGATGTCCTGGAGCAAAGGAAGAGAAAGAAAATTGTGCAGATTTGATTTTGGAGATTCAGAACCAGGGCTGTGAAGACTGATGCGATTTTGTTTGACCCCAATACAACACTCACAGAAGACGAATGAAATTTCATTATCCTAAAACACACCTTTTAAAATATTTCCCATTGCATATTACCTGATCCAACATCAAACACCCTTTTAAACACGAAAAAAATCTATAAAAAACAGAACATTTACACATCTTCCATAAAATAAATGGAAAATTCCATCACTGCTTTTACAAAAAGTTCTGTTTCCTTCAACTGAAAACGGAAACATCTAAAAAATGGGTTGAAGGATAGAAATCGGCCAATACTGATGACCCACAGATTTAGAAATGCCATTGAAAATTAATGACAATTTAACAATGTATTAATATTAATTCATAGTTAAATTGACCTGGTAACAAAGTATTTTAACTGAAAGCGACTGGTAAGCTTAAAGTTACTCCCTGTTTACTCTTATGCAGGAATACAGGCTGTACTGGAAGAACTGAATACAAAACAAAATCAAGTTAAATATACCTAAACCTACACTTTAGTAGAGGGACAGCAGGTTGTGAAACAAAGAAAAAGTTTTATGTGAAGAAAATTGATAAAAAACAATATGAAAATGAGTTCTAACAGATCTTCTTAAAAAAAAAAAATCTAACAGATCTCAAAGAATTGTGGGTGCTGCTCTCAATCGTAAAATAAAAAACAGATTACATGAGGTAAAATCTTCATAAAAAATGAAAAATAAAAGATATATTAGTATTAAATCCGTGTAGTTTCTCAGTTTCTTCTATTAAGTAATTTGCCATTTTTATAAAGCATTATGGTCATTTAATATTGGGTCACACTTTATTTTGATACTTTTAATGTTAAACTACCTGGGGAAACTCAGCATTAGGTTTAGGTGTAGGATTAGGATTAGATTTAAGCTTTGATTAAGGTTAGGTTTCAATTTCAATTTAAAGCTCAGTTCATTTTTAATAGACATTTAGTTGAACAGTAGTTAAAGACAAGCTGAGCATCCACAAAGCATCCACAGTGGACCACCCAAATAACATTCATATATTCAGTATTTCTCATTTTGGCAAAAAAAGCAACTGTTTCAGAAGAGATAACATACACTATATGGACAAAAGTATTGGGACACATGACCATTGCACCAACAGGGACTTTAATGACATTGCATTCAAATATATATACTTTTCTATTGAGCTGGTCCTCCCTTTGCAGCTATAACAGCTTTCACTGTGTGAGCCAGCCAACCATGTCTTTATGGAGCTTGCATTTTGCACTGGGGGCACAGTCATGCTGGAATAGAAAAGGTTCTTCCTCAAACTATTGTCCTTCACTAGAAGTAAGGGGTCTAGCCCGAAACCTGAAAAACAGGTGTGTCCCAGTACTTTTGTCAATATAGTGTACCTACCTGTCTTTCATGCACCTGAGCTCCTTTCTATCTAGTTTAAGTACAAAACTAACATCTTGTTTTGGAAACTAAATCACATACTCACTCTGTTTAGGGCAGTTAAAATTGCTGTGAAAATTAAAAAAAGAGAACCTCAAAAAATTGCTGCTTTAAAAACTCTAACCTCAGCTAATGTTCAATTCTGTAGCCATACATTGGCTCATACGACACCTTTATTGCACAGTTCCTACGATGTTAACACCACACATAAATGTATTATCATGGTGTAAAGGGAGCTCCTTACTCTGTTATGATGAGGATTTCTCTTAATCTCATTTGACTGTCGCTCTCCCTGCTGCAGCCGCAGGCAGTGAGGTCACGGATAAACTACACAGCATGCAAAACGTGCTTGGAAATACGGACAAGCAACAGTGATGGAGAAGAAATGGAAAAATTCTGTTTCAATTTTACTTAAAATCCAGATTTCTTACAGTGTAAGTGGACATGAGTCATCCAGTGCCAGAAACCACACAAGCACGTCTGTCTGAGATTACTGAATGACCTGTTGACATTTGAGGCATGTGATGGTTTGCTAATGGTCACTGGTGCACATAAACTTCCATTACTTGCTACTCCTGTGCAAAAAAAAAGCAAACCTTAAACAACATTGGCTAAGATGTGACGTTAAGGCAAAACCAGCAAATTTGATTTTTCATCAAATTGTTTCTTTAAGAGCAGGTCCTAAAGACATAATTGTAACAAATCTGATTCCGCCACAGCAAGCTGAGCAGCGGGCCAACTGTTAATAATTCTGATATGTGTGTTGTGCATAAGATTGCAGTTTGCAGTGTGAGCGAACGCAGTGCTTTAACTTTTAGCTGTAACAATCAGACATGCCACCAGCGCCGTGTGGCTAAATCAGGGGTGATAATCGTTTTATAGCATGGCACAATTTACATAATGTTTCTGGACTTTTTTTTTTCATTTTTTTATTCCTGAAGATTGTGAAAAAGTGGTTGCCATGGAGCAGAAAGCATCCCCGCGTCTCATTAACGCCGAGGGTTCAGGAGGGTTGAGTCATTTTCTCACTTCTTGGCGAAAACAATAGCCTTGCATTGAAGGCTGACAAGTGCATTAGCAAGACCCAAGAAGTCTAAATTGATCCAATAATGACTACACCTCATTGATATTTATTAAGCATCTGCAGGGTTCGATGCAGCACAACACACTCCCCCCGCAAACACACACGCAACCGCCACCCCCCCACCCCACCACCACCACCCCCCACCCCCGTCTCGCTCCATACATCTCTGTCCCTCTCTCTTTTCCCAGCTGTCTTGTCCGCCTCCCTCGCTTGGTCTCCGTGTCACTTTCTATCAGTCTATCCCTCCCCTTTTTCACCTCAATATCCATCCATCTTTTCTCTCTCAAGGCCTCAGCATCCGCCATTCATCACAGGAACAGGGGTGTGTGTGTGTGTGTGTAGCACTGGGAGATGTGTGTAATGTGTCAATACTACATGAGTGATAGATATTCAGGCATGCAAGAGAGTGTGTCTGTGCAGCGTAAGAGTGTGTGTGTGTGTTTTTGTATTTATAGGGCTGTTAAAACTGTCAAAGGCAATTGTGCTGTGCCCTTTCTGCGCCAGCATATCGTCCTCCCTCCCTTAAATTCACTCTCTCTCTCTGCACTACCGGCACACACATACCCTCTCTCTCTCTCTCTCTCTCTCTCTCTCTCTCTCTCTCTCTCTCTCTATCTCTCTCTCTCT
>JBBPCZ010000028.1:8797588-8810856 GCA_037974445.1 Brycinus macrolepidotus
TGCTGGTTTCCTCCCACAGTCCAAAGACCTGCAGGTCAGATGGACTGAAGATGCTAAACTGCCCAAGGTGTGTGTGTGTGTGTGTGTGTGAGAGAGAGAGAGAGGGAGAGAGAGGGAGAGAGAGCAAGAGAGAGAGAGAGAGAGAGATGTACATAAGCATAAGGTCATTAGATTCTTGACTTGTAAAACAGAATGAACACACTCTAATCTGAACTGCGGAGCGGCCACTGTAGTGAAGCGTCAGCGCAAACACGTGTGGACATCGACGTCCTCTCAAGAGACATCAATACAATCTAATACAGTAAACATTCGTCAATTCCTCCTACTCTATCAACCAGGAGTAAATCTCCCCACTGCTCAGGCACTCAATACAGCAGCACACAGCACTGAGCCGGAAAAAAAGCGCAACACAGCGTCCAGCAGTAGCTGGAACCAACATCACAGCTCTGGACCATCGACAGAACCCTTTGTAAACAAGGGATTTCAGGTCTTATTAAAGAAATACTCCGGCATTTTGCAACCTAATCTCTGACTTCCACACCTGCACCTTACCAGCATGGAGAGCAGTTTCAATATGTTTGCCTGTAATTAGTGAAAGAACAGAAAACTTGTTGACTCAGACCACTTATAATAGAAGTCAAAGGCCAGGTGCTGAAGTGTGCTTTTGTCCTTTCACAGCTGAGGAAACAGGACTGGCCCTGACGTAAAATAAACAGAAAAAACAGGCTCTTTAACATGCATTAGCTCTTCGTTAATTGCCTTTTCCTAGAACAATCCATTGGTACAGCAACAAGGGTGCTCTTTTTTTTTTTTTTTTTATAATCACCATCGCAGTACAAGTTTCCAAAATAAACACATCTCAAAGGGCCACAATGATCTGAGAGTTGGAAATAACAGCAGCATATAAATTACATTACCCCCAGCACTGGGCTGTGGAGCAATGCAACAGCATTCTCTGGAGTGATGGAGCACATCCAACCGCTCTCCTGATGCAAAAAAGGCCAAATTCATTGTATAAAAATAGAAATTGAATGAGCATTTAGATCCGAAAATCTGAGCATTACATGCAAAAACATGTATAATCACTTTTCGTGACATCTGTTTTGGCCAGCGGTGCCCAGACCAAGCCCCAAAACCTCTCCTTCTCTGCACATTTGAGTGTTTTCCCAACACCCCTGATCCAACTTTTCAGCTGATTAATAAGCCTTTACAGGGTCTTAGTGAGTGTGCATGAAAACACTGAAATGTGGAGGGCAGGGGACCTCCGGGACCAGGGTAGCCCCCCTGCCCTACACATAGTAGCCCATAGTGTACGCTACTTTAATCGCTATTTATTGAATCACTACAATACTCAACCACTTCATTGCACATCGCATTTTCTCCCTGCATAACAAGCAGCTACACAAATGGCTGGAACTATAAGCGTGAAGTACTCAGTGCCAGCAGCCGTGCTTTGGCTGTGTGGAGTCAGTGGGCACTGTGCGAGGTTAACGGCAGTGTGGCAGAACGCCAGTCTGAATGAACCTGCCAGAACACAGCGCGGCTCCCAGCCCTCACACTGAACCCGAGCCCAGACATGACGAAGCCAGCAGCACGGCTCCAGACACACACACTCACACACCTTTGCACGGCCACAGCTGCTCCAGAGAGCAAACAGGGACATATGAGAGAAGCTGGGGCACTGGGGGCATCCAGGGGCATCACTAGGCCTGTTACAGGAAGGCCACTAAATAAATATGTATCATTAATTTGAACAGTCAGTCATTTTTCTTGTTTGTTCTTCCTTATTTAGCCGTGCCATCACATCTCTAAAATTACAAGAACCCCTGGTCATCAAAACGATGCTCGTAAAGGCTCAGCCCCCCATTCATGAATCTCTAGTGACCCTCCAGGTCTTCCGTGGAGTGTAGGCCTGGAAACGCAGCTCACTGAACTTCTGTCAAGATTGTAAACCATACACGTTTAATTAATACAAAATTTGGAAAAGATATTTCATCATGATTTCATCATGACAGTCTTGTTAAAGGGGAATTCTGCTGACGTTTTAACATTTTTGCATAAATAAATTATTGAGCTGTTCAGATTGGTTCAATGTGAAATGGTGCATTGTAGAGAAACTTGCTCATAGTGGTGGTGATAGTAACCAGGGGTTGCAATGTCTACAATACACAAATATATCCAAAACCACCAGTGAACCTACACATCTTCTGTAGGAGTTACAGTATTGACTGGGGCAGATTTGGGGTTTTGGAGGCCCCGGAAGCAAAGTTGTGCCTGACAGATGTTCGATTTCAAGGTAAAATACAATATTTATCTTCTGCAGTCCAAACTGAATCAGAAAAGGCCTTGATAACGTCCTCCAAACGGGTCAGTCAACATTTCTGACGAAAGTGCCCAAACTGCTGGTACATAAGAAGGAACAACACCACTAGTTTCAATTTCACACAATCTACATTCAAATGCTGTGACTTTCCTTTTATTTTCTTACTTTTGTTTTTGAAGAGTTAAGAGGGGCCAAACCAGGTCCCACACACTGCTTGCAAGAGCACTTAATTAAACACTATCAACGTAATTAAGTAAAAAACCTACCTCCAACTTTTCACCGAAGTTGATGCGAAGGATAAAACACGTTCCAACAACTGAAAACTATTCATCAACTTTTTAAAGACCCGATATTCAAAATCTGGCTGCTTTCTTCTGTGCTGAAATAGCAATAGGCATTAGACACATCCTTACACGATCTTGATATAAGAACTGATAAGAGATGACTTTGCGAAGAAAGGCAGGAATAACTCTCTGTGTCCGGATATAAATATTCATACTAAAGCTCTGATTCTCTTGCTTTACAGTTTTATAAAGTCAAATGGGCAATAAAGCATGCGCCAAGGCCGGAGCGAACTGCGCACAAATTCATTTGAATAACCACCTGACAGGATCGATAGAGAGACAGGCTATGAAGCTGCAGAGCTCTAAATACACCCAGGCCTTTCTCCATATCAATCCATCCAACAGTTAACTCTCCAATTCCTTCATCAACCCAGGGGGATGAGCTCCAGCGCGTCTGCACATTTATCACCGGCTCAGTGTTTTATTAGCTAATATAGACCGTGCAACAGGGCTGAGAAATGGCCAGTGGCGAAATATGTGAATGTGCGCATGCTTCTGAAGATACAGTTCATTCTTTCGCTCCGCATTTCATCACCATTCGCTCTGTCCATTAGAATAGCTCAGCAGTATCGTTAAACAGAGGCTCAAGTATCTGTGTTTAATTATTCCATATTTTATATGTATATTAGGGCCACTGATCCGCTAATGGGGCACCAAAATGTCTTAACATTATCCACCACTGTCTTAACTAACTGAAAAAAAACTGAAGTCTTTTTCCCTTTCTTTTGAAGACTTCCATCAGCGATTAGAGGTAGGAAGAAGTTAGACAACTTCTGGACACTTTATTCAATAAACTTTATCAAAACAAAGCAGATGCATAATTATAATAATGAAAGTTCTAATAATAATAAGACTAAAAAAGTAATAAATCACAAAACATCACAATATTTTAATAGTATGGCTGCTTAGATATCATAATAACACTGTATCGTGCATTATAGCAGGATATAATACATGCTACCTGGCATTTATTATGATATTTTGTTTTTCTGAGGTTTGGTAAGTTGTAAAAATGCAGCAGTACTGCCATGAACAGGATTTTTTTTATCTACTTAAAGTTTACACCAAGCCCACTTTTATGTTGGAATTGCAAAAAGTGCCATTCTCAAATAGCAAAAGCTGTGACATGTATATCATACACAATTTATAATGTACTAACTCATTCTGGCCTGTATTATCAGTAACATTCACAGCTGCTAGTAGACTAAGACTGTACCAGAGATGGAGTTAGTGCTCCTCCAAGGCCCAGCCAGATCACACACACACGGCAGTTTTTAAAAGTTTTTTAGAAGTTAGTTTATGACATGGACATGTAGTTACACTAAGTTCTCAGTGAAGAGGTGGGTCTTCAGTTTCTGTTTGAAGACAGTGAGGGTCTCAGCAGTCGTGACGATAAGTGGAAGTTCGTTCCACCGCTTTGGTGCCAAAGCTGAGAAAAGTCCAGTCCTAAGTAAGTAGACACCAACTAACTGGCAATTTGACACACCACTTTCAGCAAAAACCTGATATTCTGATCCAAAAAAACTGACCTGGACCTTTTTTATTAATAAAAAAATGATCACAGTTGAACTCTCAGTCACACAATCCATCAGAAAAATCGAATCCAGATAAAATATTCCTAAATCGTTTAGATCTACACTACACTGCACCAATTCCAATTAAACGGTACTAATTAGGTCTTCTTTTTAATGAAACATGGAGTTAATCAGTGTTTTTAGTACTGATCATTTTCAAATCATGCTTCATAAAGCTTAGTGTGAGGTAATTTATCCTGATTATAACGACAAATGGTCATATTTCCCACCTCTCCAATCTAACCATTCATAATGCAGTGTAATGGAGAAGCACTCACAACAATGAGTCTGTTTTTGTCTCTTTATCTGTCTTTTCATACAACTCATTGTTAATATCACCCACACTTAGCCTACACACACACACACACACACACACACACACACACACACACACACGCACACACGCGCACACGCGCACACACGCGCACACACACACGCACACACTCAGACAGGCTCCATAAACAGCAGCCGTAATGCAGTGTGCCTCTGCTGACACACAACCCTCTTAATTAAAGCACTTTACTTTGTTTTTATTTCTCTCCCACTCTCACCTCTCACACTCTCGCTCTCTCTCTCTCCCTCTCTTTCCTCCCGCCTCCACCCCTTCAGGAGGAGGCCAGGATTAAATTGGATTCTAAATGATCCAGAACCGATTTCTGCTGCCATTTTTTTCCCCTCCATCTCTTGCGTACCCGCCGCTCTCCTTAAAAAAAAAAAATTCCTCTCCGTCTCACAACAGCGCTGTCAGGGGCTTCATTTTCTGTGGCGAGGGGATTCAGCAGGTCCCTGCGCCTCCCCGGGGAAGGGCCTGCGAGAGTGAGAGAATGGAGGGTGCTGCCGAACGGAGAAGCGGAGGAGGAGGGGGCGGCCGACGCGGCCGACGAGCGCGTCTCGCCCATTAAGGTGCAGAAAATGAGAAAATTTGGAAAATGAAATACGAGCTTGTTCAGCCTCTCATCTCCCTCTCGTTCTTTCAGCCTGTTCTCCACCCCCCCCACACCCCCCCCCCCCCCCTCCTCTCGCTCCTGGCCGGGATGCTTCAGAGAGATGAATCCATGACTAAGACTCACACCTCCGCTTCCCGTGGCTTTGAAGAGGTTTTTGGGGCACATGCTCTTCTTTTTCTTTTTTCCTCTTCTCTAATAACACGTACTACAATAGCTCTGCGGCTCACTGTCATTAATGCAGGTTTACTGATTGATGCTGTTATTGAGCCTGTGTATTATTAAAGCTAGCCAAATGCTCCCCCGTCGCTAAACTGTTTTATTTAGCCAGTCAAGTCTGACAGTCCATTTATAAAAGTGTTGCATGTTTAGGTTTCATTGGGAGTAATATAGAATTCTCCGTAGCTTTAAAGCACTTTTCAAAGCACAAATTTTAGGGCATCACCATAAAACCAACAGTGGTCTTTACAACTGGGTATTATACTAGAGGTGGGCAGTATGACAATACGTTATTGGTATCATGTTACAGTTGAGTACAAATTTTCATATGCCTGGTCAAATTACACATTTTTCCCCCAGTGTTGGGCCCCACTCAGTCATGTCCAATTGTGTTCAATGTTAAGGAGAGTGATCGTCAAACTACCAATGATCATCTAATCAAAAGGTCAACGCCTAAACAGCGGCACCCCCTGGGAGCCCATTTGGTTGGTTTTGTAAGGAAAGTAAGCATATACCCTCAAAAGACAACTAGATATGGTATATTTTCTGTACATTTTAGAGCACAGCTTCTATTTAACTGCTGAATTTAACACACTGGAAAAAAATAAAACATTCGTGTGCTGTAACTTTTGTACAGACCACCTGTTTTAGTTTTCCCCCCAGTGTGTAAAATTCAGCAAATAAACAGCAACTGTGTGTTAAAACATGCAGAAGTGTGTTTTCTGTAGAAGATGTGTCTTAGGGACATGTCCTGTGATAATGTGATACAGTCTGAGTTGAAAACTTAAAACATTAGAAAAATAAATAAGAAGGCTCAAGTACTGAGGAAAAGAGCTACAGCTCGACAGTCCCTGTTCACATCCCTGGTGCACGTTTAGCAAGCACAGACATGATGCAAAATACATTTCCATTAATGTTTAAACATACAGACTACGACATAAAAAGCAACAGAAAAATAAAAAGAAGGGCGTCAAAAGAAAAGCCAGAAGAAAACGGGCCTTTAATTTGAGTGTTGAAAGAACTAATGGCTGATGAACCATTAATATTGAAAACAATGTTTAATTATCTTGCGGGACTTTCCATGATAATAAAACTTTACTTTCTTTCTTTCCTTCTTTCTTTCCTTTATTCATTCATTCATCGTTGGGTTTTATTGAGGCCAAAGAGGAGTGAAAAGGGTGGCTGAGGGTAAGGCACGTTAAAGTAAGGCACAGTATATTACGTATACTATATTACAGATTATGGTCTTTATTCAATTAGTTAGTCCTAAAAATCCAGTTAAGATGCATGCAGTATTGAACATACTGAAATACAGTTTCAATACTGAAAGTCGTGAAATATTCCAATACTTGTAACTGTTTTTTCAATCATTTATTAAAATAAGCTTGCAGCAGCTCGATAATGCATTTGCCATTAATATCAGGCACTGCAACACCACACTTGGTATCAGTACCAAAACCAAACTTCTGCTACACAACAATGCAGCAACTGCTTGAACTGCAAACTAACAAGTAGATTAGGCGTCACCATCACGTCATCATCATGTTCCATGATCTACTTACCAGCAGTTAAGTATAGGTTATAAGCTAAAGACAAATAACTACTTCTATGAAAAGGACGTAACAAAATATTTGAATGGAGATACACACAAGCACTCCCACCAAGGAGTTTCACAAGTGATTTTTTTTTATTCACACATATCTTCTAGCATGTGCGACATTATTGTAGTATTGTACAGCTCAGTATTTCTTTTACAGTGAGGCGTCATTTTCCTTCATTTTCCTCACTTTCAGTCACTTTGAAGGATGTGCTCTCTTCCCATAAAAAAATTACCACCTTTTTCTTTCCCCCATTGCCTTATTACCATTTTAGCTTTTAAAATGAACGCAGGAAATTCCCTTGACAAGCGTACAAGGCTACAGACAATAATGATGTAATGATGGCAATAAGTGTGGAGAAAATAAGGAGAGAAGGCACAGAAAACAAGAAGAAAAGAACAGAGGATGAAAGCCAGAGAAAGGGAAAGGAATGAGAGGCAGAGAGAGGGAGGTGAAGTGTCAGAGAAAGGGGGGTGGGGGAGTGTGGGTGGGGGTGTGAAAGAGTCTACCCAGCGGTGTTCAGAGGAATAACTGTTCCTCCCTCTCTGCTTTGACTTTCTGCGCACAGAATATACTCCAGGGACTATGAGCGCAGGAATTACTTTGCAAATCACACACACACTTCCACTATTACACAAATACAGACAGGAGCTCTCTCTAGGGAGACACAGATGTGAATGTCGTGTGATTGATGCTGAGTTTAAGAAGCTGAATATTCCCGTAACTGATAATACCAGCCGATTTAATATAGTCACATTTTAATATAGACAATAGTTTTCGTTAAAAAAAACAAAAAAAAAACGATTTACTGATTTCGCAAGGAGCAGAAACGTAAAAAATTATAATCTAATATTTAAAAATATCAAATAATAGTAAAATAATAAAGTAGATATAGTAGCAATGATTTCACTACACTTAATTCCACTTAAAAACACCAAATCACATTCAATCACCAAACACCAAACACCAAACCCCACCAAACCCCAATATCAAATCCCAATCCCACTAAGAACACAGCAAAACAGGCGCTAAAAAGAAAGTCCCTGCTGAAGCGCAAATTATAACCTAAAAATTAATGCAGCGTGCTGCTCTGGATAACCCACCGTTCTTTTCTGTCAAAGACAGAAGCACTTTCTTTACCCAACATGTCAAACATCTGATTAAGATTATCTTCTGTAAACTGTTTCTATTTACTGTCATTTATTTTGCTTTCAACCCAGAGTGTCCTGAATTTGGGTTTTGATTTCAGCCAAGAATTTTCATTTTGGTGAAACACTAGTGGACACTGTTCTGAAGATGTTTCTTTTTTTTTTACCTTACACTTCTGCGTCTGCAAATCTGTATGCAGACATTCAAGTAGAAAACATATTTACACTTGGACGTGTGCACTAGGGGACAACCTCCAATACCGGAATGTACAGAAAACAACAAACAAGAATGTCTTCTGTTGTAGAGAACACAGACAAAGCATTGTATGGGATGCACTAATAGACTGAATTAAACTTCTAAAAACAGCTGTAAATGTATGGACCTCTTCTGCCAGCTGTAAACACTGAGTAGTTATGGATAATTGAATAGAGAACATTTTGCTGGTTCTGGCTAGAGACGAGTGCGGTATTTGCTTAAAGTGCAGCTCTGCAGATTTGCAAGGTCATGACCTTTGTGACCCTTTCGCAAGCTACGCTTATCCATGAACCCCCTTCTCTGTGGCCCAACACAGACACAATTCTATGCACCTTTACAGTGGCATAAATAAGCCATAAACAAACTCTATAAAAGAAACAACAGCCTTTACACCAGAGATCTCTGTTATGTACAACAAATAAGGGGGGCTTATCAAAAAGATTTTTGTCGGTATCAGTAAATCTAGGGTACTTCAACCTTGGTCAGTGCTGTCAAGTCAACTGATAAATCAGTCAGACCCTCACTGTCATATACACACACCTACACAGATACTTACAAAAGAACACAAACTAGGACTTCTTCCATTCTACAGAAAGTACAAAACACTGGATAGCATAAAGCTTCTACATCTGACTTACTCGATTCTACTGCAGTTTGGACTCAATATAACCCAATTAAATACAAACTCCCTCTAACTCATCAAACGAGACGGCCTCGGGACCTCCATCTAAGAAGTTCCAGCACCAATTAAAACTCTAAATTCAAACCACACTTCCTATACTTAAATCAAACATTACCAGAGAGAGAGTGCATTCAAATGGTCAGTGCTTTTGCATTAATATCATGAATTAAACTTCTTTCTTCCACCTCAAACACACACACACACAACTAACCTTTATCTCTGGAAAGTCGTATGTGTACTTTGTACCAGAAGTTCATTAGCAAGCCATCTGTACAGACGGTGTTTGCTGACCACCAGTGCAATAGCACAAAAACGCAAAATAAGAGATCATTTATGCTATAATAAATTATTCGAACTGAGCAAAAACACAGAAGGAGTTATATTTCACAAAAAAGGCAGAGGACGTCATTCCGGCGGGCCCTTTCCACCCAAAGTGTAAAAAACAGAGAGAAAGAAATAGATAAGGGTGAGCATTCTGTACTTCTTTTTTACCAGCTCTACAAGTCATATTTATTGTATCATGATACAAATTCAGCCATATCATCAAAACCACCTGTCTAATATTGAGTAGGCCTCCCTTGTGTCACCAAAACAGCTCTGACCCATTAACGGACAGACTACACTAGACCTCTGAAGGTGGGCTTTAGTATCTGGCACCAAGAGGTTAGTAGTAGATCCTTTAAGTCCTGTAAGTTATGATGTGAAAACTCCATGGATCGGATTGGTTGTCCCACACATTCGACAGGACTGAGATCTGAAGATATCGTTGGTCAAGTCAACACCTTGAACTCTTTTTCATGTTTCTCAAACTGTTCCTGAACAGTGTTGAAGTGTGTCAGGGCACATTATCCTGCTGAAAGAGGCTACTGTCATTCGGGAATTCTGTTGCCATGAAGGCATGTATTTGGTCTGCAAGAATGTTTAAGAATGTGGTACATGTTAAAGTAACATCCATATGAATGCCAGGACCCGAGGTTTCCAGGAAGAACATTACTCAGAACATCATTCACTGCCTCCAACGGCTTTCTCTCTTCCATTAGTGCATCCCGGTGCCCTCTTTCCCAGGTAAGCGTTGCACATGCGCCCAGCCCCCACATGACACAAAAGAAAAGATTCATCAGACCACGTGCTCATTTTGGCACTTTCAGCAGTGCTCAAGGGTCAGCATGGGCACTCTGACCAGTCTGTGGCTACAATACATAGCAAGCTGAGAAGCACTGTGTTCTGACACCTTTTTATCTTAACCAGCATTAATGTTTTTCTTCAATTTGTGTTACAGCAGCTCTTGTTAGGATCGGGCCAGACGGTCTAGCCTTATGTCCCTATTCGCAACAGTAAGCCTTGGGTCCCATGACCTTGTCGCTGGTTCACCGGTTGTACTTCCTTGGGCCACTTTTGGCAGGTACTAAGAACTGCATACCGGAAAAACCCCATCAGACCTGCTGTTTAAGCACTGACTCAGTAATCAAACCATCACAATTTGTCCCTTGTCAAAGTCCCTCAGATACCTAATCCTTACACTTGCCCATTTTTCGTGTTTCCAACACATCAGCTTCAAGAACTGATGTCGACTTATTGCCTAATATACGCCACCCCTTGACAGGTGCCACTTTAACAAGATAATGTTATTCACTCCCTCTGTCAGTGGTTTTAATGTTGTGTACTTCATATTAATATGATGAAATGATGAGTCTTGCACTAAGACAAACTCCTTGCCAATATAAGATTCTGCTGTAAATGTGTCACGTTCAGCAGGTAGACTCACCCATGGCTTTGGTCTCCTCCCCCTTGGCATTGAGGATGGAGAATTTGAACTTGGCACGCACTTCGCTCTTGGGACAGCTGACCAGTAGCAGATAGAGAGACAAGTAATCTTTACTCTCCTCATCCAGCCCTTTTGGATTCACTCGCAAACACCTGCACAAAAACAAGAAAAGAAGAGTGGAGAGAAAAGAGTTACTGATGCTCAGCTGAAGTCTGGTACAGTTTAGGACTATCCATCAGCTCTATTAGTAATCAAATGAAATCTATTCATATTCACAGTTCAGTGAAAAATCTGACTTAAAACAGCTCAAAAAAGCCTTATTAATTTATAGCCTTACAGTCTTCTAACCTTTACTTATTATTTAACTGATTTAATGTTTTAATGGGGGGAAAACAAACACACGACTGAGATAAACAGATAAACATTTTTAATTGCTGCTTCAGACTCTTACACAGTATGTTTAAAAATCCAACACGGCCAAAAATCAGGCTCTGGTTCTTACTGTGAGAGAGAGAAGAAGCAAAATCCAAAATATCCATTATCGTCATGCAATTGCCAAGCATTCACTGACAATTCATTGAGAATTTTGATTTCTATTTTCTATATTTCTATATATTTGTACTGAGTAATTGCAGATATCCAAAAACAGTCTGGACCAGGTAAAATTTAATTAAGAGTACACATTAACCACCGGTGCTCATCTCACCATTTGAGCTTGTCATTGGCTCCTGAGGAGAAGGTGGAGCTTTTAATGACCTCGCCCATCTCCTCCCGACAGAAGCTGAAATTGTTGATGGTCCACATGTAGGAAAACTTTACCACTTTGATCTGATAAACAAAAACACACAAGAACACACATTCATGCATCTATTTCTCCTTTCGGCACTTTTCTTTTGATATATAGGTAAATGGTGGCTAAGACTTCAAAAACCGGCCACATCAAAAATGACTTTCATCTTGATACACCGTGGAAACAAATGGTGGAGAGACAGAAAGAAAGGGAGAGAGAGACAGAGAGAGACAGAGAAAGAGAGAGAGAGAGAGAGAAAGTGAGAGCAAGAGAGAGAAATGTAATGTACAATCCCAAGTTTAGGAAAGATGCAGAGAGAAGGGTAGGGAGGGAACATGTCTATTGGCTTCATCCCCTCTGCTTCCATGAGGCCAGAGTGTAATGTGAACCAGTCCCCCAAAAGAACAAAAGCCATACATCATGCGTGAATATACACACACACCCTTCGGTTCATAGAAAAATCTTTCATTGTCTTTCTCTTACAAAAACCAGCAGGGATTGGCATGAAAAAACTACTATTAGATCATTACAGGATGGAATCTGTAGTCAAGTACTGCGTTAATGCTGTTAAGGTTATTATTAAAGGTCATTAATACAGTCACTTTATTATGTGGAGAAAAAAATCACTGAAGTGACTGAGGTGATTTGACTGGTCACTTCTGATTGGTGTTCAAGGTCACAGCACAACAGCATCAACGAATGGACTTGTGAAGGAGGCAAAATAAAAGAGTGTGGAGGTTATGAATCATGTCCAACTTATTACACCTTTTGTTTCAGCCCTGGTTCGTTTGGAAGCAAACCAAGACAGACTAACGAGCAACACTGAGACAAAATCCTGAACTTAATCAGCTCTGGAGCAAGTTTAATGTGCATCATAAGTTGCTGCGGTGCTGTGGTAACAGCCTGTTAAATGTGATAACACACACCAAGAGATGGCTTAAAAAAACACATTTCAAACACAAGCCGACACTCACTCACCTGTGTGTAACACCAGCTTTCGGCCACAGGGCCGCTGGTCATCTCAGCGGGAGGGGGCGGACTCGGGACCCTGGACATCGCCAGCTTTGAACGTGTGGTGTGAAGAGGGCACTACAGCCGCCAGCAGATGCACCCAAACACACACACCCACACCCACACACACACACACACACACACTTTCTCTGAGAAACACTCGCTCACACTCTCGCAAAAACTCAAAGCCGAGATGGCACAGCCGCCGCTAGGATCTGCGCACACGCTGAGGTTCAAAGCTGTCCAGAGAACACTGAGAGAACGCAGGGGGAGCACACGAAGAACCGTCACAGCAACAGCAGAACCTGAGAGAGAGAGAGAGAGAGAAAGAGAGAGAGAGGTATGGGCACTGTCAGGAGATACAATGTCACATATGGGTTGAGAGAGAATAGTAGTAGGGATGCAGCAGGAAATACATAAGTAGGAAATTTTAAATGTAAATATATATATCTATATACACTAAAAGTCAAAAGTTTGGACAAACCTTCTCATTCAATGTTTTTTCTTTGTTTTTATTATTTTATACATTGTAGATTCATATTGAAAATAAACAAAATGATGAAGGAACACATGGAATTATGCAGTAAACAAAAAAACAAGTTAAACAAACCAGA
>JBBPCZ010000028.1:8847434-8864161 GCA_037974445.1 Brycinus macrolepidotus
GTGGTCGGACAATATTGCCTCTTAATTATTCTGCCATTGGTGCAATTACAATGTATCTAATATTTTTATAAAAAATCACGATTCCTCGATTTAAGAAAAAATTAAATCGTCTTAAAACGTAAATTCGAATTAATCTAAAAAATCTAAAGAATCGCCCAGCCCTACCTATAAGCACTGCTTGGAGGACTACAATGACTGGACGTGTATGTAATGAGTACAATGTAGTATTCATAAGAAAGTAAAGACAGCTAGAAAGTAATTAAGTTAATCAGCCAATAGGCTTGTACTATAATATCTACATAAAACAATTTAAGACAATTCAGTCATTATTCACAAGTACTGAAATGGCAATTAATCGTCAGCTAAATTATAATGATTGAGATTCAAACTGCCCTCCCTACTCTCATTTTTATTATCATATTCCTAACTATTACTTATGGCAAATTTTTACCTGCATATATCAAAGAGTATCACAGCATATGTTCCTGTGTGTGTGTGTGTGTGTGTGTGTGTGTGTGTGTGTGTGTGTGTCACTTTCCTCATCCTTCTCTATCTCAAATAATTAAGACACCACTTTCGATTCCGTAATTTATTCAGCAACTAAGAAACACGAAACGCCTTCAAATCTACGCTATTACCCAAGATACCGAGACACTTTTTCCTGCAAGCGCTGGGGCACAGCAACCTTTGGGTAATAAGAAACTACTTTCATAACTTCTCACGGCGTGTTGAAGAATGTTCTGCTGGTCTGAACACTCTGTTTAGTCTGGCCGCCTTCGCAGATACAAGCCTTATTATAATGTGATCACGATCAAGTGTAAAAGAGTTCTCCAAGTGCTCGGAAAAGACAACTTTCATCAACACTTCTGCTAGCAAAACCTATATTTAGAGCACTGCTATATCCAGTTAACACACCTGCCCAGACAGGTGCAAACAAGTATATACACAATTAAAGCAGTGTGGGGGAAGGGTGGTTCGAACAGGTGTGACAGGTAGGAGAGCGTGCAAGTGTGTGCTGGAGCTTCTGGGACTTCCCCAGAGTTCTGGTGTGATACCGAGACGCCTGCTGTGTACACACAACGAGAAAAGACACCTCTCCCTCGTTACTAGAAATGACCAATACCACTGATTTCCAATCAACCAGACACCAAATAATGCAGAGGCTGGTGAAACAATATAGTAGCAGCACCGAGAACTTACAGTGTGCAAAACATCATCCTGATGCCTCGGATTAAAGAAGAACGAACACCATTCAACCATCCCAGAGAGAAACTATTTTCTGGTGAAGAACTAGTCTGTAACAGCACACCTGCAGCTTCTCCCTGTAAGCGTCTCCACAAACTTCAGCTCATCCTACTAACAAACATTAGGATTAGGATCTAGCAAGTTCTGCTTACCTGAGTTGTATCTGCTGTTATACAATCGGGAACACTGAATTTCATTCATTTTTGTTTCATTATTAAATTAGTACTATTTCATGTAGAAACATTCTCTTTAAAATCAGCTTTTTGGGCTACAGAATGCTGAGACAGATCTGAAGCATGTAAGATGCATGCTATAAACTCTTTACTACGGAGGCTGCAGTTTCACACTGAATTGTTTTGTAATTTTCTACATTGCTTTGCTAATCCATCAGCAAAAAAAAGCAAAGACATCAGGAGAGGCCGTTCTTGCCAAATAGTGAGCATGCATCAATGTATACTGTATAACTTGTTTATTACCGCTTACTAACGATTTATAAACTGTCTACAACCTAATTAGCAACCTGATTATTAATCATTTATAAACCCTTCATACGTGTAGTCTTATTGTAAAGTGGTCCCTTATTTTTTTTATCCGCTATACTGCTGTTACATAATTTTATGTTTGTTTTTATTCACATTATTGCCTCTGATGCTAACGCATGTGCATTTTTTTAACTTGCAATTATCTTTTGGGAATTAATACATTTTTATTTCTTAAAAAAGAAAAAACTATCTTTGTTCTCCTTATTCTCTTTCCCAGGTACTTGTCACAACAGTCTGTCAGCCTATAAAACACTTTCGCTTTTTAATGAAACATGCAATTTAAATAAATATTTGAATGAACATGACTTTTAATACTCTTTTTGTTTAAAAAAAAGAACTTCTTGTGAAACGTGAAAGTGAAAAAAAGAGATATTTGAAATTCTCTGCATTAGCATTACAGGCGCTTTCTAAAGATCACCACACTTGTGGTTATGAGAAGCAGAGGCAAAGGTAGTTCCTACTGCTCACAATTTGTAACAATCTTTTATTTCCCTCTTTCTGGCAACAAAAACACTTTAAATGTCATGATTTAAAAAAAAAAAAATATTGGAGCAGTTATAGCAAACTACTAACTGTATTCATGTACATGTATCTGTATCTGTGAGGACCGACTCTCAAAGTGAATCGTTGGGTTCAAAAATCAGGACCCATCAGTCCTCTCTTACTTACTGTCTTTATCTGTCAGATACTTTTAAAGGAACAGCTGCAAACACATGAATATTAAATAAACTGTCTTTTCTGGAAAGGGGTTTCCTTACAAAGCATCGCCTTTGGGCGTCATTAACACATCAAAACTTTCCAGTAAAACTTTACTAACACAAACTTCACTCAATATGATTCAACACACTCATACCATGACATATTTGAGGAAAATACTAAAGTGTCTGCTTGCGTCAGAGTTTGTGGGGTTTCCCTACAATCTCAATATAAACAGAAAGTGTGAAGAGAAGTCCAAACTCATGAGTGTTCAACTAACAAAGGCCTGTTGTGGACAAAAAAGGAAAAGAGTGAACTGTCCCTCATCATCTTTATCATTATGTACTATAGTCTTATGTGCAATATCACTGCTTATGTCACTACTACGTGCAATAACAGACTCCAAACCACTATTTGTGTTAACTAGTATACTACTTCAGCAGTAATTCATTTATTTATCTATAGTATTTACAACCACCTCTCTTGCTGACCACAGCATTTCATGTAAATAGCATAGTGTATATAATACAGAGTATTTTCAGGAGAGTTTTATTTTGACTTTATGTTATATTTTAAAATTATTCTTGTCTTTGTGACTGAGCAGTCATAGCATAAGCAATTTCCCCTGGAATCAATAATGAAATGTGCTATATAAATAAATATTTGATTGCTTATCAGGACCTATCAGTACTCTCCTTCTTACTGTCTATCTGTCAGACTCTTTTAAAGGAACAGTTGCAAAAACATCAATATTAAATATACGGTCGTCTCTGGAAAGATGGTCTGGTTAATGCCAATCATTCACCGTGTTTTCTTGCACCAGAGATTGTGGGATTTCCCTACAACCTCAATATGAACAGAAAGTGTCAAACGAAGCCCAAGCCCTTTCACTGCCCCTGTCCTACTGATAGGACCCCTGACCCACTTTAACGACTGCCCAATCTACTCCAACTCGGAATCCGGACCTCATTTCTGAAATGCAGCTGAACCCCTCAGTGTAGCTCACTCTCTGGATGGCAAGTTGGTGTAGATGGGATGACAGTCATTAAAGTAGGAACCCTGCTTTAATGACTGCGCCATCTACACCAACTTTCCATCCAGAGAGTGAGCTACACTGAGGCTGGGAGGAGAGGGCTTCAGCTGCATTGCAGAAATGAGGTCCAGATTGCAAGTTGGAGTAGATGGGGCAGTCATTAAAGTAGGTCAGGGGTCCTGTCAGCAGGACAGGGACAGTGAAAGTGATGAGGGACTGTTCGCTCCTCGTTTTGTGTTTAAAAAGGACAGGGGTAGGACAGGGGTCCCATCTACATCAACTGCAGCGAAAACCCATGTCTGGATGGCAAGTTGGTGCAGATGGGTGTCCCATCTACACCAACTTGCCATCCACAAAGTGAGCTGCACTCAGGCTGAGAGGAGAGGGCTTCAGTTGCATTGCAGAAATGAGGACCCTATTGCAAGTTGCTGTAGATGGGAGAGTCATTCAAGCAGGACCCCTGCCCTACTTTAATGACTGTCCCATCTTCTCCAATTTGCCATCAAGACCTCATTTCTGCAATGCAGCTGAACCCCTCTCCTCCCAGCCTCAGTGTAGCTCACTTTCTGGCAGAGCACCCCTGCAGCGCTGCACTGCGCATGCAGAGAAAAAGAAGGCTCACTATTTAGCAAGAGCTGGAGTCTGGTCAGTGCGCATGCGCTCCCTCTGCACTTCACAGGGGCTCTTTATCTGGCAAGAGGCTACGTCCCTGACGCACAGGGCCCTTTGCAAAAATAACTTGCTTGCTAATTGATTTGAGTGGTCATAAATGTACAGACACTGCACGCCCACCCACCCAGACCCACCAGCTAACGAACCCCTTAGTAATAAACGAAGTTTGGGAGATTTTTGCATGTTAAAACACACTCAAAACACAGCCAGTGTGCTAGCAGCTAGGAGCTGGGCTAGTTAGCAGCATGCTAATCTGGTCAGCTGGCCGGGGAGACTCGGAGTTTTAAACAGAGGAGGCGAGGAGAGTTGGCAGCGATGGCTTAACAGCCTCCAACTACATGAACGAGACATTCAGACCTCTGTATCTGATAAACAAGCCAACAAGAGACCCCTAAAGCATCTGAGAGCTGGACTGTTTTTCCTCATTATGTAAGAATCTCAGCTGTAGTTTGTGCTGTTAGCTCCAGGCTACCCCCTTCACACGTTCCTCTACTGCACGTGCCGCTCCGGACGCGTGATCACGGACCACCGCTACAATGTGACGCGCCAAACGCCGCGTCTCTCTTTTCAAACTCACCTTTAATAAAGACTCTTCTCCCTCCGAATCGGATATTTTTCTGTCGCGCGACTTCACGTCCGGGTTAAGCGAGTGACGAACGAGGATCGGGCACGCGCACGCAGGGGAAGGAGGGGGCCGGGGGTGGAGATGCAGTTCAGTTCAGATCAGTTGAATTCAGTACAGTTCAGATCAGTTCAGTTATATTCACTTCAGTTGAGTCCTGTTCAGGTGAATTAAGTCCAGTTCAGATCAGTTCAGTTCAGTTGTATTCAGTTCAGTTCAGTTCAGTTCTGATCAGTTGTATTCAGTTCAGTTCAGGTGAATTCTGTCCAGTTCAGTCCAGTTCAGTTCACTTCTGATCACTGGAATTCAGTTCAGTTCAGATCAGTCGTATTCAGTTCAGTTCCAGTGAATTCAGTCCAGTTCAGTTCAGTTCAGTTCAGGTGTATTCAGTTCAGTTCAGATCAGTTGTGTTCAGTTCAGTTCAGGTGAATTCAGTCCAGTTCAGATCAGTTGAGTTGAGTTCAGTTTTATTCAGTTCAGTTCTGTTCAGGTAAATTCAGTCCAGTTCAGATCAGTTCAGTTCAGTTCAGTTCAGTTCAGGTGAATTCAATTCAGTCCAGTCCAGTTCAGTTCTGATCAGTTGTATTCAGATCAGTTCAGGTGAATTCAGTCCAGTTCAGTTCAGCTCTGATCAGTTGTATTCAGTTCAGTTCAGATCAGTTGTGTTCAGTTAAGTTCCGGTGAATTCAGTCCAGTTCAGATCAGTTGAGTTCAGTTGTATTCAGTTCAGTCCAGATCAGTTGTGTTCAGTTCAGTTCAGGTGAATTCGGTCCAGTTCAGATCAGTTGAGTTCAGTTCAGTTCAGGTGAATTCAGTCCAGTTCAGATCAGTTGAGTTCAGTTCAGTTTTATTCAGTTCAGTTTAGTTCAGTTCAGTTGTATTCAGTTCAGTTCAGGTGAATTCAGTCCAGTTCAGTCCAGATCAGATGTATTCAGTTCAGTTCAGTTCAGTTCAGGTGAATTCAATTCAGTTCAGTTCAGATCAGATCAGATCAGTCCAGTTCAGTTGTATTCAGTTCAGTTCAGATTTTCCTTTCGGAGGAAAAGTCAGAGAGGTGAGATTGCGTTGGTTTGGACCTGTGCTGAGGAGAGACTCTGTGTATGTTGGGAGAAGGACGCTGAGGATGGAGCTGCCAGGGAAGAGAAAGAGAGGAAGGCCTAGAAGAAAGTTTATGGATGTGGTGAGGCAGGACATGCAGGCAGTTGGTGTGAGAGAGGAAGATGCAGAGGACAGAAGGAAATGGAAACGTTGATCCACTGTGGCAACCCTTAATCGGGAGCAGCCGAAAGTAGAAGAAGAAGAAGTTCAGTTTAATTCCGTTCAGATCAGATCAGACCCCCCTTTACTGAACCCCCTAATTTGTATGTCGGGGGCTACACTGAAGAGGAAAAATAGCCCCTAAAAGTTTGAGGAAGAAACACTGAGAAACCAGACAGTAACAGATAGTGGGGTGATACAAGGACAAAGGGACATGTATGATACACTTTTTGTATTTTACTGTATTCACCTTAGACCCATGTAAGACCTGTAATTTGTGTGAGTTTATGTGCTAAAAGCAGTTCAGTCTCATTTTTACATCTCTCAGAATTACTCTGGCTGTTTTTGTTACTGTGCCTATGAGGCTGATATGTGTTCTGATTGGCTCCCGTTTGCTGTGCCCCATTCAAAAAGCCATCCAGGCTGAAACACTCTTTATAACATTAATATAAATGTATGGTGCTAAACTGCTGTAGGGTGAATATGCGATTATGTAAATGTGTTGTACATCACAAAAAACATCTAACTCAATTTCATACCATTTTTTTCCACTTAGTTTACATATATTGGCTATGGACTGGGCAGTGAGTGGTACAATTTGAAACTAACAGTGTTTGCAAATGATATCTAAATGTAGTTTTCCATGATATAGGCCCTTTAAAACAAAAACATGTACATCAACAAAACAGAAGCTGCAGGATTTTTTAAAAAGGCTCTCTAGCTTGTTAAAAACGCGCATACAGCGACAGAAAACCGATGCCATTTCCTGGTGCCATTTCCAAATACAAAACTAGTGGCAGTTTTAGCTCTGTAAACTTTAAAGGGTCTATATCACAGAACACTGAATTTTTTTAAATAAAACAGTTTAACACTGAGGTTTTCTAAAGGTACCATTCATTCCCTAGTCCATATGGCCCATATGTCAAAACTAGGTGGTGAAAACAGTTCATTCTGAATAAACTGTTTTTGAGATGTCACAGAAAACATTTACCTGTATCTACCTATTCAGCTCACAGCAGTTTAGCCTCACCCATTCACTGTGATGTTATAAGGAGTTTTCCGGCTTGGACTTCTTTATGAAATAGAGGTCATTTACATACAAACTGTCTTAAATTCACAATTTCTAAAGGAGAAAGAGAAAGAGAGAGGGGGGGGGGTGTTAGTAAATGGTCATAGAAAATATTATTACAATTCTTAAGTGTATAAAATGCAAACATTATCGCTGGACTTTAGTGGAGGTAATAAAATACAAGTAAAAGGAAAGATATGAGCCCTTTAATTATACATGTGAGAAATCGACCAGCCTGGTTGATCAGAATGTTCTGGGCTTCATGTTTTTGACATCACATGGTATATGTTTACATTCACCACGGCTGTTATATAAGTGGCTGTATTGCCTGCATAGTTTAAGAGATTAAAAAGAACTGAGCCTGCCGTGATCCTGGTTTTGCTTTTACAAACCTAATAGAAAATCAACATGCTGTTATTCTCTAAGAGGCAGTTTCCACAGTGAGCCTATATAATGCAAATAAACTGCTACACTACTGGTAATAAACTAGTGGTTGTCATAGTTATAAAAGTGTTACGGTGTTGTAAATAGAGTCTTAAATCACTCTGACACCCAAAAGTGTAAAACTCTTATGACCGTGAGCCAGTCTGTTCACTCTGCGTTTCAATGGGAATTTGCATCTCATCTGAAAACCAAAACTGAAAACAGGAGCCCGTTGTTGCCTCATTTTCTCATTTTTGGAGTTTGGAGCGATGTTCAGAATTTTTTGTTCACTTACCAGGGAAAATAAACAGGGTATCATTTTAATAATGTTTATCAAATGATTGTATGAAGACGTTCATTTCAGTTTTTTGTGATTTTGCTGGATTTCATATGAATATATGAATATATGAAGTCAGTGGAATATTGTGTGAATTTCAATCTCACTTTAAGAGGGACACCAGTGAGTGAGTGACCGTGCGTCTGTGTGTGTGTGTGTGCGAGCTTGTGTGTGGCTTCTGTGTTCCTCTTCCAGCCCTGCGTCTGCAGAGAGATGTGAATCCAAGCCAAAGGAAGTTCATGAAAAAAACACTCAGTGGGGAGAAAAAAAAAAGACTTGAAAGGAAGAAAAAGGGGAATAAGATCAAAAACAACAGGGGGAGCGTGTGAAGATATGCACGGCTTCACAAACTGCGAATAGGGCTACGTGTTTAATGTGACCCCATAACTCTGTTAAAGGGATACTCCCATGTTTCTAAACAGCCTAAACTCTACCTGCCACCATCGGCCACCACTGACTATAATTTCAACATGTTTTTGATACACAAAAAGAACAGAATAGCTCAAAACACATTATAAAGGAAGCCAATGGACACATACTGAAGCAACTGCCCATTGTGGGTTCAAATGAAATGGGCTCTCTGTTCATTCACTACACAGAAACATGTCGAAACTGCCCATGATGACTGAACATACAATACACATGTAGCAAAAAAAATAAAATACAAAGCTTCCCATAGTCAGCCAGTGGCTGCACTTTGTGCCCTTTTTCTGATGGGTGACTTGAGTGGCGCAAGTGTGTTTTATACAATGCCCACCCTGCATATTATGACTCTGAAGCTGTACTTGACTGCAACTGAACATCTTTGAAGCCTCAGAGGCATCTTTTCTTCTCAAGCATCATTTTCATGTTTCACAGAGCCATAATGTTTCCTGTAGCAAAAGGGATGAGCAGTTTTGCGGCTGACTTTGAGCACCACTGTTCCCCCGAAATCCAAGCACTAACACAGCAAAGCATGGTTAGATCATCTGTCACCTAAGATGAGAACGCTGCTTCCCGCTGCTCCAGTGACAGGTTTCTGACTTTCTAGTTAAAGGGTAGACTTTACATTTAGAATGTGTCAGGTCACGGGTTTCGGAATGCATATGCTTTCCCATTAAAAAGACCTTTTTTTCCCTAAATATTGCCATTTGTGAGCTTTCGTGGAGTCTGATCTGAGGTACTGACTTGACAGCCTAGATCAGCATAAAAGAAAAACGTCCATCAACGTGTGATGTGCCAGCTGATGTCATCCTGTTCCATACTATTATCTGGGCCTTTTACTCACTGTCCGCCAATGGCCTCCATGTTGCCTAGTGTCATTTTGCAGCTAATGCTGTGTTAATGACTAAGGGTGCTTTGAAGTGCAAATCAGGTGTGGTTTTTGCAGAGGAAGGATTGTTGACCCAACTTGGTTGTGTTAATGTGACTTCTATAGAAAATAAAAAAAACATGAAGGTTGTAAAATGGTCATTGTAGAGACATTATTTCAAACCTTTGTCCTGAAAGCCCCCCTGCTTTGCACATTTTAGCGCTTTCTATATTCTCACACATCCACTTCAGTCTGGGAAAGGCCTGTTAATTAGCCTGTTCATTGGATTAGATGTGTTAGGAAACTTTTTCATAAATCTCTAAAATATGCAGAGCAAGGGGGTTCCAGGATGAGGGTTGGGAGCCACTGCTTAAGAGTTTTAGCTAACAGTTGGTTCGCATCTGTCAAGACCAGTGGTTGTTTTTGGCCACAAATTTAGCAGGAATAAAATGTGGGTTAACTGTATATATTTAAAATGTAATTTACCATTAACATCTACTCACATGTGTAGGTGTTATTTAATTATTTGAAGCTCATTATTCCATGTACCCAACTCCACTGTGCAACTTCAAAGACTGCTCATGTTGGGTCTCCTGGCACGAAACATGTTTTTCTAATAAAATGGAAACCACCGCAGTATAAGCTAGAAAGGATAGCACTCCAGCTCAAAATTTTTGCTCAGAAAGTCAGAGCTTCTGAAGACTTCTCTGGCGTAACATCTACATGATGGTGCTCACTGTACAAAGTAATAACAAAAAATAGTGTAATTCAAAAAATAGCATATTTTAAAAAAATGTTTAAGCTTTCATTTGTGTGTGATATTTACATACACAAATCAGTCATAACATTAAAACCATGTGTAAACTTGTGCACGTCCCTGTCTGGCCACCAAAATAGCTCTGATCTGATAAGGCATGGACTCATTAAGACCTCTGAAGGTGTGCTGTGGTATCTGGCACCAAACCATTAGCAGCAGATCTTGTAAGGTGCAAGGTGGGGCCTCCATGAATCAGACCAGTTTGTTCAGCACATATCACAGATGATTGATCGGATTGAGATCTGGAGAATTTAGAGGGCAAGAGGCAGCTGCCATTAGGGAATACTGTTGCAATTAATGGGTGTATTTGGTCTGAAACTTGGTTTAGGTGGGTGGTACATGTCAACAAAGCATTCATATGAATGCCAGGACCCAAGGTTTCCCAGCAGAACATTGACCAGAGCATCACACTGCCTCTCTTCCCATAGTGCATACCTGGTGTCACCTCTTCCCCTGGTAAGCGATGCACACGTACTCAGCACTCCACATGATGTAAAAGAAAACATTCTTCACCAGCCCAGTCCATTGCTCAGTGATCCAGTTCTGATGCTCACCTCTCCATTGTAGGGACTTTCAGCAGTGTACAGGTGTCAGCATGGGCACTCTGACTGGGCTGCAGCTATACACAGTAAGCCTATAGGCAGTACGCAATGATTCGTAATGTGTTCTGACACTTTTCTATCATAGCCTGTAGTTTGTGCTACGGTAGCTCTTCTGTGGGATTGAACATACTTGGAGCACCCCATAAGACCTGTTTTGGAGATGCTGACCCAGTCATCTAGCCATCACAATTTGGCCCTTGTCAAAGTTGCTTGACCATTTTTCCTGCTTCCAGCACATGCTTACTTGTCAATACAATTGACAGGTGCCATTGTAACAAAATAATCAATGTTATTTACTTCACTTGTCATTGGTTTTAACGTTTTTTTAGGATTACTGTGTAAATATAAAGTGTGTAAAGTGTCCATTTGTCACACTTATACACATGCCACAGCATAGTACACAGTGTGAATAGTGCGAAACTGTTCTCTGCATTTAACCCATTCACCAAGAGAAGCAGTGGGCAGCCAGCGACGCAGCACCCGGGGAGCAGTGTGTAGAGATGGTACCTTGTTCAAGGGTACGTCAGTGGTGCCACTAGCAGCCCTGGGATTCAAACCCACGGCCTTCCGATCACAGGGGCAACTCCCTAACCACCAGGCCGCCAGCTGCCCCGGCTTCTTCATGCCACCGATGGCCGGAGCGCTCTTGCGAGCAGCCTTTGTGGCCAGCTGCTTCCAGGGCGCCTTGCCATCAGTCGATTTATGGGTCGTCTGCTTTGCTCTTGCCATGGTATTGAAGCGTGCATTTTTCTGCAAAAGCAATACAATGTGTGTGTGTATGTGTGTGTGTGTGTGTGTGTGTGTGTCTGTGTGTGTGTGCTGTGTAAAAGCTATGTCACAACTGTTTATAGTTTGATGCTCACACAGCAGGTGCTACAAAACATGAATAGAGGAGCAGTTTAACTGCTAAGACTCTTAGTATATGTGGCAGGACAGTGGGTCCATCACAGACTATGAAGGCAAAAGCACCTGTCCAACCAACACAGAAAATTCATCTCCGCCTGACGAGATTGACCACTTCTTTGCACGGTTCAACAGAGACCCTTCACCAAGCTGTCACCTCAGGAGATTCCATCATGTGCACTGATGCTGAACTCATGTGAGGTGAGACAGGCTCTAAGCCACATCAACCCAACAGACCTCATAGGGTTCCTGGACAGGTCCTGAAACACTGCGCAGGACAGCTGACAGCAGTGTTCACCAGCCTGTTTAACATCTCTTTGGAACAGGCCACTGTCCCAAACTGCCTCAAGTCTGCTACAATCATGCCTGTCCCAAAACAGGCAGCGGTCAGGTCTCTAAACGACTATCACTCAGCGGCCTTGACCTCGAAAGTTATGAAGTGCTTTGAGCAACTTGTCTTAACACATATTAAAGAAACATCCATCCTTTCCTGGACCAAAACCAAGTTGTTTACAGGGCAAACAGGTCAAATAAGGATTCTGTCTCACTGGCCCTTCACACTGCCCTGTCACACGTGAAACAGTGGAATACTTATATCTGGATGCTGTTCATTGATTACAACTCTGCTTTTACTACCCCACCCCCCACCCAACACACACTGTGCAACTGGATACTGGACTTTCTTATCAGAAGACCACAAACAGTGCACATGGGTAAGCACTCCTCCTTCCCCATAACACTGAACACTGGAGCATCACAGGGCTCTTTGCTGAGTCCCTCCTGCAGCTGCCAATCAATCCATGACTCGGACATCATAATCAAGTTTGTGGACAACACCACCTTGAAAGTCCTCATCTCCAACAAGAACAAGTCAGCTCGTAGAGAGGAGGTTGAGAACTTGAGTTGGAGCTGGAACAACCACCTTGCTCTCAACTCAAAGAAAACAAAAACCTGATATTGGACTTCAGGAGATTGGAACACAATGGTCATCATCTCATTTGCATCAATGGTAAGAGGGTGGAGGCAGTTCAGAGATTCAGATTAATTAGAGTCTGTATCGGTCAAGCCCCATCATGGACCATCAACACTATATCAATGGCCAAAATTCAGCTTCAAAGGCTTCCTGAGGACCAAGGAGAAATGACAACTTCTACTCAGACAACAGCTGCTGGTCAGCCTCTACAGGTGCGCCATAAAGTCCATCATTATATACATAATTACAGCATGGTACTCAGTCAGTGTAACGTTCTGCCTGTCTTTTCCCTGTTTTTTGCAATGTTTTGTCTTCTGCCTGTTTTCTTGTTTGTTGTTGTTTACATTCTCCATGTGCCTTTATTTAATGTGTCTGTTCCATGTGTGTATGTTTTGGTCTTGGTCCCGCCTCCTCATTAGTACTTCCGCCTGTGTCTTGTTCCTGTCTCCTCTCCTGCCCAGGTTTAATTTTTGTAAGTTCTTGGTGACTTTGGGTTAATGTTTTTGCTCAGTTTCCCTCACCCCTGGTCTTTTTGCTCTGTGGTTTTGGACTGGTGTTTTGCTGTGTGATTTTGGATTGGTGTTTCTGCTCTATCTCTTTTTGCTCTGTGGTTTTTACTTGATAGTTTGCTCTGTGTTTAGCGCTGTGTTTCTTGCTCTGTGTTTTTGCCCCCCTTGTGTTCATGTTTATGTATTTTATTCCCCTGTCTCTTTTTTGCTTTAATTTATTTCGTTTTCTTAGTCCCTGTGTTAGTTCAGTCTCCTGTTGGTTTTTTGTCTAGTCTCCTCTTTCTCATTCTTTTGTTAAAGTCCGGTTTGCATTTACATCCTTCTCCATGCTCAATGTCTCCTTATTACAATCTGCACTTCCAAGAACAGAAAAACCCTCCATTGCATTATCAAAACAGCCCAAAGCATAAATGGCTCAAAGCTTCCAACACTGGACAAAATCTACAGAACTTGCTGCTACTGCAAAGCTACGAACATCTGCACTATTCCAACTCATCCCAGCCCCAGCATCTTCACCCCTTTGATGTCTGGCAAACACTGTAGAGCCCTCTATGTGCACACAAATAGGCTGCTGTACAGCTTTTACCCGAGACCTCCAGCACTGAACAGACCATAAAGGTCTACTACTACTACTACTTCTACAATCTTTTGGCAGACACTTTTATCCTAAGAGACTAACAATATGAGGACACAATCAAGTTTCGGGACAGTGTGAGAACCAGGGGCAAATATTAAGCGCTAAATGTATGTAAGAGTAGTACAAGAAGATGCATCAGGAGAGGAGATGCTCTCTGAACAGATTAGTCTTAAGGTGGTTTTTGAAGACAGAGAGGGATTCTGCTACCATCGTCGGCTTAGGCAGCTCATTCCACCAGCAGGGAGCCACAGAAGAGTAGAGTCTGGACTAGGTTTACCTTGTGCGTAGGGATGGCAGAGCCAGACGACGTTCCTTGGAGGAGCGGAGGGAGCGAGTAGGAACATAAACCTGAATGAGAGCATTTAGGTAGCTGGGTGCAGACCCAGATGTCACTCTGTAGGCAAGAGTTAGTGACTTGAACTTAATTCGGGCAGCCATGGGTAACCAAGTCTTGTAACTTACTGTAGGTGTCCACAGAAATCCCAGAAAATACAAAGTAAAAGATTAAAGGATCCATACCATGGAAAAAAACAGCATGATGTAGCATGGAAACACTGTTTTAAAATGTGCCATTTACTCTACAGTCTAAAAACTGCAAAAAAAGCTGCAAAAATCAACCAGTTTGAATTCACTGTTTTTGTGATGTCACGAAAACCAACATACTTATACACAAATTATGCAACAAATACATAGAATGTTTATTTTAGTCTTTAAAGTATTGTAATAAAACAGCCTGTTTAATTCTAAGGACTAAAGAGAAGCTGCAAAATGGTATTTATGCCATTTATTTTGGTACATCAAACCACACAAACATAAGTGTGTGCTATAATAGAACTAAAATTGCATGTAATAATAAATATGTAGTGAAGTTTATAAGAGAAAAGGTCAAATATGACAAAACACTGCTTAAATAACACTGATCAGAACTGTCTGATATCTGTCTGAGCGTGATCCTAACATTCCTATGAGCATGTGATTGACATACCCTAGGCCAACACTCCTGGTCTGGTAAGCCATTGAAGCAGAGCTAGATAAAACATCAGATACAAACAAAAGAGATATGCTAATAAACAGTGTTTACCACAGCGTTCACTACTATTGATGCACATATCAGCCATCTTGGATTTTGAGGTTGGGGCTGACATTGGAAATCTGACTTCAGGATTCATTCTAGTTGAAATTTCTTACTAGGAACTGGAAAATTCAAACTTCCCAGTTCAAATGGAACACACCTTGAGGGGGGGACACTAGTGATTTGTGAGGATAAGGCTTACTTAAGCTTTACTCAAGATTAGGACTGTCCAGTTCACACTGAAAGGTGAGATCCATCAGTCATGAAATGGACCTTGGAATGCCATTCATACGGCATACTCTGTACACATACATTGTTGGTCCTCAAAAGTAAGAGTGACCTACTTAGAAAGAAAACATGAAATTAGGTTCCCTGGGGGTTTAAGATGCTTATCAAATTCAACCAGCTGCGGAATCTGAGCAGTTTGCTGTGGACATCCAGCAGCCCTGGAAAGCGTTTAGATTGGAAGTTGGGAAATGTCTGACAGGTTCTTAAAATTCCTAGTTTCCACGTAGTCGATTATAATCTGCAGTAATAAAACATCAAAGTGACTTCTTATGTGCCGTGGTCTGGCATATCACAAAGAAGCACTAGCTAAAAGTAGCATTTCATTACTTCCAGTTGCAGTTGTCATAATGTCCTCGCTGGTGCCTGGAAACCGCTCAGTGTCAGTTCGGAATCCATTAGAGTGGCTTTGAGTTACGGCCGCACTGCCATGTGATTCACTCGAATGAAATGAAATGACAGGCTTGGATCTGCCCTCTCGCCAGGCTGATGCCAGTTTGGTGATGCAGCGTTGGCACGGAGTGCACTTCTATGCTGGCAGGGCGGCAGCTCTAACAGAATTAGACACAAATAAGCACACGGTCAACAGGAAGATTAAGCTCCATAGGGACCAGGAGAGAGGAAAATAGAACTTTAATTAAAGCGGAGATACCCTCCCACACACACACACACGTACACACATACACACTCATATTTCCTCATTGTTTAAACATGTCTGTGTGAAAAGTTTTAATATACCCACTGTTTGCCTGCCCACGTCAGCCCATGTGCGTATCACTTACCACTTCACTGCTCTTCAGAAAAATAATTAGACATCTTCAGAGAGGAATTGGGTTACCTGCGCATTAAAGAGGGAGACTGTAACGGGAACACACACCAGGGACACAACTAAACGAATGCCAAGCGAGGGATGAAGGAAATGAAGAAAAGAGAGTGAGCAATATGAAATTAATCTTCTTTGGAATGAGGTGTTGTCGTGGATTTTAGTCCCACTTGTTTTTTTCCCATCATTCATCCCCTCCCCTTAACCCAAACACCGGAAGCAGCTCAGCTTTATTTAACTTTTAGTTTGATTGTTTGTTTGTTCCGTAATGATCGGATTGCCAGGCATTGTGTAATTACCATTTAAAAAAAGGAGGGGGGGCTGGGGGATAAATAGATAGATAGAGAGAGAGAGAGAGAGAGAGAGAGAGAATGGGGGGGCTGATAAGGGAGTATTGAATTTGCACTTCAATTAGAGGGTGCTTTCAGAGTATGAATTACACACTGGACTCTTGAGCCACGCAACTCTGTGTATTATGATGCCACAGAGGTAGAGAGAGAGAGAGACAGAGAGATTTCTTTCTTTCTTTCTTTCCTTCTTTCTCTTTCTGTCTGTCTTTCTCCCGTCTTTTATCTGTATATCTAAAAACAGAGGCCTGAATTTTGTCTGTACTGTTGTTGATTTGTTCAGTAATTTCAGATAGACTTGCTTATGTGGCTTCTGACGCTGTACGACACACTGTTATCTACAAACATGGACAAAAGCACAGACAGGATTCAGACTTCTGCAAAGTCTTCCTTCTACAGAACCAAGTTTGAAGAATCAGCATCCAACCCTCGCAAGCTATTTGCCACCTTTTCGTCTCTTCTTAAATCTCCATCTCTCCCTGTTTCTCCGGCTCTCTCACCAGAAGACTTTGCCATGTTCTTCGATGAGAAGATTGATGCCATTAGTAGATCTTTCCCACCAGTCATCAAGC
>JBBPCZ010000028.1:8869360-8871860 GCA_037974445.1 Brycinus macrolepidotus
CGATCAATTTATTTTAAAGCGTTATAGAAAATAAATTAACGCAAATAGTTAACGCGATATTTTTAACAGCCCTAATTAAAAGATTAAAAAAAGTTTAAAAAATCATCAAATTCCACCTCAGTCTACTAAACAAAGGTACTAAAAACATTATTATATACTGACATTAGTGGTGTAACAATGCATCAGAGTATGATACTGCAATGTAAAAATGTGACAATATAAATCATGGAGCTATTAATTATGATATTTGACAAAACTGCATTGTTTATAGTGTATATCGACAAAACAGTCAAGCACACTCATGTCATCACTGCCTGACAGTTTTTAAGTAAATTGTGCCAGAAATGAAAACAGTCATGATTTTCCTTCATTCAAATTTCATTCTAAATATTGTGAGAATATTGAATTCTTTTTTATATATATCCTGTGTGTATTAAACAATGAGCACTGCATTGTCTATCGAATCAAACCAAGAGTTGACTATGTCGTTACACTCCTAACTGTTATATAGTGTAATATACAGATTTTTAAGTGTCAAAATTGTCCCTCCTTTCTCCTCATGCTGGTAAACCTTAGTCACACCCCTGTCTTTGAGGTTACTTTTTCACTGTTTGTACTTTGGAGAATCAAAATGTGTGTTTTTTGCTGGCATTGTAGAGACGTAGAGTAATCACTTGTGCATCATTTTTTTCCCATTTTGTTTATTGAAAGCAGTGTTTGTAAAATTTAATTGTGATTCCAAAGTTTTAAACACTAGTGTAGCTGCTTAATTGACTGAAAACCAGATGCATTGTCTTAAGCTGTGAAAAAACAGAGCATTCCTTTGCACTATTGTCTAAGCTTATAGGCACTGAAGACACTGAGGAGGATAAATTAGGAAGGGTTTGGTGTGAAGAAGAGGGTATCCTTGAGAACTTTCACTCAAGTAGAGGCAACTTATCCCAATTTCACAACCCCCCCCCCTCACCCCCCCCCCTCAAGAGTTAGTCTCTTCCATGAAATACTGCTCTGTTGTTTTGAATGGGATGGTTCGTGCCACTGGTCTGCAATTAGAAAGAGTGCGGAGTACTCCAAAGTCAAAAACTGTTTATCCAGCCACCCTCTCCCTTTCTTTCTGTGTATATGTCTGTCCTCCAAGCATGCACTTTATTAACATAATTCCCCGTGAAGGAATGTGGAGAAAAAGAACGAGAACAACAACAAAAAAACAATGTTTAAAAAGAAGGTAGAGGAAGTAAACACCACCAGCAACAAGAACAATGTGGTTGCAGGGCCTGGGGTAAATACCTCCGTGGATTATGGATGCACTAAGCAAGTAGGCTATTGCTGGCCTTTTAGAGTGGATTTGCCTGCGAGCCTGCGATAAACGGCGGATTGCCTTTGTTCAGCTTAGCCACTCCGCTCTGAAAGGAGGAGCGGTGAAGGACACGCTTTTTAAGACGGGTGCGCCACGTAAAAGGGGAGTAGGGCACGAAAGAAAAGGCGAGAAAGGAGGGGGGAGAGAGAACTAATTTGATTGCTTGGCTGTGCTTTAAAAGACAATGCGAGATAATGTGAATAATTAATTGAAACAGGTCCTTGTGATGGGGTAGCGGCGGCTTAATTATTACTGACTGTGTTGTTTGCTCAAGCGCCGCTGAGATTAGGATGTTTTCAAAGAGAAAACTTGAACAGCAGCTATGAGGGGCGAGGAAGACAGATAGATAGAGTGAGAGAGATAAAGAGAGATAGAGAGAGAGAGAGACATAGAGAAAGAGAGAGAGTGACAGAGCGAGAGAGATTGAGAAAGATATAGAGAGAGAAAGTGAGGGTGGGTGAGAGAGTGAGTGAGAGAGAGAAGGAAAGAGAGAGAGAGAGAGAATGAGAGAATGAGAGAGAGGAGACAGAGAGAAAGAGAGCGAGGGGACAGGAAAAAAATCTTTGAGGGCCAAACTTCATTGATTCATCAGTTCTGAAGAAACCCACATGACTAATAAATTCATCATTGCTGATGCAGATTATCGGCCACCGTCCAAATGCTGTTTGCGTATCTGTGGAAAACACAGCTTTGCTCTGGTTTCAAAGGAAAAGCTGGGACAGAAGGGGTTTTGTGATGCAGTGTGCGTGTGGTGCTGTTGGTCTGTGTGTGTGTGTGAGTGTATGTGTGTGTGTGTGTGTGTGTGTGTGTGCACCATTGTAACGTGAAAGGTTTCTGCCGCTCCCCTGAGAGATGGATGTTCAGAGAAAATCTGCATAATAATTAGTCAGGGAATAGACGGCAGCCCCCTATCAGATCTAAAAGAGAGAGAGAGGAGAAGTCACAGACAAAAACACAGGCATGTGGGCACAAACACATACACATACAGGAATATAAACACCCACACACACCTGTGCAGTTGGGCTGCACAATATATCGCTTGTCAGTCGTCATCACAATACTGACATTTTCACAGCTCTCACAGAAGTACAAGTAGAGAAGTGTGAGTCTCGAGTCTGGTGACCAAGTCTAGACTCAGTCTTG
>JBBPCZ010000028.1:8874360-8883372 GCA_037974445.1 Brycinus macrolepidotus
AATTTGTTTACTTATGTTAAACTAGCCAAGAGTAATGCATTTCACTTCTTGTGGCCCGTCCTTCTGTAAGTGCACATTTATGAGATATAACCCCTCTTCGAAATAAAAAAAAAAATCTGAAACATCATTGGCCTTCTTTAATGTTCGGGCCTTGTGTCAATCACACATTAGAATCAGAATTAGAACCGGAAAACTCTGTTGATCCCAGATGCAATGACTGCACAGTCACACAGAGAGAGAAAGACAAGAACAATATAAAACATAATATAAAGTCAAAATAAAACTCTCCAGAAAATACATGCAGCCGTTATACAGTATTGTACCAGGATGCACATATTCATACATGCCATGAAATTCCAAGTTAACAGGATTTGACCTCTTCAGCCCCTGCATTTCTGAATCAAGTACAAAAATACTTTTTTTTTTTCTCTCATAAAAACCTTAAACATGTCACACTAACATTTTGCTTTGTCTGCAATGCTGCTGAGCCTTTGCACAAATGTAGGCACACAAGTGAAAGCAATTGGATTTTTTTTTTGCCATTTCCCACTGGAATTCTGTACAGAATACACTTCTGAGGAGTTTTGAGCCACAAGACGTCGCTGTGTCGTCTGGCTGTGTGTTCACTCATGTGTGACTCATTTTTACTCCCAACCCCTTTGCTTTTAATCAGTGTTAAATACCTGAGTAAAGCTGCATGTGTGAAAAGGGGCTATAAAAGGGGGTGTAACAAGGTTGAGATGGGGAAGGCCGTGTTGAAAACAGCCCTCATTAACTGTAAGTTTATCAGAGAAGAGAGAAAAACGTTCTTAACATATGATTATAACTTGATAGATTTGCCTTTCAGAATTTCTGTTGGAGCACCATTACATGTCCACAAAGTCTAAATGGGCAGCAGGTCATAGGTGAGTACAAAGTTTTAAAAAAATTAATGTTTGATGTTTACAAATAGCAGCATCTAATTCCAGACTAATGTGAAGGTTTGTCTAACAAAACCCTCGTGGACTACATGGGCAGCAGCAGAGAGTAACATCAAACGCCGCGGACCCTCCCGGCCCGACCTCTCCATCAGCATGCCGGCCAGGGTAGGATCACTTTATTGAGAAATATGTTACTACAACCAAGCCAATAACTCCAGTACTCAGCGGACGAGTGTCCTATTTGCTATTTCGGAGTTTCCTGCCCGCATCCCCTGTCAAAAGAGCCAATTATTAATATTTTAATTAGCCAGCCGAACATGAAAAGCGAGGGTGAAATATTTGAAGTGAAAGGAGCTCGGATGGAGGCGGCCTGTTGCCAGAGATTTGCTAGTGGAATTCTAATTGCTTTCTAACAGGCTGGAATACTGATTTTGGAGCAGCAGCGAGGGGGTCCGCACTTCATGAAGAGAAGAGAGGATTCCTAAACAGTCTGGGACTTGTACTTCTTGGTCAGGTGTGAAATTCGGATGTTTGTATTTGTTACTGTGCTGTGCTGGATTTTTTTGTATGAGCTAAAGCTAAGCCGATTTGCTGATTTGCGTTTGAAATTTGTGTGAAAGACACTGGGAGAATTTCACAGGGAAATGTACTGCTCAGCAAAGGCCATGTACTGTCTTGGGATTTGTGGTTCCTGATTAGAAAACACCACGTCTATGTTTGAAACTGACACAAACGCACATACACACACGTTGACACACACAGATACACATACACACACACACACAGAGGTATCGTGTAGTGTGTAGCTGATGGTGTACCCCATCACACAAGTGCTAGACTCATTAAAGATGCTATTGACTTTTTCATTAAGCCTCATTAAGGCCAAGTCTAGAAAACTGCTGTAATGTGTATGTATATTGGAGGGAGAGAGAGACTGTGACACACACACACACACAAACAGACGGACTTACAGACAGAATAAAAGACATCCACAGTGCAGATCTGATGTAAATTTACAGCAGAAATCCTGAAGTAATCTACTGTATTTATTAAATACAGGTCATACTGCATAATGTAGAAAAGCTGAAGGCCCTCAGACAGCTGTGCAGAAGAAACTGCTTCTAGTAAAGTATTGTAACAGTATATTGCCATGAATTTGGCTGCAAGACTGCAATTCATCTAGTCAGAGAGAAGAGTGCATGTCAAACAAAGTTTGCTGTTTAAGACAATGGTGACTGTAGTCACTTAGTCTGAAGCCTTTTGTCCAAGGCCTTTTCTCCTGATATCATATTGTACTGGTCATGTTAGGTTTTATCCACTAAACCACTTCAGCTGATTCAGAATGCAGCTGCGAGGTTTGTCTTCAATGTTCCTAAGTTCATACACACCACACCTTTACTCAGGAACCTTTACTGGTTCCCTGTGGCCGCTCGCATTAAGTTCAAGTCTTTAACACTTGCTTTAAAGGCCAAGAATGGACTTGCACCCCATACATATCAACACTGATCAAACAGCGTGTCACTTCTCGTCCTCTCTTGAGCCTCCGCTGCTGAAAGGAAGAGGAAGACATGCGTCAACACTCTTCTCAGTCTTGGCCCCCAGTGGTGGAACGAACTCCCTCCTCCGATCAGATCTGTGGAATCCCTCACTGTCTTCAAGCGTCGTCTGAAGACCCACCTCTTCAAGGAGCACCTTGCTGACTAACTATGCCTCTCGTTTCTGCTTATTTATTTCTTCTGATGTACGTCGCTGTGGATGAGAGCGTCAGCTAAATGCCGTAAATGTAAATGTAAATGTATCCAGAAACCTGAAGCTGTTCAAAACCTGATGTCCAAAACTTGACGTGACATTTGCCTGCCCCATTGGCACAGAGCGGCCCATTCCCTAGGTCTCCCCCGAGCACGTTCAACCAACACAGCTCAACAACTAGGTTTTTAGAACAATCTCATCTATGCTAGGTACATTAAAGGTATCACTATTGTAGAAGATCATGTCACCCAGCATGTTTAAAGGCTATGTTATGCTCATATGTGGGAACACTACTGTCTTACTGTGGTTTGCATGAAATAAACCAAAAAAAGAACAGCATTAAGAGAAACAACAGTAAACAAGTTTGCTATTTGGGCATAAAAATATGCTAGTTCTCTGAATTTCTCTCTCTCTCTCTCTCTCTCTCTCTCTCTCTCTTTTTCTCTTTCCCAGACACTGCCCTGTCGCAGCTCCCCTCATTAGCCAACTGTGCCGAACACGACACTTAACATTTCAGATGAAGCCCAGTCCTAATCCTTCATCAGCAGCACACACTGGATAAGACCCCTGGGTTCTTCTTCTGTAGCATTGTAAACTCAGATCTATACAGATATCACAAATGTGATTCAGTTTTCTCGTTGTATAAATGCAAATACATTGAGCCAAGCACTATGTGCTAATAAAAAGAGAAACACAGAATGGGGAAGGAGAATAGGAAGAACAGATGATGAGAGCAAGACGGAGCGAGAGAGAAATGCATGGCCTGGATTTGGTGGTCTTAGGTCACACACGCTCTTGCCTTCAAACAAAAATGGAGTTTCAATCCCTTCATTCCATCTGTAGAGGGGTCCTCTAGAGAACACACACACAGGAGCAGGTCACAGTGACCTCGAGGCTCAAATCCTTCAGCTCACACTGATTTTTGTGCACTGGAAGAGCATACCAACTCATAAGGATATGTTTCCCCACACACACACAGAAACACAGAGCTGACCACCACAAGATCATGTATTCACTGCATTCGCCACATTCACAAGTTGAAGCCAAAGCTGTCTGATAATCAGTGTCAGAGTTGATTAGTAAACCTAGCGCTGTGTTCTGCCTGTTATACCCCACACCTGCTCCTCTTCTCAAGAACGGCTTGTCTTTAATTCTGTTGCTTTTTTGCATTTTTATTAATAGTTGCCTCCTGTCTAGGGATATCCCACCTGAACTTTAGATTACTGCTGTGTTTCCCTCTGGCCTAGATACTAACGACACTTATAATTGGCAGTTGTAGACCTCCAATCTCTCATTCTTAGGTAAACTGTTAGAAAGAGTTGCCACTTCACAGTTATAGTCAATAGCCTTTTTCAACCTAGTGTCCACCCTTTCCACAGCACAGAGAATGCCCTAATCTGGATCACTACTGACAACTGGGGTGACAATGGGCAAGAATGCACAGGAACACTATTGCAAGAGTAAAAGATGGGACATATTGATGGCCCAGCTCAAATTTTGAAAGATTGTTCTTATAATAAGATTGTTGCAATTGTTTTTATATTTTATGCATGTAGTTGTTTTACACCGTTTCTAAGGCAAATGCACGAATGCTCATGTTAAGCGCAAGCAAAGTCCAGCCTACAGCCCACTGAGCCAATGGAAATTATCTTTTGAATGTCTAGTCTACTTAATATTTTCTCTGAATTGCTTCCAATATTTAATTATTCTTTCAGTTCTACATTATTTCGATTCATTCATTCATGCATTTATTAATTTAAAAAATCATAAGGTTAATTTTAGTGGCACACTAAAAAGCAGGGTTTCCTCAGTAAAATCTAAACATTTCTACAATCTAGCATGACATTACTCGTATTTCCCCTATTGGTATCACTGGTGCAGCTTTAACCTGTTTATTTCATATCTTCCTAGGAGACAGTAGTTCATCTCTATCCAGAGCTACAGATCCTCTGTTCTATTCCCTTTATCTAGGGTGTCCTGCAGAGCTCAGTTCTTGGCCCTATTATGTTTATTAGTTACATGCTTTCTGTTGGAGAGATAATCAGCTCCCCTAGAATCTGTTTTCACTGTTATATGTATGATACCCAGATCATACCTCCATCGTCATTGGTATCTTGTGTGTATGACATAAAACCGTAACATCGTATCTTGAGATGGATAGTGTTATGATGAATCCCTCTTTAACCTCCTTAAAATCTTGATGTTATTTTCTTGTCTTTTGCTTAACTGTACTGCTGCAATTATTTAAACAGTGAATACTGCAGTTTTTCATCTGCAAAACATTGTCCTTCATCCTTCACTTAGTATTATTTGGAGCACTAATTCACACCTTTGTTCCGTCTTTTCTACATTATTTTACTGCCTCATTTACTGATCTTCCTGCCAAACCGCTTTCCATACTACAGCATGTCTAGAATGCAGATGCTTGAGGCACTCACACATACCAAGTAATCTACATATTACTGCCATCCTCAGCAAGCTGGCTTCCCGTTACTCATAGCATCCTATAGAAAGTACTCCTGATTACATATAAGGCACTTCATGATCTTGTTCTATATGGTCTTGCATGGTCTACCCTTATATCCCCATTCACACCCATATATCCCCATTCATATCCATATATCCCTATTCATACCCATATATCCCCATTCTTACCAATATATCCCCATTCATACCCATATATCCCTGTTCATATCTATATATCCCCATTCTTACCAATATATCCCCATTCATCCCCATATATCCTCTTTCATTCCCATATATCCTCATTCATATCAATATATCACTGTTCATTCCCAGACCGTTCTGGTCTTGTCAGTTTAAACAAAACCTGGTTCTTACTTCAAAGATGACCGTGTTTACAGCACAGAGGGTTTTATTGACTTGACGCATTAATACAGAACTCAGTTTTGGTGAGGTGGCCACAGGTATGTGCATACTGAGAATTTTACAACAGGTTCAAATGTGTTACAGCCAATCAGATTTGAGGACCAGAACTTTTTGTTTTATAAAAATCTGAAAACACATATATGACCACACACATGAATTAATTTTGTATTAATGCACTGATTCATCAAAACACATCCTAATACTTACTATCGATGCTTAGCATAAGAATTAACACAGTAATGACTGATTTGCTTCGCAGCCAATTATCACCATCTCTAAGAACTACTTCCTCTGACAAAACTGTCAACACGTCTTGGGACAAAGCTGCAGCGTGAATGTCGGCAGCAGTAATGAAAATAAAAAAGAGAAGAAAAAAGTAAAAAGAAGTAAAAAAAAATAAAATGCCATACTGAGATATGAGTATTTCAGACACTTCATCATCTAGGGCTCATGCTGTCTTTATTTTATCATTACTTTTATTTAAGGCTAACTGAGTCTCTGACTGGTTAGCAGTTAAGCTCTAGTTAATGAGACTAAACCCCAGTGTGGTTTTGTCCATTTTTCGCAGATTCTCAGGCCTGGAGTTAGGTGTAAATCAGAACCAGAGTTAAAATGAGAGGAAAGTTTTATCAGTGCTCCTTCATCCAGTAGCTTCATCCCAATAAGCACTGATTGAATTCTAAAATAGTAACATTTGTGGCAGACCTGGATAATCCAAACACTCAAGTATTCAATCATTATGTTGGTGTTTGTTCCTCTCTTTAGTGTTTAGATGCTTCGTTCTTTTTTAAGCTACAAAAACTGCAATAATTTTCATGAGCAAAAGCCAAATTGGCAAAATTTGCCATAAGAGACTGGTATTCCAGAGAAGCACAATATGTATAATGCATCATTTCAAATGAGTAAGTAATGATTCTCATCCAAGTCCAAATCCAATCCACCATCACGTAACTACTTTGGGGGAATCTCAGCTCTTTTTTCCTTTTCTTCGCTAAAGAAGCAGTTTTCTAGCAACACAAACAGCAGATCTGTTTATCATAAATCACAATCCCAAGTATTTACTACTTTTCGTGTTAGAGAACAGTAGCATGCGCTAATTGTTGTTAAATGTTGTAACATTTAAGTAAATAGTAACTTTAAATTAACTGTAAATTAGACTTGACAACTGAAAACACTATCAGGCTTCAAGGGTTTACGTTTTGTCAGAAGCTGTTCAGCACAGGTGTGGACCAAAGCACTGCCCACTACTGGATATATTTTGAACTGCAGTACATATTTATATGCTTAAAATTATGGCTGATTATGAGTTCAATCCATGGTTGTGCCATAGCCATCCAGGGCCAGAAATTCAAGACAGCAAAACTGGCTTAGCTCTCTTTGGGTAGGTACGACAGCCCTCTGCATCTCCCCCATAACTCAGAGTGGTCCGAGCCGGAGCAGGCCCTGGTAACAGAAATGGAGGTTAGTGGAGGTTTGAAAAGATATGGTGACAGGTTTCATGTGTTTGCAAGGGTGTTTTGGAGAATAAGTATTTGTGTAATGTTCTCTCTGTCCTTTCCTTGTTTTTTGGCTTTTCATAATGTCCTGTCTTCTCCCTGTTTTCTGGTCTGTTGTTGTTTACAGTCCGTGTGCCTTTGTTAATGTGTCTGTTACATGTGAGTATGTTTTGGTCTTAGCCCTGCCTTATCTTGTTCACTTGTGTCTAGTTCCTGTCACTGCCCCTGGCCAGGTGTTCTCATTTCCTTAATTAGTATAAATACCCCTGTATTTTAGTTTGTGTCTGAGGATTCTGTGTAAAACTTGCTTTGGAACTATGTTATGGGCATTTCTAGTGGTGTAGCTTTTCTTATGTTTTTGTTAAACCTGTTTATTTAAAGCCCTTTACTTCTGTGGTGCTCCTGTTCTTGTTATCTCTTGGACCATCTTGTGCTTTTGTATTTTCTCGTGTTTTTGTGTACCCCGGACCCTTCATTTTTGAATGTTCTTTAACATTAAACCTTTTGCATCCTGCGATTACATCCTGCTTGCCTCCACCTTCACAACATTATAATTTGAGTACTCAGTCTGTAATACCCGCAAGTCTTTGAAGCCTGTAAAATGCTGTTTGGGCCAGTGCAAATAAGATTATTATTGGCACTCCATGTGATGTTGAGTTTTTGAGACACCTCTCGAGCGAAAAGCAGTTTAGCACAAAGCTAGAAAGCTTGATCCCGCAGTCAGTGTGTTAGTAGCTTAATGCTGAGGTCGTAGGGTCGAGTCCCATATGGTTAATAGAGGAGCAGAAAAACACCACATTATTATACATTACCTTCTAACCACTAGCACTCCCATTTTATCTGTTAAGTGTGGTGAATTTACTGTAACACATGGCTGTAGAGTGTTCTGTAGTAACAGGTCGAAGGGCTTTTCCTCTGTGTAGGGACTTGGGAAATTTAGATGTCAGGCCATAAAGAGCCAAAAAGAGTCCCTGGGGAAACACACAGAATGAATTAGCATTAAATATCAGACAGAGAGAGAGAGAGGGAGAGAGTTATGGAGGCACCTGATGAAACTGGCCAATTAAATGTGTTGCCGTGGCAACTCTATTATTGGTAAAGCAATGGAGATGGACATTTGTTTGTAAGCTCGGGCCGTTTGTTTAATTACAGATCTATGAACAGAATTGCTCTCATTTACATATGCAAATTTAAAGCAGGCTTTTGAGCGGTTCTGGCAGAGGTGGAGTCGCCATTTGTCTCTGTGTGTGTTTGTTGTGTATGAGGATGTGTGAGAAACAACAGACAGACTGAGAGAGAAAATAAGAAATGAGAGAGGGAAGGGAATGTACTAGGGATCAGGTTGTGTGTGTGTGTGTGTGTGTGTGTGAGTGTGTGTACACCTGGCATCATTGCTTCAGAGGACACATGTTTCCCCAAAATAATCCTTCCTCTGCACACACACACATACACATGTATATGTATGTGTGTGTGTGTGTGTGTGTGTGTGTGTGTGTACACCTGGCATCACTGCTTCAAAGGACACGTTTCCCCAAAAACAATCCTTCCTCTACATATGTATGTGTGTGTGTGTGTGTCTGTGTGTCTATGTGAGTGTGTGTGTGTGGGGTGAAGGGATGAATTCCCTTCTTTCTGTGTGAAGTTTGCATGTTCTCCCTGTGTCTGTGTGAGTTTCCTCTGGGTGCTCTGGTTTCTCTCGCAGCTGAAAGGCAGGTACATCAGGTGGGTTGGAGATAAAGTGCTCCTAGGTGTTAATGTGTGTGTCTGTCCTGTGAGGTACTGGTGACCAGGGTGTTTCTTCTCCTTTTGCCCTTTAAGTGATCGGTTCCAGTGATGCTGGTCATGATAAGCCACTCAGAAATGAATGAATTAACACAGGCAGCCATCAGAGATTTAAAGATGTTAAGTATAAAAGTGCAAACACACACATTCTCCCTCTGTCTTTATGTCTTATGTAC
>JBBPCZ010000028.1:8883472-8895507 GCA_037974445.1 Brycinus macrolepidotus
ACGAGACCCTTGATAGAAATGTAGTGAAGTAAAAAGTACGATATTTGTCTTTCAAATGTAGTGAAGTGAAAGTCATATGTTTCCAAAAAAAAATACTACTTAAGAGAAGTACAGATACTCAAAAACTCTACTTAAGTACACTACTCAAGTAAATCTACTTTGTTACTGTCCACCTCTGTATACAGTCATGTGAAAAAATTAGGACACCCTATGAAAGCCTGTGTGTTTTTGTAACATTCTTGGACGTATGGATATTTAATCTTAATTGCAACAATAGATTCAAGTAATATAACTAAACAATTAAAACTGAAGAAAAGACTTTTCAAAATCTTCTGTGAAATGTAATACTACAAAAATGCAATTTCTTGTGAGGAATAAATCAGGACACCCCCACATTTATTCCCACTTAAATGGCTCATATCACACACAGGTGTATCACATCAGGTGCACGTGATTAGAACATCGTTACTCAGCATTTTGAAGGAGGCTTGCCCTATTTAAACCTCAGACATTTAGTCTGGTGTGCTCCTGACTGTTGAAGTGAGAGTGAACACCGTGGTGAGATCGAAAGAGCTGTCTGAGGCCTTCAGAAAGAAGATTGTAGCAGCTTATGAGTGTGGTAAGCGATTTAAAAAGGTCTCAAAAGAATTTGAAATCAGCAATTCCACTGTCTTGAAAATAGTCTACAAGTGGAGGACTTTCAAAACAACTGCCAGAATGCCCAGGTCTGGCCGTCCAAGCAAGTTCACCCCGAGAGCAGATCACAAAATGCTAAAAGAAGTCTCCAAAAGCCCTAAAATGTCATCACTGGACCTCCAGCAGGCTCTTGCTACTGTTGATGTGAAAGTGCACGCCTCTACAATCAGAAAGAGGAAACCTTTGCTCTCTAAGAGAAAGATGAAGGCCAGACTGAAGTTTGTCAGAGAGAATGTAGACAAAGACCAAGACTTCTGGAATAGTGTTCTTTGGACCGATGAGTCAGAGGACATGTTTGGCGTAAACCAAATACAGCATTCCAGGAAAAGAACCTCACACCACTAGTTATTAGGGGGTAGGGTGTCCTAACTTTTTCCTCAGTTAAACAACTTTTGTTTAATGAGTAAAACAAGGTTAAGTTTTGTTGTTTACCTGCAATTAAATCATTCTTTTTCAGTGATAAATAAACAAGGTTAGACATCGCTATGTGAACATTTCTTAATAAAGAACTGATTCTTTAATTGGGTGTCCTAATTTTTTCATATGACTGCATATATACACATATAATACTATTTAATGCCATTAGAGAGGGAGGGAGAACAAAGACAGAGGGAGAATGCGTGTTTGCGCTAGATTCTGATTTGTTGCTTTCTCTTTGTCCCAAGTCTATTTTGTGTTGGTGTCTGTTCGTGTGTGTTAGTGTCCGAGTGAACGTGAGCTTTAATAATGTTATGAGCAGGGGTTGTTTTTTAGGTGTTTCCAAAATTTCATTGCATTTTATTGTATTATTATACAATAAAAGCATATATTTTTAACCAAAGTGTAAAATGATCTAGCCCTGCATGCCTTTTTCTCCTTTCATTCATTTTCTGAGGAACTTTGATGAAGTTAGACTACTTTGTTGTAGTCTAAGGAGCAGTTAATGTCATTTGTCCCCGACTGAAATGTGTGCTTTGTTTCCTGAGATCTGGATCCGTTCTGAAATATCGTAACTTCAGTCTGTTTCAGGTTGAGAGCCAGGGCTCGGGTCGGACAGTGCTGTTTCAGCAGGCTCTGCTCCCAGGGTAACAGATCTCAGAATTTGATCTCATGCAGAGTGAGACCAGGAACTGCAGACAGTTTGAATATCTTTGCCAGTTCATGTATATCAATATTAAATAATGATGGGCTCAAACAGAGGCCCTGTCTCACTCCTGAGGGATAAAATGTGTATGTTTATAGCCAAGTTTTATCCCCCATATGTTTCCTGTATCCAGTGATTTAATTAGATCACGTTTTACCACTTTTTATAAGCTCAGAGTAATATTTGGTGCCAGTAATAATCTTTCTCTATCTTTCTCTCTCTCTCTCTCCGCAAGGCAGATTCATCAGAGCAGTAAACAGTCATAGTTAGAGACTCCTCTGAGGGCTTTTGCTGAACTATGCTGAAGAGACTAAATGTGTCACTGCACAGGTGTGAACAGATGTGTGTGTGTGTGTGTATGTGTGTCACATTAGTGGTTAGTAATTGATGGTGGCATGCAGAGGGGACAGGCTTCTCTATCCGAAGCCGGAGGAGCTGAGCTGTGTGCGGCTGGAGCCTCTGAGCCGCACGTCAATTGTTACTGATGTAAGAGTTGCATGTGCTGAAACACCCAAACACAAACACACACACACACATATAAATATATATATATATATATATGTATGTAGAGAAAGGATTGTTTTTGGTGAAGCTTGTGTCCTCTGAAGCAATGCTGCCACACACACACACAAGCACTCACCTTCTGGACTCACTTTGCTTTCACCATTAGTAAATGACAAGAGGGATCCTGCTGGGTAGGAACTTCACTGAGAAACATTCTTTAACACTTAACAAAGTCAGGTATTGCAAGTTAACCTTGTTCTTCTCTGGTTTTATTACAAAGTCATGTACGTAAACAAGCTCACACACACACACACACACACCTAGCTAACCCATTAATCACCATCCTTCAGCTCCCAGTCTCTCCTCCTCTTTCCTGCATCAGTCTGTTCCCTTTTCCGCAGCCAGATGCCATGGTTCTCCGAGTCTCCACAGGAGCTTCACGAAAAGCAGACCCCCTGAGCTGCGCACACACACATACACACATACACACACACACTTTCTCTTTCTCTCGCTCCCTCTCTCCTTCTCTCTCTCCCACTCACACCTCAGCAGAGCCGAGTCTAACACTGCAGCTACACATCGCCAGTTTATCTCTGCAGAGGGCCAGTCCACAAGCAGATGGTGCAGCCTTGTGTGTGTTTGTGTGTGCATTTATTTTCACACTGTCTTTGTAGGAAAAACAGTGAAAAACCTGCACCGTCAAGGCCAACAAAATGATCCTAACTTTGTAAAGTGATTTTTTTGTGTGTGTGTAACTTTATTTACTTCTAAATAATTACAAAACAGTCAAAGTAAAGAGTTTTTAATTTTGTAGCATTTTATTAGTTCATCAAGGATTATAGTTAGTACATATATTTGGATAGATAGATAGATATGGATCATTAAATAATTATGTATATAATGTAAAACATATATATACATATATAATGTAAAACATATATATATATATGATGTAAAACATATATATATGTGTGTGTGTGTATATATGTGTATATATATATATGATGTGTATTTGAAGTATTGTACAATAATAGTGTGTTTGTGTGTGTGTGTGCGTGTGTGTGTATGTGTTTCATTATACAATTAACAGATTGCTAATAACTGTACTTTGTCATCGCCTCATTCCCCACCTCCAGTCCAGTCAAGCCAGTGACGCTTTAATGAAATGACTGTGAAAGCAGCATTTTCCCAAAGCAGAGCAGAATAAAACTGATATAAGTGACAAATATACACATATTAAGATGAAGGTGGTGCGTAAAGTAAAAAAATAGCAGAGAGCAAGCCTTTAAGTAAGCAAATAATTAACCAAAGAATGTTTTATGCTGTTTCTTCTTTGATTGCACAGAGATGTGCACTGAACAATACGAATGAATCTTATACAGAATAATTGAACAGTTCTTCATTTCCAGCTTTGCCTAAAATCCAATTGTTGTGATCACTGAATCAAGAGCGTATGTTCAGAATATTCACAAAGCCGTTATTTTTCCTGCATACACATTTGTGTTCCACTTTCTCTGTGACTAGCACAACAAATACATTATAAACTCTCACAAATAAAGCAGCTCTAAGAATAACCTTTAATTTCTACTGAACACTCCAAAAATGTAGAACTGGCTACCATACATATTAATAGAACAAATCAAGTTGATGTTAATTAAATGAACCCATTTTAAAATGTGCTTGATGGATTAGTGCTGAAATAATATAATTATGGCTGAATTAAGTGCTAAATCAGCCAAAGTCAGTCAAGTCAAATAAAGGAGAATCAACTGTGTTTCTCCCGGGATTTCCAGCTCGTATAAGAGACACAAACCCAAATAAATGAAATCTACTGGACAAAAGTATTGGGACACACCTGTTTTTCAGGGTTTGGGCTAGGCCTCTTACTTCCAGTGAACGGCAATCTTAATGCTTCAGCATACCAAGACATTTTGGACAACGCCATGCTTCCAACTTTGTGGACACAGTTTGGGGAAGAACCTTTTCTATTCCAGCATGACTGTGCCCCAGTGCACAAAGCAGGCTCCATAAAGACATGGTTGGATGAGTTCGGTGTGGAACAACTTGACTGGCCCACACAGAGCCCTGACCTCAACCCCATCCAACACCTTTGAAAATGGAGATTGTGAGCCAGGCCTTCTCATCCAACATCAGTGCCTGAACCTCATAAATGCTCTATAGAATGAATGGCCCCAAATTGCCACAGAAACTCCAAAATCTTGAGGAAAGCCTTCTAAGAAGAGTGGAAGCTGTTATAGCTGCAAAGGGGTGACCAACTCCATATTAAAGTTTATGTATTTGAACGCAAGGTCATTGGCGTAATGGTCAGGCGTCCCAATACTTTAGTCCATATAGTGTATCTTCTCATCTATTTTCACACTGGACATGTCTTTCCCTTTGTTTTATCTCTGTCTTCTCTTCTGCCCACCATTCCTTGACGGTAAGCTTTTAAGTTATATTCTATTTTTCGTCTAATTGCCTAGCTTTCTTATTGTTGACCATAAGAGCCCTGTTCCAAACGGCCATTATTTTTAAGCTCACCATCTCTTGCCTGTCACTGTTAACAGGCCTCTGTCAGTCGCCATGAGAGCACATTCTCTTCATCAGAGTCTTTCCTGACCTACATACGGCAGTCCAGTTTCTGCTGCAACAGTAGTCCATTCTTGGTCTAGTTTGCAGTTGATAAATTTGCCAAAAACAGGGAACAACTGCTGCAGCTGACTAAACTCCACCTCTGTCAGCAGGGAGTTTAATGAACTAAAGCTCTGCACACACATTACACACGTAATATATACCAGATCATTGGTAGATAAGTTGCAGTGTAGGTTGTGAAGATGTACTCACCTATGACAGGTAATGTAGACCAAGGAAATCTGTAACAGGTGTAACATGCAGGTGTTAGTCTTAATCATTTAAACACAGTAACACTATGTCATTTGCTTTATGTTATGAATATGAGTAATAGGAAGTCAACATTTATGTTGATCCATTTAACAATCTTTTGTTCATACATATTGGTTCTTACTTTTTATCTAATGTTCTCAGTCTTTTATAAATAATCTTTTGTAATTCTGAGGTGCTTTCCATTGTAAAGAACTTTTATATTGGATTTCCTTTGATAACAGTTAGCATTTTTCCATTCAGGGGGCCATATTTTTGACTCACTTGTACCTCACTATAGACATATTCATCCAATTCCCAATCAAATTAAGTACAAATAATTCATTTTGCAGTATCAGAAAAAAGAAGAAAATTCAAGTGTATTCAAGTGTCCACAACCACATTTAATATCAACATTTAGTCTATGAGTTTTTATTATGCAAGTGGATTCTCTTATCACTGTAGATGCACTCTTAGAAATCTTTAAGGCAGCTGAGGTGTGTATGTAGAGCTGCTCTGCTGAATGTTAGTGTCTGTTTGAAAGAGACCATATTGTTTGTGAGAGATAATATATTTAATATTATGCTTAGTATTGGACGGTTTTGTGTAAGAATCTGTCAAATATGGTTCATCACTTTTATTTGAAACATGTGTGGTAACAGTTATTTATTGTAATAAATATACCGGAGGGTAGTTTTAGTTTACATAGGAAGAAATAGGTTCTGTTATATGCTGATGTGTAAGGTTACACTGGAAAGCAATAAAAGCCATTCAGAAATGTGAAACAGTAAGAATCCTGTCACCTCCCTTCTTTTTGACTGCTGGTCTGCTTTTGGATTGTTTACATTTTTTTGCTTCTTGATAAACATTGACATGAAAGCACCAAGGCCACTGACATTCTCCTTCCCCATCCCATTTTAATGTGCAGTGTTGTTTACGACTAATTACAACAAAGGAGGCTGATTTAAATCAGCACCATGGACAGCGTCAGCTCAGTGTCGTTCGACAAAAGAGGTAAAAGGAAGTTCAGACACTGTCTGTCTGCTTATCGGCTTTGAAGAGAGCTTGAAAAATGACAGGATACAACGAGAGAAAAAGGACGGTAATGGTGTGAGATATACGGTCTCCCACCCCACCCCCTCCCCCCCACCCCCCGCTCTCACTGTAGCGCTCATTTCCTCGCCTCGTTTTGTCTTTTCACACAAATGGCGATTGGTGAAATCAATAACCCAATATGTTCAGTCACAGATAACGGATGATCAGAAGAAAAGCCTAATGATCTCCAGCTAACCGTCCAGGAGAATGTGGATATGAGGTGACAACCATAAAGCTGGGGGAAGGTGAAGGCAGTGAGAAAAATAAAAAAATAAAAAAGGTGTCCTCGTGGGAGCGCCAATCGTTGTTAAAGTAACCATAACACAGGAGACAAATGAAAGCAATATCTCAGAATGGAATTAGACTTCATATAAAAACACGGATATGGGACATTTCGAGCTTTCATGCCAGATGCTACCAGCAGTATAAGACGCACGCTTGTTGTATTGCAGGAGGAAAAAAAAGCAGGAGAAGAAAGCTGGAAAAGCCAATCTTCGGTCTTGGACTCAGCAGAGTGTCAGATTAGTGACAGCTCTCTGACAGTCACGCCACTCTTTGGCTTTGGCTCTGGCTTTCCATCTTCTCTTTAAAGTGAAGCGCTGCACACAGCCAAAGTGTAAAAGGTTGATGTAGCGTGTCCGTCCCATGCCTTTCTTGCAACCTCACCACAGGAGCTGCAGCCTTGTAGTCTTGTAACCTAAATCCAGAGACTAAATGGTGAATCATTGTGGAATTTTCAGGCAATTTCCTCCTTTTCTTCTGCCTGTAAATAGGGCTTAGGAATCAACGTCATACTCCGCTGCACTATGGGATCGTCCCACAATATTGGCAAGGTTGGTTTTGTTTACATGCTGATATTCGCATGCACTGCCAGAGCTTGTTGTTTTATTGTATTTTTTTGGACGCATTCTGTTTAAAAATTAATCAGTGGGAGTTGTATCTTAACTCCAGAGGGAAGCCAAACAACTGCATGTGCATAAAATTAGCCTTATTGGTGCATATTGGTGTGGATTCACAGAAACTCATAAACAGTGAGATGATTAATATGCTAATATGTTGCCTCTTCTTTCATTCCCACACTTTTTCCCATTGGTGTGACTTAAAGGCCCTTTCTTCGGAGCCACCCAAAGACTATATACTGTTCAGAAATAAATGCTACACACAGTCAGTGGTGCATTTACCTCACTTACTAGTATATTTCACTCAGACGGCCCAACAAAGTCTACAAAGCTGAAGATTTCTGTTTGCCAGCTGTTAATTTAAATTTTCCATTCCACCTTAGTGTAGCAGTTACATTATGCTGTATACACATGCCTCTGAATGTAACTGTTGCAGTAATTAAGGTGGAATAAACAAATTTGAACAAGAAGCTGGTGATAGAGAAGCCTACTTCAGCCTTTAGAATAATCTGTCTAAATATTCTAAATATTCTAAATTAAAACATCACATGTTAATCTAGTTTACATTCTGGCGCACTTGCAGAATTTATCTTCACCTGAAAAAATACAGAATTCTCCAGATTGTAGTCAACTATAGTGGCAGGTGTTGCCAATAGCAGAAAACATCCTCAAATGTCAATAGGTCATGTTGGGACCAATTTTGAACAGGAACCCCAAAACCCTTCAGTACTGGACTGACAGCCAGTGGAAAAAGCAAAGTTTTCTGGTGCCAAAGTTTTTGGTACATGGTGCAGTAAAAACACACTATTTATCTGGGCACAGAAGCTCTTATTTCATGACCTATGCAGTTCGCAGTATTGAGAGTAGGGACCCATTTATGATTAAAGCATTAAAAAACGTCATGTCCAAATAAAACCTGTACAGGGTGTCTTTCGCCCTACAAACACTGGGACAGGCTCCAGCACCCCAACAACCCTGATTAGGATAAGCAGAGCTGATAATAGATAGATGGATGTCCAGTTAAAGACCACATTTTGTGCTACTTTTAAAGCAATCTGTGTCGGCATCCCTGACACACGGTCATTTTAACACTTACACACAATTTATGTGTATAATAAATACACAAAAATGAAGGTGTAATGCCTGTATTTGTTTTATATGCAAAATCTAACAATGGGCAGGCCAGAATACTCTCTGAGAATGATTAGGGGTGGCCAACTAAGCATGTTAATGATATTGGCACTTCTTTTCTAAATAGCTTAAATTTAGCATCATCCTAGAGTTGGTCTACAAGTAACACTAAACTCCTGAATTCAGTAATAATGACCAAGGTCTACTTGAATTCCACAGGTGTGTAACATTGTTGAATTACCATCTTGCATAGTTATAGAGTTTCAGATCTTGTACTTAACCCTTAGAACTCCGAGTGTATTAGTAAAATCTGATATTAACAAATAAAAACAGTGTAAAACAGTCTAAAACCGGTGTTTGCTCTGTTACATGCTTGCTGTTTTCTGTCCTTTTGCTCGCCGTGCTGTCACTTGGCCGCTCTCCGGACCCCCTCCCTCTGCGGGTTTTCCCCACCCACTTGTGGCCGGAGACTGTCCCGAAAGTTCTCCCAGGTTCAAAGATCTTGTGTTTTTTCCATTTGTTTATTAAACCTAAAATAAAAGAAATTTGGGCATTTGCATATGACGCCATATATAAAACCCCAGTAGTGTTTATTATTACATCTTTTTAAAATTACAATAACTTTGGTTCTGCATGACACCAAACAAAGCCCAGCATGACGTCTGACACCTCGAGCATCAACACAAACTGGAACTTCCATATAAGGAGTTGTTTTGCTGTATGATGACGATTTATCATTTGCTGTGCTTCCAGCATGCCGCTCGTGTTCTAAGGGTTAACAATGTATGTGATTTTTTTTTCCCCATTCCTATAACAAGGTGCCATTAAAAACTACAGGCGTCATTTTTATCACTTCGGAACCCTAGGATACTTTCCGGAAGTTGAGCTGGAACATGTTTTCATCTCTGTCTGTAGGAGACAGGTCTGATGAACTGTGGTTTGGCCCTCTCTAAACGTATTTATTTCTCCAGTTTGGAGAGGGTGGCAAATAATTAGGCAATTTTGTCTCCCAAAGTCTTTTTCCCTTCGCCGGCCCATAACTGCCACGGAGGATTGTGATATTAACTGTCTAATATTTGTCGCTCAACACATACCCTCTCCCCGCTGACAGCAAAACAAATAGAACAGCATTTTTAATGTAGGGACACGACATGGCCTGCAGAGATTTTAAAGCACTTGCCAGGCCTATTATTACTGCCTCAGGATTGCGGCTTAATGAGTTGTCGGCTCTTGTGATAAGGTTTCACTTAACTGTGTCTTTTGAACACAAGCGCGAACAGTGTGTAGACTCATTACAGCCAACTACACTTCTAGAGTTTCAAGCCTGAATGAATTACCCTAAGGCTTTCTCATCATTATACGCTCCTCTAATGCTACCAGCCCACACCGGTTACAATTCCGTTACATTTCTATTTTCTAAAAAAAATAAAAAATAAAAAAGACAAGGCGAGGTTTATACAGAATGTAGTATGTGCAACATAACACAAGACTGTAATTGATAATTGGCTACACGATGACTAATCAGGCACGGATGACTGCCTGTTCTTTAAATTCCCTTCTAGCCTTTGTATCAATTTGCAACTAAATGGAAACAGTCCACTCACTGGAATCACTAATGCTCTCTCTCTCTCTCTCTCTCTCTCTCTGTCTCTCTCTCTGTCTCGTTCTTACTGTCTCTCTCCCTCTTCTTTCGCCTTTCTGTCCCCATCTCTCTCCCCCCTTCTGTCTCTTTCTCACTCTCTCCTTTCTCTCACTCTCGCTCTCGTTAAGTCTTATCTTTGTGCCCCGTCTCTCTCTATGCCTCTCTTTCCCCTTCTTTCTTTCTTGTTCTCTTCCTCCCTTTTCTCACTATCACTTTCTGTTGCCTCTTTCTCTTTGTCACTTTCCCTTGCTCTTTCTCCCTTCCCCCCTTTGTCTGCATCTCTCTCTTGCTCTCTTTCTCTCTCCCTCCTCTTTCTCCTTCTGTTTCTCCCTCTCTCACTTTTTCTCTCTGCACCGTCCTCTCCTCCTCTTTCTCTTACTCACTGTTGTTCTCTCTCACTCACTTTCTCTCTCTATCCCTCTTTTTCCCTCCCTCTCTCTCTCTCACTGTCTCTCTCTCTCTCTCTTTCTCATCCTCCTTTCTCCCTCCCTCTCTCTCTCTCTCCCAATCTCTCTCTCTCTCTCTCTCTCTCTCTCTCTCTCTCACATACACACACACACACACACCCTAGTGTGTAAACATTTTCCAGTCAGAGTCATGGCTCTGGCTTGTTTCCAGTGTTGGAAGTGTGGAGGCGGCTGCTGGGTAAAGACCTTGCGATTTGATTCCTGTGCAGAGCCGTCTGAATACTAATCACACACACACACAAACACACACACACACACACACACACCTCGCAGCCACGCGCCACCAGGTCCAGCCACCAGGCCCCAACGCCAGGCCCCGCCAGGGAGCAAGCCCACAGAGGTGGTGGGCCAGTGTGAGAGCGCCCTCTACAGCCCGTGTTCTTCAGTATCTTCACACCTTTACCCACACACACAGTCCTCCTGCCTGCTGCTGCTGATGAGGACAATGGGGATGATGAAGGGATTAGTAGGGGCAGAAGAAAAAGAAAGAAAGAAACATGAAGATGTGAAGCAAGAAAATTATATGGGGTAATATAAAGAAGAGGGAAAAAATTTGACAAAGGAGACCAGGAAGAAACTAAAAAGAAAGAAGAAAAGAAATATAAAAAGGAGAAAAGAAAGAGAATGAGGGGGGAGAAAGAAGAAGAAGTAGAAGAAGAAGAAGAAACATGAAGATTATACAGCACAATATAAAGACAAAGGAGACCAGGAAGAAACTAAAAAGAAAGAAGAAAAGAAATATAACAAGGAGAAAAGAAAGAGAAGAAGAGGAGGAAGAAGGAGAAGAAAAAGAAGAGGATGCAAAGAAACATAAAGATACGCAACAAGAAAATTATATGGGACAATATAAAGAAGGAGGAAAATATTTGACAAAGGAGACCAGGAAGAAAGTAAAAAGAAAGAAGGAAACAAATATATAAAAAAAAAGTAGACGAGACAGAGAAGAAGAAGAAGAAGAAGAAGAAGAAGGAAGGAAGGAGGAGGAGCAGTGCAGCAGGGCAGCTGTTGGGCTGATGGCAGCTGGTGGAGGTGGAACACCTGTCCCACACTCCCCACCCCACCTACACCCTCACCTCCCAGCTTCTCCACAGCGACAGATGGAGTCCAAAGATTCTGATCCGTCCCCTCACCCCCCTTCCAGACCCCAGGCTGTCCTTCTCAGGGCCGGGAGAGGCCTCATGCCTGGGGAACACGTGGGTCAGGACCAGTCTGCTCACCCTCACTCTCCACAGCAGCACAGGTCAACTGCTTACAGACAGGCACTTCACTGGCAGCACCTGACACACACACACACACACACACATTACTGTCCCCCAGTGGTCAATGTTGGAAATGCAGACACTCTGTTCTATTACTTGTTATGCACCAACTTTTTACTTCCTGTTAATAGGGATGAAAACTTTGAGACCCCATGAGCACCGGAACCATGATATCACTTTTAAAAATCATTCGTTTCGTCCCCCCAACTTATCCGCCCAGCAATTTGTATGACGGAAACACACGAGACGTCATGTGCAGTGTGCAGCGGGGGGGGGGGGGGGGGGGGGGGGGGGGGGGGGGGGGGGGGGGGGGGGGGGGGGGGGGGGGGGGGGGGGGGG
>JBBPCZ010000028.1:8926277-8937638 GCA_037974445.1 Brycinus macrolepidotus
ATTGTGTTTCGCACAACGAACTCCCCGCATAACGAACGCGCCGCTGGAACGGATTGTGTTCGTTATGCGGGGTACCATTGTATGTATTTCATACACATCTCAATTTGTCTTTCTGACTATTTGTAAATCAACCTGATTCATTTGTTGATGTGTGTCATCCTGTGGATGATTTTGTAGCAACTGATCCACTGAACAACCTACCCACCAAAAGCCAGCATATTCACATCTGTAAGCTTGCAAAAATACAGCAGCGGTCACCGGGGCTCAGACTGTGAGGTCAGGTTTGATACGGGCCAGACTCTCACATGAAAGAGAAGGAATCCTTCATTTGAAATGACATCTCTCACCTCTGGGTAAATTTTAGGTACGGTGTGTAATCAATCACAGCAGGTGTCTTCCCATCTAATACCTCTCCCTTCAAACAGAAACTGAGAGAAAGAGAGAGCGAGAAAGAGAGAAATACAGGAGACAAGATAATTAGAATGCTCACTGTGTCTCTGTAGTTCACAGCTATGGTGTTAAAGTATCAGTAATGGTTTCGAATCACAGCTTGGCAGAGTGAGGTGTTAATCACTAGGCACTAGGCAGTAGATGCACACTGTAATGTTAGTCTCTCTCAGTAAAGTCTGTGGAGATAATGCGTTCACTTTCTACAGACATTCTCACCTGAAGTCAATAGCACTGAGTCCAATCAGCATCCCAGTCAGGACTGTAGCTTCCTCTCTAAGCATAATGGCACCATCATCATAAAACCTCCTTCAGACCACATACACACACACACACACACACACAAGTTATGTTCACACAGCTGGCCAAAGTGGTCTAGGCCCAAAAACAACATATTTCACACAAGAATTTCTGCAATACAGTGCCACACTAGAGGTTCTTTATGCTGTAGTTTCTTTCATGTAGAGTCTGAACAGACATAAACAATGCAAGGCCTTTCTAACCTGGTGGTCCGAGTATCTCTTAAGGCTGTGGCAATATATTCAGATAGACGCTTCTCCATGAGAGCCATGCGAATCCATGCCCGGCCCTATAGAAAGTTGGAGGACAGACCATCAGAGATAATGGACAACTGACATATAGCCAAGACTGAACAAGAAAAGAAGCTAGAGAAAAGTGAAGGAGTGTTCTGAAATGCAGCTTTATGGCTATTCCACAGTGGACTAGATGAAAGCATAAAATGACATATTTACACAGCGAGTGGCAGAATTTTTGTTTATTCCTCAGGGCGCTGAATAGGAAGCTGCAGAAGAAGTGAGATGGCTAATTATAGTCAGGAGGGGAGAGAAAGTGTTTAGTACAGAGGAGGCAGCGACTCTTGCCTTGGCTCGGGAGGTGCTGATGTTTTCAATGTTCTCGATGCTGCTGATGCAGTTGTTGTGAACTTTACTGCAGGCCAGACGCACATAGTCCCAGAAACTTCTCTGTCCATCTGAACTGAACCAGCCCCCTGGACCTGACCCAACACCATAAAAACGTATTATTGCTCAGTACTAATATGTTTTGATTTACAGTTACTTTCACACAAGAGAGTTAATGATTTTACCCTTGAAGCGATGACTGAGAATGTGCTCCAAAATAGCAGCAAAGTTAACAAACTCTTCTGATGAGTCATCGATGGGTTCAGCTGTGTACTTCTCCAATAAGGTCTTTACTGAAAACCTGAAACAGACACATAAAAAAGCATTTATATTTAGACAGAATTCACAGAGAAACACTGTACCAGAGTGATCTCTCACACGCACACACACTCTCAGCTCTCCATTCTGAAGGACCAGCAGCTTTTGGGAGTGGTGCCACAGTAGGCCACTGAGGTCACCCCCAATTGTCCTGTGTGCTACACAATGTGCCTCTTCAGATGTCCTTCCCTATTACCACAGCGGCAATCACAATCAGAGTCCTTGTGGGGCAACGCTACTGTCGGCGTGACGACCTTTGTCCATTTGCCTGGGTTCCATTCCAACCTCTGTGTCTGCTTTTTTTTTAAGATCAGCTTCACAGAAATGACAGAATACCCTAAACACAAACACCCACACACTCTTTCTCTCCACCCACTCACACTACGAGCAGTCGCCTGATCTATTTAGGGCTGCTCTCTGAACGGGTACAGTTTTGCCGCTGTGGATCTCCCCCAACCCTGCAAGGCTTTCCTGCACCAGCCAACCTGCAGGGCTCTGGCATGCAGAGACTGCTCTAACCCACACAATCAAAATTCAGAAGACTGGCAGCATTTTCCAGAGGTGACACCCTTCATGCCTTCATGGGGAACACCAGCATTACTGAAGGGAAGACAGCCCTGTCTGTGGGTGGCTCCTCTATAGCCCGGGGCAAGACATCCATCACCATGGGCAAGTCTTCTATCACCCGCGGGGTCACTACCACGTCCATGGGGGACTCCACCATCACGAGAGGCAAGACCACCATCTCTCTGGGCAGAGCCAGTTTCAGCCGGGGCAAAACCACCACCTCCTTCCGCAAGGCCCTAATGCCCAAGCGCCGAACTACTTAGACGGAAAAAAACACCACAATCGTCGGAATGAGGAGCAAGAAAAAAACGAAAGCAAGAGAGACGTCAGAGGAGAACAAGACAAAAGAAACACAGCAAGAAACAGCAGGAAGGGACTCACAGAGATCAGCAGGCATAGCATCCATCTTAATGAGAAAGACCTCCTTCACGAAAGGGAAAACCAAACTGCTAAGAAGCAAGAACGCCATCTCATGGGGAAGGACCGCCGTCTCGAGGAGCAAGACCAAACTGAGGAGGGGAGAAACTGCATTTGCGGTGGGTACAACCACGGTTACACACGGAGAGACCACTAGCTCCTTAAGTAAGGCCACTTTAAGACAAGGGAAGAAGTCAATAACTGTAATAAAAACGCTCCTCAAAAGAGGCAAAGAAACTCAATGGAACCTCTACTGGGATTTTCACCTCTGACTGAAACACATAAACATGAACCCACACATATACACACGACAAACAGACTTTGGGATAAAGAATGCTCAAGCAGGTCAGTTGCTCTGTGAGATGCAAGTGTTTTGCATGTCTTAGATTTGAATTGTAGTGTCAAAATTTACAGTACCTTTAATCAGCTTGGAATCTGGTATGAAATTTTTGTTCCTGTGTTGGAATATGATTGATAAGTCTAAGCTGATTTAAAGGAAATAAATTCAGAAGTGTGATGATTATGGGAATTATTCTAATGTCATGACTGTGTAGCAGGTTGGAAGCAAGAGCTGTCAGTATGCTGGCAGGATTTCAGTATGAACCAGCTGGTATGTTGTAATGTGTACACACCCACGAGGCCATGTGTCCCAAGAGAACAATAATACAAGATACTGTTTTTCAGGAGGTCTTGTCATATAAGGTGACGATGCAGACACTTAGATGACATGACCAACACATGTAGTGTGCGGAACCACTGAAAGACATATAGTATATATTTGGTGCCTAGACACATCCTAGTGCAACAAGTTGACTTATATGATGCTAATTTTAGCTAAGATAACTAACAATTCTTGTTAATAAATTGTACCTCAACATGGATAAAAGCTTTGTAATAGGTTTCATTGTTCATTTTGCTCCATGTAGTAAAACAAATCTGTGCTCATCTCAGTAACTGAAGATAAAAGCTAAGTGGAGCTTGCTTTGTAAAAAAAAGAAAAGGTTGAAATATTTTGTGAAACTAAGAATTCTATTGATTTAAATGTATTTTTGGTATCTTCTTGCAAAGTTAAAGAAGGTCACTCAGATGAAACCAAATGACAGAATATCCTAAGCTATTTTTGCCTCATACATCATCACACTTTTAGTAGCACCCATGTACAGTATCAACCAAGATACCACTGGAGCAGTTCCACGGGTAAACAATGCTAAGGAACTTAGTGATGTCACCACCGATTGTACCCCTCAACAATGTGCCCTTCAGTGTGTTCTACGGCCTCGCCTTAGCAATGGGACAATGACATCTACTGTCCCCCCGGCCCCCAGATAGTGCCGCGGCCTCCTACGGCAGCCTCTGTCCATTCACGGCACACAGGGGAGGTATGTGGCCCTGTGGAGCCCACGTCGTCCTGCTCAACAAGGGGCTTTATGCTGCTGCATGGGGGTTGCACTGAACACGCTAAGCATTCTGGTCCCATCCCAGAACTTGTTACACGGATCTTGTAACATCCAGCCAGGCACTGTCTGCGACCGTTGCGGTACGCTGCCAGGGAATGCGATGAGCCATTACAACCTCATCCTGTGAAATCAGGAAGAAAAGGGAAAAAAATCTTCCCGAGGGAGAGGAGACAAGATTCAACCCCAACGTGATCAACACCTTCCAGGCTGGCTGCTGGAGGGGAACCCCTACTTGTCCTCCACCTGAAGTTGGTTCTCCTCCACCATGGGTAACACCAGCATAACGGAGGGCAGGACGGCCCTCAGCCTGGGAAGCACGTCCATCAAGAGGGGCAAGACCAAGATCATGATGGGCAACTCCTCCATCTCTCGTGGGAAGAGCACCACATCTTTAGGCTCCTCCACCATCACCAGTGGCAAGACCAAGATCTCCTTGGGTGGTGCCTCCTTCAGCAGGGGCACCAAGACCACCTCTTTCCGAAAGGCACTTATGCCCAAGAGAAAGACTCTTTAATTGGAAGTTCAAATTGTCTGTGAAAGGGTCTATGGGGAGGGTGATGGGTACCAGGGTTGGGAGGTGAGGGGTTTCTCCAGCATGAAAAAAAAAATCTGAAATTGTCAAAGAAAACATGGCACCATCACAGTGGAATTCTGAGGGGACACTTTTGGGCATCAACAAACCAAGTTTTGTTTCCTTTATTTATTTTTCGACACCCAGAAACTTTGGGAATGAATTTGACGTCAAGTTTTTTTCTGTTCGATGAATTCCTCGGGATTAAGTCCTGGAAGCAGGTTAGTGAACCGAGAGTCTTGCTAAGGCGCTTTCCAATGCAACAGCTGATGTTCTTTCTTTCACTGTCAACATAATTACAGACAGAGCGAACCAGGTCTTCTTGGCAGTTAAATATACATACAGCAATGCATAAAATTGTTCTTAATGATTAATTACTTATTTGTTCAAGTTTGGTTCTGATGGTTTTTGCAACAGCAAAAGATGTGTAACTGTAGAGCTACTTCATATTGAAATTATGGCATGAAATGAAATGAGATGCATCTCACTTCTAAGCTCCTTGCTCTACAATTTCAATGAATCAAATGCTTTTTGAAATAACAAGTGTTCTAAATATGAGTGTCTATCTGCTTTACCAAGCATGATTTTTGGGTTTAGTCAGCACAATCATTTTCAAATTAAATGAGTCCAAGCCATCTTATTTTGTGAGTTATAAGGTCAATGCTGAAGGCTTTGAAAAAGGGGAAAAGTCCAAATGTTGAGAGTGGATCAGCCATATATCTCTATCAACTGGGCTCATCCACAGTGACAATAGATCTTCAAAGCAAGGAGTCCTTTATTCCTCAACACAAACCCATGTAAATGGCAGAGGCGTAAATATGTAGGGCTCCAAGCTAGAGTGGGCAACGCAAGGCTAAATCGCTGCCTTTCTCAAGTAAGTTGAAATAAGAGCTGGCATGCCTGAAATGCTAATTGGCGAATGTGGCAGCAAGATGCCCTTGGTACGATTTGACACTGAAAAACAAATGTACAGCCCCTTAACAAATGGCTTTTGTGCTTCTGCTCTCGCCCACCTTGGCAGCGAGCCCAAGGAAAGCCATGCTATGGCTCTTTGAAACACTCCCTCAGGAGGGCAGGTTTATGGGATTTTAATGCGCTCTGAGGCAAGTCTGTCTATCTTTTTTTTTTTTTTTTTAACTGCCTCAGAGGCCTGGCACATTTCATGTGTTTGTCGTTTAGCCTCTAATAGCATAAAAGCAGACATTCTTAGTCTAGACGTGCTGTCTCTGCAAGTCAAAGGTCATATTTTTATCGATTCTTTTAGTTTACTTCTTAGCTAATCATCCCATTCTTTCCCCGATGTTCAACTACCTTCCTCAGCATCTTTTTTAGTCACTAACACTCTTCTTTCTCCTCCCTTCCTCCTTATCTCCCAGATGATGTCTTCACTCTTGAAGCTCAAGACCTAGGATCAGTATTTAAAACGTTCCTCCAATTCCCCAACATTTACAAACCAAGACTGTCCCAGACCAGGACCCTCAAATAATACACCCCAAGCACTTCAGAGTAAATGTACTCAGAGTGGATGTCCTCAGGACACTTTACTATTTGACACTTTACCATTCGACATTGTGTATGAGGTATAAATGGCTATAGTATGTGTTGAGTATACGGCAGATGTATGTGATTCTGAGGGTTGATGATGGCTGACTTGAGAGAGAGACAGAGGATGTTGTTTTGATGGAAGTTCACACTGACCAGCTGAGATCATGGTATGTAATATCTGGAGTATATCTTAAAAGAATGATGAGGTGCCAACGTTAGCAGGCAGAGTAGAGTAAGGAGTAAGGAGGGCTATAAGGTGGGGCATTTAAGAATGTAAGTAGTAGTGAAGCAGTTTTGGATTCTTCCATAAAAAAAGAGACAGTTATGGACTGACTCCACTTTGCAAGAATTTTTTTCCACATTAAATGACACTACATAAAAATTATCCAATGTCACTGCACTCAAATGACCACTTATTCAAATCAGTTATCTTACAAGGACAGAATTCAAACCAAAATAAATCCATCCTGGTGACCACAAGGGACAAAAAGTGTCTTAATCAAAAATGCTTAAAGACAGATGCAGGAGATAACTGTCGGTAGACACTTGTTGCTGTCTGTTAAGGGGAGGGGAAGAAAAGAGCTCACTTCATGAAGCATGTTTTCTCCTCAGCAGCTTCAGCTACGTGCTGTTGCAGAGAGTCTTCGCAAGTTCAGCTACAGACACATAGAAATATTCCAAACCTTCTTAGCTATACAACACTAATTTACAGTTGCTCATGCATATAATTTCTTTTAACCTCCATCCAATGTTCTCCCTCATTATGGGAAGCTAAAATAAAGAAAAGCAGGAATTTGAAAGGCAACTTTAAAAATATCCATAGAATATTAATGCTCACATTTTATTTTCTTTAGGTTGAACATGCTGCGGCCATCAACTTCTCTCAGCATCTGCCACACAAATTTTAATACTAAATGATTCGCTTTTCAACAGCCTGCACTTCTGTCTAAAGTCTCCACAGCAGCCCATAGCTTTTTAACCAGCTTAAAATCACTGCAAGTACGACCAACAGACAAACTACTGCGGGTTATTGGTTAAACCAAAAATCACAGAGTTTAGTGGAAGTTGTTTTTTTTTTGTTTTTTTTGTTTTTTTAGGCTCAGAGAGTTGTGGACTTTCTAAGGGAGGCCGCGTCATGCTCTCAAACACATTGAGACTTACCCAGAGACTTTCATCAGAACTGCTGGATCTCTGACCTCTCAACTTTGATCTGGAATAGACGTCATCATGCCCTGTTCTCCTTTATTTACATGTGAAGCCCCTTAGGATCACCCTATGATGATCACTGTACTGTTACACTTCACAGTTACTGTACTTGAGTCCTTCATCAGTGTATTCACACCACGCCAACTGAGACCCTATCAGTGAAGCTCCTCAGGCGGATCAGCTCCTTATAAGATTGGGATATGAAAGCCAAAACCTGATCCCAGACATTTTTACAAATTTGGCTTCAAAAATATGTAGATCTTTAGAATGTGCTGGTGAACACTGATGTGGATTCCATTCCCTGAAAACATAAACTCACAAATCGTTGCTGTCAGAAAAAAACCTTGACACTGATCAGCTCAAATTTCATAATGAACTGACGGATAGAAAAGGTTCAAAATGGGTAACATTTTGCTACATCAACGTACTCTGAAAGTTAAGAAAGTTTTTCCTCCTTCACCAAGTTTCAATCTGACAGCAATGATATTTGGTCCCTCCCACTCTTGTTTTATTTTGAGGTAAATGTAAACCACGTGACTGTGTTTGGTTTGTATGTCTGTAAAACAGAAACTGTGTGTCTGAATGGTAGGAAGGACACTGCACTGTAACTAATGCTTAAAACATAAGCACTGATTTGCGAAGGGGACAGATCTAGCTTGCAGTGAGAACCAACTGTGTCTCATGCAGTCAAAAACTCCATCTCACATCTCCATGCCTGTCTCTTTCCATTAGTCTGCGATAAACACACACACACACACGTCCTAGTCTAAATGATTTGAATGCTCTGCCCAGAGTTTTAATGATGCAATCAATTTGAACCCATCTGGATTTAACTCAGCTGGCAGTAGCGTCACAGTGCCCACTGGAGGGCTCACAGGAAATGAAACACCTCATTTTTTGTTCCTTTTCTGTATCAGCACTGCCCAATAATGACTTTACTCCACCCGGCTGCTCACAACTAGCAGTCACAATCCGAAAATGCCACACTGGGAACACATTAATTCACGACTTTTCTTCTTTGATGTCAAATTTATGGAGAACCTTCTCCCCAGAGCTGCAGAAGACGTTCGCTAACCATCCCATTAGGTACGCGAACGCAAAATAAGCACCAATTTCATCAACAGACATCTCAGCGCAGTGGGCAACTGGATGGAGAGCACAGTCTGGCAACTGGGACACACAGGAGGTTTCAGCTACGCAAAGCTTATAGTCCTCAAAAACACTAAACAGTAAAGGAAAACTAAGCTAATTTATACGCTTGTCCTAAAACATAATGGTCATTCATTGTCCTAGATGTCTTAGCTAGCACCTATTAATGAAATTTCAGGTTTTAACCTTTTCATTCATTTCACGTTCTTGTCTTATGTAGCTTGTATTAAGATGTCCTAGATTACAATTGTCTTGACATGGTCAAGTAAATGTACTGGCCAGTGTTCATGTCAGCAAAAAATGTCTTTGTGCTTACCAAAGTCCATTTTTGAAATCTTTTTTTTTCCCCCTTTTGCTGTGTTTGCATGTTGTGTGTTTTACCAGTGTTTTGCAGCCACCTGGATGCTAGAACTTTGGGAATTGATGGTTCTGACCGTGGTGCATGTTTAATAAACAGTTGCTGACGTTGACCACTGCCCGAGTATTCTATAATTTCGTCTGTTCATAAATCTCATGGTTGTGGAGCCACCTCAAACCTTCAAGATGTTTCCACGTTCCACAGGGAACTAAATGAAAGGTATATCAAAGAACAAACATGCATACACTTAAAAAGAAGGTGCGACAAGTATTCTTTGGCGCAATGAACACTTGTTTAAAGAAAAATCACCTTCAGTTTGGTAAAGACCCTTGCAGTGGATGGCTCTTTAAAGGAATATGCCAGAATTTTTCAATTTATATCTGCTGCATCAGCAAACTGTTGCTTACCATGGACAGAAATGTAAATGCTTATGTTTTTCCAACCCTTTCCAAAAAACCCTTTTGGCTAATCTTAAGCCTGTAGTTATTTGGACAAAAACACTTGGTCTGAGTCCCCAGATACAGCATTTTATATCACTATAGCAGGGCACCCAATGATTGCATAGAAGGGCCAATATCATGGAAAACCTCACTTTCGCTGTTTTTTTTTTTTTTTTTTTATAAAAGTTTGATGTTATTTGTAAACATTAAGTTTCAGTCTTTACCATTTACTCCCAATGAATGCCCTATTAATAGAAACTACACTCAAAGAACAAAGAGAGCATGCTTTGAATTCATTGTTATGATGTCATAACCTTTGATGTCAGCCTACAGCAGTTCAGCCTCATTCACTCATTCCTCAGCTATAAGGAATTTTCAGAATACTGCTTTTTGAACGAGGTGCATTCCAGGACAGCCAGTCAGAACGGACATGTAGAAACTGTTTTTGATACCTAAACTTCGAAAAGTGCCATAAGCTGAAATCAGGAGAAAAGTAAACTACAAGAAAAATGTAGGATATGGGCCCTTTAATGCAGAAAGAGGGTGAGCGTGGATGATATCATAACCGTTTGTCTCTCATGGAACAATCATGTCCTTGACTGCGGTTTCTATGACTCCAGGACAACAGGACCTTCAGGGGTTACAGTGTTCTCTGTCCATGCAGTAACTATACAGAGTCCACTGCTAGCGACTCCCCACCACCAACAGGATGTTATAGTCAATGCCCACTCAACACACGACAAACACCATGATTTAACAAGCCATGGCCTGTAAAATATACAATGCATCAGCTGTTGTGTGTTTTTCAAGCGGCTCAGCCATGAGTCACCCAGCACATATGTTGGCACCATGCCCTGGGCAGTAAACTGAAACACACACACACACACACAATGTATGTACATGTACAGCCATCTGGGGAAACTCAACAGTGGCCTTTGCAGCAGCCAAGTCCCATAAGCAAATTCACACTCAGTGAGCAGTCTCTCTCTGTCTCTGTCTCTCTTTCTCTCTCTGTCTGTCTGTCTGTCTGTCTCTGTCTCTCTCTCACACACTCTCCCTCTGTCTCTCTCTCTCTCTCTCTCTCTCCCCTTACGCAATATCTTGACCTTAAAAAGAAGTCTCACCGCTCACAGAAGTTGATGGATTATAAATAAAATTAATGAGCTTGACGAGGGTAATTGCCCACTCACAGTTGAAAACACGTTTTCATCACACGCTCCCACATTTCTTAATTAGAGCCTAATTCTTTTTACAGCTTGGCCCACCCGAGACCCAGGGATTTCTGAGAACATGTGCGGTAAATGCAGTAACATTTACAGGTCTTAAATTACTTCAGTAACTATGTGTTCCCCCCATTTATCACATCCACCTGCAGTTTCTGTAAATCAAAGACTTCCCTTCAGGAAGTGTTAATTAGCACTCCACTATCACTTTTTCACAACACAGGCCAGCTTAAACATCCTTTTTAAATAAACGTCTTTTCTAGAAGAGAAAAGGTAACACTGAGCCGGAATCTTCTCTCTTGCACCCAAATATTAAGGGATAACTCAAATATACTTCTGAGCTATATATATTTATACATACACATATATTACTCACTTATTTTCTATAACCGCTTATTTCTCACTAGGGTCGTGGGCATCCTCACCCTGGGCGGGGCGCACACACACACACACACACACACAGCTACGGTCAATTTAGAACCCCCAATTTTACCTGACACGCATGTCTTTGGACTGCGGGTTAAACGGAAGACCCCGGAGGAAACCCATCCCACCATGAGGAAAACACGCAATATATATGTACACACACACACGTGCGTTTGTAGTAGTGATGCGCGGGTCGACCCGTGACCCGCGGGTGCGGGCGGTTTTAGGGCAGACATTTTAAAAATATCGTGGGTGCGGGCGGGCGGGTCAAAAAGTTACAAAACGCATTTCATTATCGATCAAAACGTGTTGTAAAC
>JBBPCZ010000028.1:8962193-8982752 GCA_037974445.1 Brycinus macrolepidotus
GTGGAAAGCCTTCCAAGAAGAGTGGAAGCTATTATAGCTGCAAAGGGGGACCAACTCCATATTAAAGTCTATGTATTTAAAGGCAATGTCATTAAAGTCCCAGTTGGTGTAATGGTCAGGCATCCCAATACTTCTGGCCATATAGTGTATAACTATACACTGAACACAACTTGGGAGCCCCTATCAGGTATCAGTGGTCTGACTTGGTCTATCAATTACCTTCCAACTTGCTTTGCTGAATAAGATCTAGTGTTTGTAACACCAGGTTAAAAGGTTTGACTATGGACTCCTATCTCAGTCCACTCTGCCAAATAATCCTTTTTTCCCGTAAAACTCCAATAAATACCTTAAAAAAAAGATGCATTCTGAAAACAGGGCACAGGGACTATTGACCATTCAGCTGACGAGGCACATTGTCTCCAGTGTCTCTTTATTAACTATTTCACCCTAAGCCATCCTTTTTTCTTAAAAATTTCAAGTATTTGTTGTGAACAGAAAAGTCCAGGGGGGAAAAAAAAAAATCATTTAAATGACAAAAAAATAAAATAAATTAAAAAAAAACACAAAACAAAAAAAAAAACAACAACAAAATCAACAACCATCTTTTAAAACAAAGTCTCAATATTACCATAGTCATAATAGTCATTAACACAATATCAAGTATTCGGCTTCATCATAAAATGTCTAAGTTCTATGATCTCATGACTAATGCAAATCTCACCATTAATCGAAACTTCTTCACTCTGTAGTTGGCAGTCAGTACAAGAAAACCAGACTCAGACGTTTCTCTTCATGTCACTACACTGCTAGATCTCCTACCAACACAACAGCAAAGTGGTCAAACAACAAAACCTTAAGAAATTAAAACACAACGAATAAAAAAAAAAAAGGAACAAAAATCCTAAAATTGGTCACAACACATTGACAAACGTAGAAGAAAACTCAATTTTCCTATGATCAAATTAAATAAGGTTTTGTAAAAATCAAACTCCTGAAGTACTGCAACTGCAAATCCCAAAGCAAATATACACATGCGGATCCGTTTGAGGGGACATTCTTGAGGAACAGTCCACTAGTGCGCTGGGCGCCCGTGTACGTATCGCCACTTAGTGGTGGCCAACATGCACTGCAGTCTCAAGCTTCTAGAGCGCGTAGAGTCCTACAAAGTCTTTTCACAAACAGCACCTGGGATCGGCCGCAGAGGCCCGGCCAGGACGAGGGTCCCTGTGTGGTTTACAGTCTAGTCTGTGATATGAAACCTGAGCTTAAGACTATGTGTTGAGAACGGAAGTGAAAACATGAATCATTAATGAAAAGCAGCATTTTCCTCCAAAAGCGATCTGAGTTAAGACCATCAGTCAGTCAGTCACTACACCCCCGACCCCAATATGAGAGAGAGAGAGAGAGAGACACACACAGAGACACACTGAGAAAGAAACAGAGAGAGACAGACAGACACACAGAAAGAGAGAGAGAGAGAGAGAGAGAGAGAGAGAGGGAGGGAGGGAGGGGTAGAGCTTCAGCTGTGTGGCTCTGCAGATTTAGATATTAGCACAGACCCCTGTACAGTACATGGTTAATAGTTGGGTTGAGTCTAAACACACTCACAGTCAGTGCACAGTGGATCTACTGAGGTAATGAGAATGTGAACAGCACAACACTGCATGTATCCTAAACACACTCCACTCATGAACAACGCAAACACACATGGATTCATCTTTTCTGAACAAACTTAATTCCAAGTTTGCTCTGCACGCACGCGCGCGCACACACACACGTCTCAAAACTGTTGCTTCTCAATTAAAAAAATAAAAAATAAAATAAAAAAAGCCTACTTCAGACTGACAATCTGGCAAATCAACAACACAATTTACAATTACGTTAAATAAAATTTAAAAGACATAAAAATTAAGATTCTTTGAAAACAAACTGCAGCCAAGTAACACTGCAGTTCCTTACACAGATAATGCTAAAGGGGACACGCACCCGAAAAAGCACCTACGCTTAAAGATGTGCTTTCAGGGTGTAGACATTGTTTTCTTCAATTACAGTACTCTAATAGCATCTTAAACTAAAGATCAAGAGGCAAGGTCAAGACAGGTGGGAAAAAAAATGGCATCGCAATTATAAAAGCAACTACAGTGCAGGAGAGCATAAAACGACAGAAAAATAAGGGTTTAAAGAGTAACGCTAAAGTGGATACTACACAATGTTACTGGTGGTTAGACTAAAGAACCTAAAGGAAGTTTTACGTGAAGAAGGAGAGTGAGAGGAACCTGAACTACTTACCCAAGAACAGTTAAGAACGTCTACATGGAACACAGTAACATAGCAAAGACTTTCACAGAGAATGAAGGAACAGTGTGAAGTTTCTGAATGGCAGTTGAAGCCCAAATACTAAAACCTTCCAACCCCGCCAGATATTGATATTGCACAACATTAAGAGACTTCTTTAACACAAACGTGTGTCGCTGTCATCAGAACTCTGTTCAATCCATGAAACGATTTTCTTTACAAACTCAGTATGTTCATAATCCTCAACTTTAGTCAGTATAAAAATGTTTTCAGCAGCAGATTTCAATAGTCACTTGGAAATGTCTTCAGAACCGGGTACTGTAGTCTTTTGTTTTTTGTTTTTTTTTGTTTTTGTTTTGTTTTCGATGATGTAAGGATGTTCCTTCCTGTGTCCAGTCTCACCAGATCATCAAGATGTTTCAGACCCACTTCCTCCAGCCAGAACCAAACGCAACCTGTCAGTCATCTCAAGCACATGCTCCTACGGTGAACTCCTTCAAACCAGGTTCTTCTTTCATCTCTCCTCTTTACGTGATACTTTCGATGAATGCCAAGCAGTGGATCTGAGAGACAGACAGAGAATAAACAGGCATGCTAAGTGTACAGAGTCAAACAACCTAATTATAAATGGAAAATGTTGACAGTACGGAGGGAAAGTCATCTGTTTGCCCCGGCTGGTAAAACGTAGGTTAAGAATTCACTGAAAGTGAACATTACGGATTGCAATGTGCTGCATCACTCCCATACTTACAGTTGATACCATGTAATTGTTCCAAATTATAAAACAAACAGTAATATTACATTTGCTCTAGTAAATTTTGTGTTTTAAGTGAAGACTACTGTTAATCTACAAAAACAGGCTATAATACACTGTATTGTTATGGTTTAACACACACAAAGACTATATGGCCAAAAGTATGTGGACACTTCACATAATTATTGTGCGTAAGCCATAGCTCCGATTACAAGTGTATAAAATCAAGCACATGGCCATGCAATGTCAATAAACAAACCAGCAGTAGAACGGGTCATACTGAAGAGCTCTACGACTTGGAACCGTCATAGGCCACCTTTGCCACTAGTCTGATTGTGGAAAAACTCCAACATCGCCGTCAAAAACTGACTGTTCACTTGCTACCTAACATGTCCCACCCCCCAACAGGTGCCACTGTAACGAGATAAAATGTCATCCTCTTAACCTGTCAGTGGTTTTAATGTTGCGAACACGCGCACGTACACGCACGCGCACACAACCACAAAATTGTATTTAAGTTACTTATATGAGTTAACCATTAGTGTTTGAATGCAAGTGAGAAGATGCAGGTTCAGTCTATATGCTTCCATTTAGTTAAATAGCCTTTTCTGTGGAGTTGAACTGGAACACTGACTGCAGGCCAGGCCCTTCTGCCTAACATCTGTACCAGACCTCACAGATGCTCTTTTCACTGAATGGGCACAGATTCCGACAGACAGACTTCAAAAAGATTGTGGACAGCCTTCCCAGAAAAGTGGAGGTTGTTACAGATGCAAAGCAGGTGGCCAACTCGATGGAACATTTCTATCGGTCCATTCAAAATAAATTTAACATACAAAGGGCAGCTGGTGTTTTCATATTATGAATTAGAGTATTTTAATCTGCAGAGTTATACGTCTCAGGAAGATCTTCCGCTATCATTTGCATTTGTATATTTAAGTGATTTGATTTAATTCAAAGATTTCGCTGCAGCAAAAAAGAATGACAAGTCAAAATGTTTTTAACAAAACTAGAATATGGAGTAGATCTTCGATCCATGTCCTAGTTATGTTCTCACCCTTCCTTACCTGATGAAAGTTTTGAAGGCCGCACTCTGGGGGTTAATGCACAAAGGCACTCGTTTGCCTTGCTGGTGCTCTGTGATGAAACGATGAATGAGCTCTGAGAGAAAGAGAGAGGAAGAGAGAGCCATGAATGTTAACAACACATTTTAAATGCTGTCACAACTCTAACAAATGGCAGAGAATACATATGCTCATTTCACCACCTCACTGTTGATGCCTACAAATTTTTACAGTGCCTATGAAAAAGTACCAACGATGGTGTTCTACAAAGATCAAGCCACAACGGCAGTTTGGAGTAGTACAGTCAAGATCTTGTTCTGCATAAAAAAAGGACAAATGTTTGCATTTTGGCGCATGAACATTTTTTCATATTTCCATAATAGCAGACCAGCATTAAAGTGGAATCTAGATCAGCTATACTTAGACTGCATTTACATGTATTTTCCATAACAGTTACAGTAAACTGCTAAATATTAAATAGTAATTATAATAAATAGTTCTTAATTTGCAAACTGAATGCAAGTACAGTAGAAACATATTTATACATTTTTTATATCATAAAATTATATTAAACATGACTGTAAAAAACGTGATACCACTTTTGATGATCCTAATTAACACAGACCAAAAGACTCACAAAATGTCTACAGCAGTAGTGTATAAATGACCGATTCTCAATGTGTGTTGCTCATGCAAAGTTTTGTTCCAGCCTAAATACCAAAGGTATATTTTGAGGGGGAAAAAAACAAAAAACAAGATGTTAATAAAAGGGTTGTGTTGGTTTTTGGCTAATTTCCACCTATACTTTTTTGGTGAAACTATAATAATTTTACTATTAGAAATTAAGGGGCGGATTAGGACGAGCGTGGTAAGATAAAAAGAAAACGAAAAGACTGGAAGAAGACCACTCACCTTTGCCCTGCCAGACAGAGAGCATGCTCTCTTCGTAGCTGTGGCTGAACGGCCGCTCGGCAGGTGGTTCGAAGTCTCGGGTGTAAACCCTGCCGCTGGGAACAGAGTAACAGCACTGGCACATGCACGTGTGGTACCTCAAACGGCCCTCATCCAGGTACGGGTGAGAGAGAGCGTCGCTGCCCGAGATCCGCTTTGCCTACATGCACAAACACCCATATTTACATACAAACTAAAGCTATTATGACACACATCATAAGACACTGTATGATCAAAGATCTACACTCTGAATGATGGAAAGCCAATGGCTCCAAACAGGCTGTATGATTTTTGTTATACTACAATGAAACTTTAATACATTAATACATTATTAATATATTATTTAAACATTTTTCGTTTACAGACTAAAAAAATGGATAACAGAAAGAACTGGAAATGTTATTAGGACTGTTCATTTTCCAAAAAAAAAAAAAAAAAATTGAATTAAAAATGTTAGACAAAAAATTAAAAATGATCAGTGCATCCCTGACATTCAGCACAGGAAACTGCCTTTGATATCAAAACTCAACATCTGCATACGTTTTATGATCAAAGAGGAACATCCACCTATACTCAATATACTCAAGTTCTCAATGACTCCTCAATGCCAGCAGTGTCTTATAAACAGCATGTCCCCATTTCACAAAAATCTGTATGGTTTTGAGTTACACTCTTACAGCATTAACAGTTTCAATTAGTTTAACTTCAAACTCTGGTACTGATGCTGGTGACTTTGATGTCTATTTCCCACAACTCACTGTGACTCACAAATGTGAAGAAGGCTATCGGCACAGACACGGGCGATAATGAGGGTGCGTTTGTTGTGTACTCACAGGATCAAAGACCAGCATGCGGCACAAAAGATGAACCGCCTCGTGAGTAGCCGCGTCTGACAGCATGTACAGAACTGAGAGTGAGGGCTATGAGAGAGAATGACAGACACAGAGGGAGACAGAAGAAAACAAAACAATGTTGTTAGCAAACGACGAGTCAATGAACAGTATCTAATAAGCTGCTTTAAGTTACTGAGATCTTCTTTCATTCAAAAACATCTGAAACATCTAAATGTTCAGGAAAAACTGAACTACCTTCTGTGTAAAACACTGCAAAACGCACTGATCAAAGAGCACAAACAAAGGAATTCTCTACTCACTCACACGGCAGCCCAGCCATATATTTAACATACAATTAGTCTTTTCACACACGTGTTTCTCTGGACCAGACTCGCATTCCAACTAACTAAACCACAGTAGCTTTTTCAGTAGGTGAAAGTTTCACATGATTCATTACACTGTTGTGGCCATGAATCTTCTACTGACATCGTACTGTAAATCAAATGTTAAGATTTTAAACACTTTTGTAACCCGTTTAAAATGACTGTTTAGTTGAGCTGGTGTTTTTTTTTTGTTTTTTTTTTTTAAAGAAATTGTGGAAAGTTTGATGCACAGTGAAGAATTAGTTCTTAAAGAGCAGAACATCAGTGTTTAACTGAGCACCTAGTCTACACTGGTGTAAATTCTGAATACATGAAATTCAAACATTACCTACACTAAAAAGCTGTATGTTTGGGTTTTAATCACTTTTCTGTAATTAATTATAAAAAATTCCTGAAGCAAACTGAAACCCATTTTTTTTTTGCAGGGATAGTCTCGTGTGGCCAATTGAGAAGATATGTCTGATTACAATTTGTCAAACTTTTGGAGTTGGTTTGTTAACAATGGTAAGCCCTCTTTAAACCCTAAGCCCCAAACTCCTTTAGTCTATGCTCTTATAACATCTGATGTCATTAGAGAACACAAGCCAAAGACCTAGCGGAACGTTACTGTTAGCCAACAAAACCGTTTCCTCTAGTTGGAACATCGACACACATCTACATGCTTCACTGTGCAATTTTTAGGGGATTTTTCCAGCCATGCTATCTTACAGTACAAGCATGGGCCAAATACAGGCTCGCTGACGGTAAAATGTTGATGAGTGCATCATAGCTCTGAGCTCTGCCATCATGAGGCTCTGGACTGGTTTAGAAATGTCACCCATCTTAAAAAGTCTACATTCCCACCCACATTTAGCCCAGAATTTGTCATGGTAGTCCCCAGATGAGATCATGTCTGGCCCTGTGAGATTAAGGATGGGAAACCAGAGTGATAAACACACCGGTGATAAACTGCGTCTCACCTTACTGGCCAGCAAGAGTAGGTGGTTGCAGTTGGGGGAGGAGCGGAGAAGAAAGCAGTCGACAGTTTTACCAGCAGCATGTGAGTTTTATGCCATGCGAGATGGCAGTTGTCGCAGCATTTGCATATCTGATAACATTTCTCTGAAGGATATAAATTTGGATTGAACATGTAAACCGATAACTATAAACAGTACACAGGTTCACAGATTATCTGCTGTATTTACTACAGTTTGTGTCTACATTGCCGTTGATGGACCTTATAGTCAGTGATGACTAGTGAGCTTGTGCAGCTGGGTGTTGGGCAACCGCAGTGAAAACTGCAGCCTCCTCACTCTCGCAAAATTACACTGGCATGTGTCATTGTGATGCGCCTGTGGTGCCAAGGCAAGCTGGACAAAAAAACCTAACCAGCATGCAACGTACCAAGTTAGGCAGCTATCGATCTGTGCAGTGGCACAAGAAGAACAAGCCCATTGGTTGAATTCCGAAAGCCAGGCTGTGGGCCAGATGGGCTGCATTTCTAGGCTGCTACATCATCGAAGGCTGTTCCATTCAGAAGGCTCCTTCAAATATAGCCGATGATTCAACCAAGTGGCACTTGGCAGATCGAAATATGTAATCCCAAAAATGATTCTTCATTGGACAGAGCCACCAAGGACCCTCGTTTCTTGGCTGCAGCCTAGTTTTTCTAACACAGCTGTTGTGTCTGGTTTGCCTAATTTGGGCCTTTTACCACTTTTTTTGTTCCGCCTTGCCAGACCACACTGTCTTAACTGTGACACCAGCACAGAAAGTTACATAATTTACTGCTCAGCTATTTGCTCCGCTCACAGGACAAAAATGTTTAGGTGCCTAAAAAACCCCAATCTAATAAAAGGCAAACGCAGCAAATGCTTGCCGTGTTATATGTCTCCTTTGTGGCCCATCTAACAGCACAAAATATTATATAAAAAAAACACCATTCCTCAAACCAAATTACTGGAAGCAAGGCATATTACCGGTTTGTGGGGCCCTCTTAGGATGTGTGCTCGAGCGCCCTCGCACGCAGATGCCATGGCAGACAGTGGAGGAGTGCCCAACAGATCAGTTATGAGATCCAACTGCAGACAGACAGTGAGTTATAAGGGTGGGGTTTGAGAAACGGATGCAACATTTCAGCTGATTGCACGATATATTTTGAGGTTACCAAATGCATTTTCCCTTCTTGATAATTCGGATCATTTACAAAATTTTACATTTTCCCAGTGGCCCTCTCTTGATAACTACATTAAATAGAAAAAACTAGAGCACTTAATAACATGGACCTTGTTCCTGAAGTCTATTTAATTCATCTAATTTTGTCGACAAATGAAGTCAGTAATCAGGGGCAAGTATCGCATACTGGTGCATAGTGACCCATAGTATTATTAGGTCTCTGTTTTAAGCAGAAGAGGGATATATAGGTTAAAACCGGGCTATGCTCCACTTTACGCACATTATGTCTAAATTTCACTATGGTGTAATTTCAATATATCACTGATGGTGGCCAAGTGGTAAGGGAATTCGCCCTGAGATCAGGAGGTCATGTGATTCGAATCCCTGGACTGCTAGTGATACCACTGAAATTTCACTATGGTGTAATTTCAATATATCACTGATGGTGGCCAAGTGGTAAGGGAATTCGCCCTGAGATCAGGAGGTCATGTGATTCGAATCCCTGGACTGCTAGTGATACCACTGAGGTACTTGAGCAAGGTACCGTCCCCACACACTGCTCCCCGGGCGACCCTCATTGGTGGCAGCCCGCTGCTTCACTTGGTGAATGGGTTTAGTGCAGAGAAAGAATTTTAGATTGTTCACACTGTGTGCTGTGGTGTGTTCACGCATGACTATAAAAGGCCACTTTACTAAAAAAATAAATAAAATAAAAAATATTTTAAAAAAATGGAAAAATGAATGTTCAAAGAACAAAACGAAACTCAAAAGTGACATGCCCCTCTCTATCTTTTCTGTCTTTTGTGGACACCACTGTCAATGAACAAAAACTAGCTCTGCTGTATTACAAAATCACATCAATCAGAGGGGGATAGAACCCCCAGCATTTGAACATGTAGCACCGTCCAGTACCTGTTGGAAGATTAATGATATTTGTGGTCCGGAACTGAATGTCCAATACACTTGACATGACTAATGCTCTTCTGACTGGAAGCAATCAAATTTGCACAGTAATGCACTAACATCTGGTGTAAAGCCTTCCCTAAAGAGAAGAGGCTGCGAGCGTGGACAGGCCTCTTGATGTTGCAAGCGAGCAAGTGTCTACAAACTTACGGACACTGTGTATTTACTCGCAATGCACAGTGCAGCTTTAAGTCATTACCTGTTGGATAGGGCTCTGGGCCTGGAAGAGAATGCGGCGGCCCAGCAGCTCCGCAAATATGCAGCCCACGGACCAGACATCTATGGCTGGACCGTAGTGCCGTGAGCCCATCAGAACCTCTGGAGCTCTGTAGTACTGTGTCACCACTTCTTGGGTCATGTGACGAGAAGGATCAGGCTCTTCTACTCGGGCCAACCCAAAGTCACAAATCTGAGCAAATGAAAGACTTTATTTAGGGAGTAAACAAAAATGCAAAGAAGTAGTAATGACTGGTGTTTGATAAACTTTCTGTAATAAGAAGAAGAGAATTAATGAGCTGGTATGTACCTTGAGCAAGCAGTTGCTGTTGACCAGCAAGTTCCCTGGTTTAATGTCTCTGTGCAGAATACCAGCAGAGTGCAGGTATTTCAAGCCTGAAAAAGTGGAAAAGACATAACATTATAAACTTAAATGTCTATATGCTACAGTGGTGCTTGAAAGTTTGTGAACCCTTTAGAATTGTCTACATTTCTGCATAAATATGACCTGAAACATCATCAGATTTTCACACAAGCTCTTAAAGTAGATAAAGAGAACCCAGTTAAATGAGACAAAAATATTTCACTTGGCCATTTATTTATTGAGGAAAATGATCCAGTATTACATATCTGTCAGTGGCAAAAGTATGTGAACCTTTCATTTCAGTATCTGGTGTGACCCCTTTTTGCAGCAATAACTGCAACTAAACGTTTCTAGTAACCGTTGATCAGTCCTGCACATTGGCTTGGAGGAATTTTAGTCCATTTCTCCTTACAAAACAGCTTCAGCTCTGGGATGTTGGTGGATGTCCTAGCATGAACTGCTCGCTTCAGGTCCTTCCACAACATCTCAATTGGATTAAGGTCAGGACTTCGACTAGGCCATTCCAAAACATTAACTTTATTCTTCCTTAACCATTCTCTGGTAGAATGACTTGTGTGCTTAGGATCGTTGTCTTGGTGCATGACCCACTTTCTCTTGAGATTCAGTTCATGGACAGATGTCCTGACATTGTCCTTTAGTATTTGCTGGTATAATTCAGAATTCATTGTTCCATCAATGATGGCAAGCTGTCCTGGCCCAGAAGCAGCACGACAGGCCCAAATCATGATACTACCACCACCATATTTCACAGATAGGATAAGGTTCTTATGGTGGAATTCAGTGTTTCCTTTCTCCAAACATAAAGCCTCTCATTCAAACCAAAAAGTTCTATTTTGGTCTCATCCATTCACAAGACATTCTTCCACTAGCCTTCTGGCTTGTCCACGTGACCTTTAGCAAACTGCAGATGAGCAGCAATGTTCTTTTTGGAGAACAGTGGCTTTCTCCTTGCAACCCTACCATGAACACCATTGTTGTTCAGTGTTCTGATGGTGGACTCATGATCATTAACATTAGCCAGTGCAAGAGAGGCCTTAAGTTGCTTAGGGGTCCTTTGTGACCTGGCCGACTATTACACGCCTTGCTCTTGGAGTGATCTTAGTTGGTTGACCACTCCTGGGGAGGGTAATAATGATCTTAAATTTCCTCCATTTGTACACAATCTGTCTTACTGTGGGTTGGTGGAGTCCAAACTCTAGAGATGGTTTTGTAACCTTTTCCAGTCTGATGAGCATCAACAATCCTTTTTCTGAGGTCCTCAGTAATCTCCTTTGTTCATGCCATGATACACTTTCACAAACATGTGTTAACACTTTGATAAATCCGTGTTCTTTAAATAACACAGGGTGCCCACTCACGCCTGACTGTCATCCCATTGATTGAAAACACCTGACTCTAATTTCACATTCAAATTACCTGCTAACCATAGAGGTTCACATACTTTTGGCACTGACGGATATGTAAAATTGGATCATTTTCCTCAATAAATAAATGACCAAGTGAAATATTTTTGTCTCATTTATTTAACTGGGTTCTCTTTATCTACTTTGAGAACTTGTGTGAAAATCTGATGATGTTTCAGGTCATATTTATGCAGAAATGTAGACAATTCTAAAGGGTTAACAAACTTTCAAGCACCAGCGTAATTCACAAGTTCTATACTGCCTCAAATCTCTATACACACGTCAAAAATAATGTCAGCATCTTCTAAAAACAGGCAACAAATACATTAACTTCATAGAAGTGACTTAGGTTCATCATTTCAAATACGCTACCATTCAAAGGTTTGGAATCACTTCAGTGACAAAATACATAGCATTCATGAAATTAATTTGACTAAAACATTATTTCTATTATACACCACTCTCAAATAAAACTGTCTACAACTTCAAAACTCTCAGTGCATCTTTTTATAGCTATTTTTACAGCAAACTATGAAATTTTGGGGTATAAGCATCCCACATTTACTAGTATTACTAAAGTCTGCAACAAAACTGGTTTCATACATTACTGGAAAAGGTAATTCCAAAATTTAACTGCAGTAGTATTCTAGACTTTACAGGAACAACCTTATCTTCTCTGACACCGCGGATCCCCCCCCCCCCCCGTGTTCCGCTCTCACTCACCCCTGAGTATCTGGTAGAGGAACACCTTGATGTGGTCAGTGGTGAGAGGCTGAGGGGACACTATGACTTTGTGCAGGTCACTCTGCATCAGCTCCGTGATCACATATCTACAGCACAACTAGAGTTAAGGCACAGATACACCTCTATACTGCATCCAGCCGAAATCACTTTGAACATGAACCAAAAGTCAATGTGTCTTATTGTTTAGGACATTAATGAGTTTAAGTACTCATGCTAGATTAGTCCTATATCACAAACACCTACTCATTCTAAAGTTACTATATGGCGCTTTATTGCTCCAGAACACAGTTCTATTGGAAGAGCTTTTCTTTTAAGAATATGTGCGCATATGTCCATTGAATGCACCACAGGACAACACACAGTGTGAACAATGTGAAATTCTTTTTCTGCATTTAACCCGTTCACCAAGTGAAGCAGTGGGCTGCCAGGAACACAGTGCCCAGGGACCAGTGTGTGGGGACAATACCTTGTTTATGGGAACCTCAGTGGTGCCACTGGCAGTCCTGGGATTCAAACACACTACCTTCCAATCACAGGGGCAACTCCCTAACCACCAGGACACCAGCTGCCCCAGTATATTATTTGATGTATTATGACCTCAACGTCTGGACACTTTTGGACATATATTGTAGCTGATGCTCATTGTGTAAAGGATACATCTCTTCAAAGCAGTCGATCTGTGGAGGCTGCAGAATGTCCAAAGCAGATAACACCTGCAAACACAAATCCTCATGACCAAAGTTCACTCATCAGTAAAACCCATCAGCAACCCTCATGAACATCTACTAAACTGTGCTCTGTTGATAGCTCCACCAAATAAATGAATAACTAAACAAACATCTCATACAGGTATTTCAAATTACACCAGCGTCATCCAATATAATCATTATTCACAATATTACAAGATGTTCGGAAGGCCAGTTAAAAAACTTGTTGGAATAGCAGTGAGCACATTCTGTACATTTAAACAGGTTGTATCATTCTTAAAAAATATTTGAATGGTGACATATGGAGAGCGTAATGACTCAGGTGTGGGAATTTGTAGGCTCTGCCACACTGAGGGGACACAAATGTCTTGGCTGGCCGGACGATGGGTGTAATGACTCAGGTGTGGGACTCTGTAGGCTACGTAGCATGAAAAGGATATAAATGTCTTAGTTGAATGTATGAAGGGTGCTATGACTCAGATGTGGGAAACTGAAGGCAGTGTGTAGTATCTCTCCTCCATACGACCCCTAGAACTAAAACTCACGTTGTCGTGTTTGAAGAAGCACAGCATCCGCAGCTCCCTGAAGACACGCTTACAGGAGACCAAGTTCTGGAAGACATTGGGCATCTTCTTCAGGGCCACCTTCCTGCCGTCCCGGGGGTCTGTCACTGACCTGGGGGAGGTTGGTGACATGAAAAAGATAGGACTTTATTTATCCCGAGGGAAATTCTTGCGTCAACAGCATGCTCAGTGCAACAAGAAAGAATAACGTAAGACAATAGAAAAAATACAAATACAGACAAACAATAGTGCAACAATGACAAGAACATTAGTGTAGTAAATAACAGTGTAACATGGACACTGCTGTGTGTAAAGATTAAGAAGACTGTGCCAGTAGATCAGTAATGCAAAAATGACTTATGAAGTGTTAATGTCTACACAGCGGATACGTGTGTGTGTGTGTGTATAAAGTGTTGTGTCCATTTGTCATACGTGAACACACGCATACACAGTGTGAACAGCACAAAATAGTTCTCTGTATTTAACCCATTCACCAAGTGAAGCATCGGGCAGCCAGGAACACAGCACCCGGGGAGCAGTGTGCGGGGATGGTACCTTGCTTAAGAGTACCTACATCAGTGGAGCCACTGGCAGTTCTGGGATTCAAACCCACAACCTTCTGATCGCAGGGGCAACTTCCTAACCACCAGGCCACCAGCTGCCCCCAGCCCCCCCCCCCCCCTTTTTTTTTTTTTAACTTAGAGATGAACACAGTTGACACACATACATATACATATGTGTGCGCGCGTGTGTGTGTATATATATATATATATATATATGCGCATAATTGGAGTATCTTTAGGTGTCTAATTTATAATAATCTCAGTATTTCTCCTCCAAAGTCTTTAAGAACACTGTACTCACCACACAACCCCAAAAGCTCCATAACCGATGGGTCTGTCTGGTTCCATCTCAGCAGGGCTGGGGACCTCGCTGGCCGGGTTGCTGTGAGGCTGGGGAACCGCGGCTCCTCCGCCCGTGGTTCCCCCGAGAGAGGCCGGGTGTCTGGGGGTCCCGGCGGGCTGTTCCGGCCCGGCTGGGTTCTGGGTGGTCGAGCCTGTCGTGCTGCTCCCACAGAAATACTTGTGGCCTAACTCGGATCCAGGGAACAGGTTAACGTTACCACACACGGCTTGTCTAGCCGACCCATGGAATGCCATTCTATTAGAGCAAGCCGGCTGAGGAAGCGGTCAGAGCAGAGAGGCTTATTAATCCCATTAAAGAAAAATATTATAGCATATGAATAGGACTCAAGCTCACACTGAGGAATAAACCCAAATATCTTGGCCACACAACTTTAAAAGGCTCCGTGAGGTAGCTATGATTGACCTAACTAGTACTAAATCATTACAGACGGTGTAATCTGTTTATATCCTGAAGCAAATGCACAAAAAATAATAAAAATAAACCAACCGAGACACAACTATCTACTTGGTTCAGACCCTGAACAGCAGTTTAGCCAAGTTAAGCTAGTCAGCTAACGTTAATCACACGATGCAGGCGAGTTTACATCATTAAAAACGGCTAAACGCACGAAAACTCGCACGACTAATAAAAGCCAGTTTAATGGTGGAACTGGAAACAAGTTAATAATCTAATTTTTGGCTTATTTTGTAGATGAGGAGACGCCTGCGACTCGATACAGCCCGATCATCTTTGTTCGCTAGCTAAAGCTAGCTGGCTAGCTGTGATACTATCAAACCAGCTCAGCCAGCACTGGAACGTTTGCACCCAAAAACGAGTTATTTCTCTCCAGTTTTTGGCTTGTCCATGAAGCTCGCACTTCGACCCGCTTTTGTAGATTCTGATTAACGCAAAACCACCTCTGATATTTCTCTGGGGGGAAGGTTTCTCGATAAAAATCCAGTCAACAGCTCAGTCTACCCCTCCGCAGCTGTTACCTAGCTCGGTTAGCTGGCTAATTAAACCCCTTCGCGACCTATTTATGCCGCTTTTGTATGTAAATACTCATTTTCCGACGATATATACTTCAAAATCAGCTTCTAACTAAATCTACTAGACTCGGTGCCAAAAAGAGAGGCTGAACTGACTTTAGATGGCTACCAGCTAGATGCAGATGTTTGTAAAAGTTAGCTTTTTAAGCAAAAATGTGGCCAAAGCAGCCCGGCTGGTAGAGCAGGCAGTCCGGGATTTAAATGGAGAAAAAGAAAGCCTTAAGGATGCATGTCGGTCTGTGGATGCAAGAGCTCCATCGGTGCCTTCTCCTTTTTCTGAAATCAGCTGTTTGAACCAGTGGCAGAAGGAGGAGTTGGGGGGGAGGAGGAGAATGAGAAGTGGGGAAGGAGAGAGAATGGGGGAGGGTAGGACCACCGGAGTAAACAAGGCAGGCAGCGAGGTTTAACAATTTACTGCCCATTTTCTCATCTCAAGCTTTGTTTTTTGTGCTTGGGATGTTTTTCATCTTCTGGCAACACATTCAAATCCCACACATCAGTCTCCATCCACTTTAGCACAAGAAACTGTCCCACAGTTAGTTAAAGTGAGTATAATTAGGTGTTTGTACATTTGGATATCATTACAGCATCAAAGACTGGGCTTTCAAACAAGCTTCAACACAAACTTGGTCAGGGATAGAGCATTTCTGCAGCTTCTGAAGCAACATCAAACCTTGTTCACATCCTCAGGACCTTTTAAGATAAATCAACATCAACGTGAATTGCTGGAAATAATAATAATAATAATAATAATAATAATAATAATAATAAAACTACTCAACAATAGTCCCTTATAATCCACATGAATACACATTAAACTCCTGGTTCGTATGTTTCACTTTGAAAGGACCTTTTACAGGCATCAGGAATTTATATGACAGGAAATGGTCCAGCATTTGATCCCCTATCACGCAGTTGCAAATCTCCTCCACAGAGGTAGGAATATGGACAGTAAAGGACTGCCTGAGAGCAATAAAGTGTAGTACTTTTGCTTGAATACTGAATGCAGTTTAGTTTTTTGGGGGATATCTGAAGATCACATTCTAAATTCTTCATCAACAGAGATACGCTAGAATAAAGTGGGACAACACTTGAACAGCTCTCATCTCATTGGGACCCCTCCGCTGGGACGTGACTGACGTAATGAGGTGACATCCGCACACCCAACACAGCAAGTCTATACCATCTTTGTGGAACAGTCAGTAGATCTACCGAAGTGGAACGGACCGAAAACGGATCCAGCTGGACCGCTTGGAAGTCTGTGAGTGGTTGAAATGAATGGATGATCTTTTGAATTTTCTAAAACCATCAGCCATGTCGATAAAAAGTCAGTAATCTCTCGCTGACAGCTTGCAAGCTATGGTGTGGCAAGGTAGAGGGGAGGGGGCAGAGGTTATAATGACACTTTTCCGTTTGGCATCTTCATAAAAGCCTAGATTAAAGAAACAGACACGATGATCAGTGCATGTTAATACTGATAAAAATTCAATCACATCAGTTCCCAAATATCCCACAGGAGGACATTATCAATCACATTATTTCCCAAATATGTCACGGTAGGACATCATAAGTTTGCACAAAGAAACACTATTTATTTTTTTTATGCATTTTAAATTGTTTGGTAATTTGCATAACACACACCCAACAACATTCAAGTTTCCAAATAACCTGACTACATGACTATACCTATGCGGAACACACAGACAAAACATTACCTGTTTCTGTTCAGGTATTCTGCTTCCCTTTTATCATTCCTTTTGAAAACTCTGCCCCCTGCCCCCTCCCCGTCCCTGCCCCAGCAGCCTGGGGCTAGCTGTGGCTCTGGGGAGCGATGCTGGAGCAGTCGGTCACCAGCAGGCCCACAGTGGCTGGAGGGTTGGAGACTGGAGTTGCGTTGGCCACCGTGCCCCCTGAACTGCTAGTGCTGATAGGGCTGGGCGCAGCGGGGTCCGTCTGGTTGGCATGCGTGGCCATGTGGCCCTGGAGCTGTGTGGGGGTCTTACAGTGGACTCCACACAGTTGGCACAACAACACTCCGCCGGGCCCTGTGCCACGGCCCACGCTGGTCTCCTTCCACTCTTGCCCGTGGTGCTTCTGAGCATGAACACGCAGGTACGTCAGAGTGGTGAAGCCTAGACAGAAAAAATATGAATTTACTCATAAATCCACAAATGTGGTCATTTTAATGTATTATAGTGGTTGTCACAGTATATTTACAATGGCCTCAACAGTAACCTTGTCTTTTAGCCTATGGTCTATGAATTTTATTTAACATCACAATATAAGGTCTTTAGGAGCCATTGCTAATGTTTATATGCCTACATCTAACAATGTGTTCACAATGCAAAATGGCTTCATAGCTTGTTGTATTACTCAGTAATAATATCAGTTGGATGACTGTAACTAACTAAGGTCTCTTAGCGACTGTTTTCTAGACAGTGTTAAAGCTTCAGTCTAAAGGTGTTCATTTTTCAACACTCAATTTAAGCACAAAAAATTGCTATCTGCAAATACTTGCAGACCACTGATGTAGAAGCAACTGTACTCCACAGAGGTAAGCAGTTATTAATTCAGCAGTTATGACAGTGATATTAATTAGTGGATGACAAGAGTCCACAGAGAAGAACACAGATAAGTACAAACAGAAAAAAATGTGAGAGATATAGGTATAGTTACAGATATAGTTTGTTTTCAAACCATTGAAGTGGGACTGAAACTCACTGCGGTTGCACAGGTGGCAGACATGATGCTGGGACTGGTTGTGGACCCTCATGTGATCGGTGATGTAAGCAGGAGAAAGCAATTTGCCACAAATGTGGCAGGGAACTTTGTCTTCATGTCTGATCATATGAGCACGCAGCCGGTCTTTAGTCGCGAACGCAGACTCGCATGTCTGCAGAAAGATGTAGAGAGTGAACAAAGAGACACACAGGCATACTGTAGTTACTCACATGTACTTAACACTCATCACCTTCCTTAATACTGTCTCTCTCCCTCTACTTCTGACATATTCTTCAAAAACAGACAAATATAGATCCATAAGGGTTGCACAAAATGGACTTGAAAAGCATTGAGATAAAGTCGTTGGAGATTGTGATGATATGAAAAGCGATGTATTATGATTAAAATCTAAAAGAAAAGTTCCTTGAATTAAAAGAGCATAGCATTAACATTTTCTTCAATCAAACAGTAACCCATAATTAACAGAATTACAAAATCAAAATCTGCTAATGTAGTTTCAGCAGTTTGATTCTTTGTGCAGCCCTAGTCTAAATATTCCTGCACACTAAAGCAAAGGCCAGAACCCATATGCACTAGCATAAACACAAAAAAGGTAAATGCGGCAACACTCCTGATGAGGTCGGCCTGCACTAAAAGACTCCATCTGTCTAATGCACTCCTTTGAGAAGTCATATGTTCTGGACATTCAGTAAACAAGCCTATGCCAAAGACTAGGCAAAACAGAGGGAGATAAGAGAGGTATCAAGACCGGAGCAAGAAAAAAAAAGTGTTTAAGGCATTTGGCAGGCTGCAAAAAGAAAAAAAAAATAGCTGAAAAAATAGCTGAAAAAAAAAACACCACAAAGAAATAGGGGGGATGGAAAGGGAGAGAGAGAAGAGAAAAGGAATTACCGGACACTTGAAGGGTCTCTCTGTGGAGTGCACTTGCCGAACATGACTGTTAAGATGGTCAGGCCTGGAAGGTACAGAGACAGACCATATGACATACTGTGCCACAAATAAAATCAAATTTGGGTAGTGTTGGAAATTAATGGTAGTTCACCCCCTAAACATTTAAAATGCAAAAAACTGCCCTGTGTCCATCCATATAGTCTATCCCAGTAAACTGATGACACAAAATATAGTGCAGTGATGTTATTCGTTTGGTGCTTTAAATAGTTTAAACAGATTAAATGAACAGTTCAAAATACGTAAAACACTAAAACCGACAGAATACTGTTTTCTGTCTACTGTGTAAGTTTCATTTTGGTGTCATTTTACAAAATGCAGAAAAGAGCAAAACAGTGCAAACAAAACAGGCTACATTAGGTTTGCAAGACATTATTTTAGCAGGAAATATGAGTTCTTAGGAAAAAATGGGTTCATTAATGCACACTTTATATCATTTGATGCCTGAGGTTGGTAGATCAGTCCATATGATAGATTTAAAAAGTCACACTGTAGGGAAATATATAGAGAAACATGGAGCTCCTGTAACTCTAGCTTAGAAAATGATGCACCTGAACGTCAAAACCAGGGGGTTAAAAAGGACCCCTTGAAAAAAAAAAATTCTGAGGGCACTGTGTGTGTTGGGGAGCATATGCATCCCTAAATGAACACAAGTAAATAGAGCAAACATTATTTCTAATCGAGGTCATCGTGCATCAGGCTGTATGTGTCTACGCATATGGTGTAAGTGTGTCTAAATGTGAGTTATAGACGAGGATAAATACAGCATGGAGGTCATTTTTCCCTTGTCACATTGACCCATTTTCAGGCTCAAATTAGTAATCAGGGCATCTCTCGCCTGCTTTCAGTATAGTGACAGCATTTTAAGCTGTCACTACAGGCAAAAGTGAACAGTAGAGGACTCACTGTAGTCTATCTCACTCTACTTATTAAGTGTGGTGATGTGGATATAGATGCATATCCACTTAAACATTAGACAGTTCGTCTCTACTGTTTAAGAGCATGTGTGCTGTATGTACAGTAACAGATTTGATGTGTAAAAATGCATGGCACTAAAGTGCTTTAATTTTCTAATGCTATCATCAGTTAGAGTCATGATAATATCGAGTACTGTTTGTGTGTATTCTTTGGTAAAAATACCATGTATCATTTTTTGTCTATATTCCACTTAGGCCCGAGCTGACTGATGATAGGATCGTGATTCACTGATAGTAAAATGGTTTCTCTCAGCTTTCAGTTGTACAAAATTGTATTTGTTTCATAATCTGTTGTTTTCATGTACAGTGGTACCCCGCTTAATGAACGCCTCACAGAACGAACGTTCCGCATAACGAACGCCGCCTCGGACTCGCGCGCGACTCGCAGAATGAACGCGTTTCACACAATGAACCACACATCGCACGTGAAAATCGAGTTTTACGTTAAAAAAAAAAAATGGCTGAATCCGGCCAGATGTGTCTCAGATGAAGACAAAGCATCATGTTGTGTTGTTTCTCCCC
>JBBPCZ010000028.1:8982852-9003933 GCA_037974445.1 Brycinus macrolepidotus
ACGATTTCCCATAGAAGTCTATGGGAAATTGTGTTTCGCACAACGAACTCCCCGCATAACGAACGCGCCGCTGGAACAGATTGCGTTCGTTATGCGGGGTACCATTGTATAATCCATATCCTGAAATAGCCCTGGTATTCAGTACGTTGTAACAAGAAATGTTTTACAGGCTGCAAACGTGATTTATTAAACTTATGAACTACCAAATCAAACAAAAAACTACCAAACCACATTGAGAACAAAGTTAGCAAACAACATTTCTGAGCTGAAAGGGAAGTGGCTTTCTTCAGTTTAAGCAGCTTCTCTGTGAGGTTACCGCATTACTTGCCATGCTGAAACGCGTTACTGGAAAAAGCTGTTGCTGATATTGATTCAGAAGATCTGCAGTCTGATAGCGTTAGGAGCAGTCTGTCAGCACTCAGATGGTGGGCTGGTATTGCAGGACAGCGGGTGTTTTTCTGGGAAATCGGCTCTCGCTCGCCTGCCATAATTATTCTAGAGGTCCTGTAATCATGATTTTTTATGACTGATTATGATTTCTTTATAGCCAAAATGGTTGATGGCTGATGTTTTGGATGATTTTTTTTATTAGCTTTTTAAAATTACATTTCAAATATGTTTTAGTGTTATTATAAATATGTAACAACAAAAAGCAAATGCATAGCACAGTGATGCGTTCACAATTAAAACGCAGATCAGCCAAAATCAAAAAGATTAAAGTGGCATTGCTTGTCTAAAGGGAGAATTGCCCGATTCCAATTTTGGCCGCTTCCAATTGGATGGAAGTAGCCTAGCAGGTAAAACACTTGCCTGTAAACCTGATGACCACAAAGTTGCAGGTTCAAACCCCCACTTTCTACCACTGTGTCCTTAACCCTCAGTTGCTCCAGGGGGACTGTCCCTGTAAGTAATGATTGTAAGTCGCTCTGCATAAGGGCATCGACCAAATGCCACTTTACCTTACCAATTACTTTACCTTACCAATTGTAAAGCCCTAAATAATTCTGAATAAAATAATTTTACCAGTATTTCAAAAAGTACCCCAATAATCAAGTGAAACTGAGTGGTTAAATCTTAGAATTTATAATGCACTGAATTGTTTTCTGACGAATCCTGTTGTCATTTTGTTTTGAGATTCAGCTACAGAACTGAAAATGTGAGTGTGCGTGTGAGAGAGAGAGATTTAACTCTCACTCACCGTGAGAAACCTTTGGCACAGTGGGGACACACGTATGGTTTCTCCACTCCTCCCTGATGGGACCTGACGTGGTAGCTCATGCGGTCCTTCCTCTTAAAACGCTGCTGGCAGATGGGACAGGAATATGGTTTCTCATCCGAGTGGGACAGCCGGTGGCGATTCAGGTGGTACACGTCCCGGAACGCCTTCCCACATGCCTCGCATGCGTGATTCTTCCGGACTGGATTAGGGTTTGGGTTAGGGCTGGGGTTCAGGTTGGGATTGGGATTAGGGCTAGGAGGGGGGTGAGGGTTTGCAATTGGGATTGAGATTTGGATTGAGCTGGGAATGTTGGGGTTCTCTGCAGTGTTAGTGGTTGGTGCAGCCTGAAAAAGATATGGGAGAAAAGACAGGGCCCACTCACAGATTGTTTTGTTTTTTTTTCTTTTTCAAAAGGAAAAAAAAAATCGTGTATGAAAATAGCCTTCTTTTGACGCAAGTGAATGTCACTGCCTATGAAAGGCAATCTTTGAATTGAGTGAAGGTATGAGTCATTGGTTACACAAAAGCTGCCACGGTGCCCTGATATTTGGGATTATGGAGCTTATTAAGTAGACATTTCTGCTGTTTTGGCTGATAATTAGATGGTGATGTTAAGCCACACAACATACCTCACACAAGTACGCAAATGCACAGCCTGCTGTACCGACTCACCACGTTTTCTTATGTTACTGTGGCAGTTATAAGCACTCAAAGGAATAATTTTGCAAAAAATGTACATTGTTGTCCACTTATGCCTTGGACACATCATATGACTTTCACAGTAGTCAGATTGCTCTGCTGTTTGCACACTTTGCTGTTTTCTAATCAGATATTTTGATGATGTTGTGGTGTGCTCACTACATGAAGTATCAGTGACAGCGGGTCACATCTTTTACCAAGAGGAATCTCTGACCAGCCAGTCTGGTCTCCAAGCGATGTTTTGTCAAAAAACACACACGATAAGTTACACTAGGAATACACTAGGGATACCAAGCATAAGACAGCATAAGACATTGCTAAGAAACACCAAAGTCAATAGTCACTAAAACATCTCTCTATTAACAATTCTTTACTGCCAGGGCAACACAGCACTGGTCTTGGATCAGTTTTCTACATATATATATGACTGTGACAAAATATGATTCTAGATCTGCATTCCTCCTCCTGAGGTGGTTTGTAAAAACAGACCCTGTTGTCTAAAACAGCTGCCTGCAGCGTTTAGTCATTGTGAAGTTTTGGTCATTTTTATAGCTCCTTGTCCTAAGTTGTATTGTTTTCTAAATCACATCACTGATGTGAAGAGTTGGATGAGGTGAGCAGGTTTAGAGAGTTTGGGAATGTATTTATGGAACTTTAGCCTTATAGTTCCAGTTCTAAACTACAGAAGGAAAATCTGGACTCCAAACATCACAAAAGACTGTAAATGAGGTCAGCTACTATTTCAACAGCCACAACAATAAGCATGTGTGTGTCTTCATAAATAGAAGATAAGATCTGTGGCAGCTGAATTCTTTGATGGACAGAGAGTATTTATTGTCCAATTCTTGCTTTAACATGCCCTTGTAAACTTGTCCAATTTCCAGAATCCCCAGTGCCATATTAAGGGCCATTGCGTTACCTTATTAGCCTGAGTAAAGTTTGCTAGATGAGCCCTCAGAGGGAAATGAACACAAGAGTCGACTTGCTCAGAAATCTAATGGAATTCTCTTTTCAAGCCCCCAAAAATGGTCACTGCAATAAAATACTTTACGCTGCATAATATTTCCAAACTATAACATTTGATTTGCCATGTTCCAATCTGGATTTATGTAGAGAATTACTCCCACTGTTATACATGACTGCTGGTATGTACATTAAGCCAAAGCTTGAAGTGAGACAAAGCAAAAATTCACATAATTTATGAATGTTACGTTCAGACTTTTCAATAAAGTGTACTATTTGCTGTCCCCTCTTCTCCTTGTAATTGAGTGACAATTTCTAATTGCTGAGTTGAATTTGGCAGGAGCAAGTGAAAATTTTTTTTAAAACGTAATAAAATTAAAAAATTACAACGGGACTCTTTCCTTCCCAACCAATGCGTGGACTGGGTCTGCTAAAGCACTTATGATTGTGCTGTTATAAACTGTGTTCCGACACAGAAATTGAGTTGAAATCACTCAAAGCGTTTGCATACTTGTGATTCTGGATTAATTGGGGATTAAGAGTGAGATGTGTGTAAAAAGATAAAATGATATACAGACAAATAAAAAGGGTCAGAAGCAGAGACAGCAAAGAGAAGCAAAACATGATAAAGCAGACATAAACCATCCCAACCTGCACCATTGTCCCGGTTACCACAACAGCAGCAGGAAGAGGCTGGGGTGCTGTCATGGCAACAGTCGCCGGAGTGATAGATACGGCAACTGTCTCCACCTGTTGGTTGGAGATGGCTGACTGGGGATGGGTCATGGGGTCTGCAGCTGTGTTGATTGTGGCAGGAATGGAGAGATGGAGAAGAGAGAGAGGGATGGTCTGCCTCTCCACCCGGGCGCCCGCCTTGGCTCCATCTTTCTCTCGAGCAGCTCTGTCTTTCATTTTCACTCCCGTGTGCACGGACTGATGGCGCCTGAGGTTATAACTGTTCTTAAACTGCTTACTACATATGGAGCAGATGTGAGCAGGCCGGGCAGGCCGAGTGACAGGTTTAACTGAAAAAGAGTTCAACGAAAAAATGATTAAAAAGCATTATTATAGAAAGAAACGAGAAATTATAACAAGAGATCAAAGAAACACAAGGACACTAAAACTGGCGTCTCCAGCATCTTTGCCCATGGAGAACCCTAAAGCACCATAAGTTTAGACTGACCAAAGGCATAATGAGAGTATATCATGAGTTATAATCAGAATCAGAATAAGAAAACTTTATTGATCCCCGAGGAAACTGTTTGTTATGATTACTAAGACACACAGAGACAAGAACAATATAAAAATATAAAGTCTAAATAAATCCAGTAAAAACTCAATATGAAATACTCTATGCTATATACACAAATGCTGGGTATGAATACTATAGATAAGTAACGTACAGTTAAGTGAATTACTAATGACACAGATGGTAGTTAGGAATATGTTACTGCACATAATAGAGATCAGTAGTATGTAAGGAACATTGACATAAGCAGTGATATTCACATGGTAAAACTATTGCACATAATGAAATGATTCAGCACCTGTTTAGAAAACTTCACATGATACTGCACATAGTAAGACTACTGTTCATAAGATATTGCACATAATGATAACGTTTTAGCACTCGATAAGAACATTGCACAATATTGCACATGGTAGACTACTGCACATATAATGCTCATAGCAAAATAATACATGTAGTGATACACATAATGATAGTTATTACATGCAAAATCAACATTAACTAATTTGTTACTACCAAATATCTGAAGAGATGGGAGCATAACCAGAGAAAAAAGCAGAGGACCATGACGGCACACCCTCTTTCTGTCCCCTTCTCCCGATAAGAACATTGCACAATATTACACATAGTAGACTACTGCACATCATAGGAAAATAATGCACACAGTGATACACATAATGATAATTACTGCATGCAAAAACAACTAATTTATTACAACCAAGTAACTTAAGAGATGGGAGGATAACTCGAGAAAAGAGCAGAGGATTACAACCTTCACTGCACCCCCTCTTTCTGCCCACTCCTCCCGATAAGAACATTGCACAATATTGCACATGGTAGACTGTTGCACATCTTAGCAACATAATGTACATAAAGTAAAGTAAAGTGGCCCCTTATAGTCATGTGTGAGCACACCACAGCACAGTTGGAAAAATGTGCAATTCTTTCTCTGCATTTAATCCATTCACCAAGTGAAGCAGTGGGCTGCCACCAACGGGGGGCGCCCGGGGAGCAGTGTGTGGGGATGGTACCTTGCTCAAGGGTACCTCAGTGGTACCACTAGCAGTCTTGGGATTTGAACCCACAACCTTCTGATCGCAGGGGCAACTCCATAACCACTAGTCCACCAGCCGCCCCAATTTTTTTTCTTTTTTTCGTTTAGTGATATAGTGATGCACATAATGATAGTTATTGCATACAATATCAACATTAACTAATTTATTATGACTAAGTTACTTAAGAGAAGGGAGGATAACTAGAGAAGTGAGCAGAGGATCAAGACCTCCAGTGCCCCCCTTCTCCCAGCCCCTTTCATTGCCCCCCCCTCCCTGTCCCTCCCTCACCTGGCTCCGGCTCCTCACTCAGAGCGGCTGTGTCCACTGTGGATGGGGGCGGGGCTATGTGCTCGGTGGGCGGCTCCTGGGGCGGGTCCGTGAGCTCCGGCAGAAGATCTGATTGGAGGGTTCCCTCAGTTTGGGACTGGGAGGGCGGAGTCTGCAGTAGGAAGGTGCAAAAATTCAAATTTTGCTCGTTTTTTTTAACCCCTTTTTTTTTTTTTTTTAACTCAGGAGGGAAAGGGCATTTTAGTACATCACACGGTCACACCAAGAACAAACTTTCATTACACAATAATGCTTTTTGTTTTCCTTACCTGAAAGAGAAAATTGCTCCAAGCTGCATCCATCTTGAGGATCTGTTTTTTTATTGTTTGATGACAGCTGTAAATATAATTAACTACAGGTCTAGGTAACACCAGAGACCCCCCTTCACATGTGAAACCCCTTCACCTGATTTTTGTGCTTTACAGTGCAAGCTTTTACACTGACTTCTTATAAACAACGAACGTAGTTATTGATAAGAGGGTGAAAAAAGCACATGAGGTCATTTAAAGTCATTTACAACACAACTGTCAAACGGTCATTAAAAATCACGATACTGAAAAATGTCTGCTGAGAAAAAAATATACAGCTGTAAAAGTCTTCATTTTCGATCTCGCGGATTAAAAATAAACATTCTCATGCTTTTACACATTAAATGTATATCTATATATATATATATATTTTGCTGGAATTATGATTTTATAAATGAGACAGGACAGCTGTGTGCAGCAGTTCATGCAGAAGAAGAAAAAAACAGCACAACGTTGAAAACAGAGTTGGATGTTGTTGTTTTTTTTCTTTTTTGTTTGTTTTGTTTTGTTTTGTAGTCAGCAGTCGCTCGGCCCCTTTTCTGAGGGAGAAACAGCCCGTGTTACTAGGAGCTTCTCCATGAGGGCCTGAGCTCGGCAGCAAAGCCTCGGTGTTGCGTTAAATCTCATTCCGACGTGGCGAGCGCTTCACCGGCCGCGGTCCGTGGCTCCGCCTCGGCGTTTCAATCGGGAGGATGACATCTTTTCTTTTTTTCCCTCCCTCTCTCCCCCTCTCTCTCCCTCCCACCCTCGCTCTTTCTTCCTTTTCTTTTTTTACTCCGTCTTCTCTGCCCCGCTGTCTCTCTCTCCCCCTCCGCCGTGTCCCCCTTGTTTTAAAGGGATAGTATTTGGAGTCAGCTCCCCCCTCTCCGTCCGCCTCCCCTCCTCCATCCGACGCCGGGCTGGGTTCCTCTCCGAGCCGCCTCGTCCTCCTCTCTCCCCCGCCCCTCCGACCCACCGGCTTTGGCCGACGCAAAATGTCCACCGGAATCACGACGGAAACCCAGAAAACATTACCTACCAGTTCTCCTGATATTAAACAACAAAACCGACCCGATCCGTCCGGAACACGGCAGCTGGACGCGCTGGGGCCGAGCAGAGAAAAAAAACAACCGTCACAGGTCCTTAAAGGCAACGACTCTCAGTCAGATACAGTACACGCGCACACGCGCGCGCGCTTCATAGACACCTGCTCTCTTCATCTCAAATCAAAGGATTTCATTACTGTTATTTACAATATATACACTATATGGACAAAAGTATTGGGACACCTGTTTTTCAGGGTTTGGGCTAGTGCGTGTAGGTGCCTTACTTCCAGTACACCCACACACAGAGACAGACACACACACACACACATTTCATAGACACCTGCTTGCCCCTCACATCATCTCAAATCAGTTTTCTTTACGATTATTTACATTATATACACTATATGGACAAAAGTATAGGGACAGGGTTTGGGTTAGGCCTCTTACTTCCAATACACACACACACCCTTCATAGACACCAGCTCACTTCCTCTCAAAGGTTTTCATTACGATTATTTACAATATATACACTATATGGACAAAAGTATTAGGCCAGGGTTTGGACAAAAGTATTGGGGCATACCTGTTTTTCAGGGTTTGGGCTAGGCCCCTTACTTCCAGTACACGCACACACACACTTCATAGACACCTGCTCACTTAATCTCAAATCAATGGTTTTCATTACGATTATTTACAATATATACACTATATGGACAAAAGTACTGGGACAGGGTTTGGGCTAGGCCCCTTACTTCTAATACACACACACTTCACACTGCTTGCCCCATCACTTCATCTTAAATCAAAGGTTTCTATCGTGCTTATTTACACTATATGGACAAAATTATTGGGACACAGGCTACCTGTTTTTCAGGGTTTGGGCTAGTCCCCTTACTTCCAGTACACACACACATACACCGCTAATACACCTCATAGACACCTGCTCGTCCCATCACTTCATCTCAAATCAAAGGTTTTCATATAATGATCTACAATATATACACTATATGGACAAAAGTATTGGGACACAGCTCTTAATGCAGGGTTTGGGCTACGCCCCTTACCTCCAGTACACACACACACACACACACACACACTTCATAGACACCTGCTCACATCATCTCAGAACACATTACAATTATTTACAATATATACACTATATGGACACACCTCTTAATTATCTTCTAAATGCCGTAAATGTAAATGAAACACTCCAAAACCTTGTGGAAAGCCTTCCAAGAAGAGTGGAAGCTGTTATAGCTTCAAAAGGGGGACCAACTCCATATTAAAGTCTATGTGTTTGAATGCAATGTCATTAAAGTCCATGTTGCTGTAATGTTCATGCGTCCCAATACGTTTGTCCATATAGTTTATATACTAATAACATTGTGTTGGAACATTGTTGCGAGGATTTGATTGCATTCAGCCACCACTCCGACTCATACCGAAGCTACTGGATGGAGCGCCATCTCTCTAGGGGTGGCAGTTTCACTGCTTCCACGGCTCCTCAGCTTAACGCTGGGCGGCTTTATGCTTGGCATTGGACATGGTGATCTTGGGTTCAGATGGAGCTACTGCTACTGGTAATTAAAAAAAAAACAAAGATTATACAAACTGGTGACCACCTTAAAGTAACAAGATGCTTTTGTACAGTGTGTATGACTGTTCAGTACTCGCATTCTCAACCAGTTTTAATTATTTTATACAAATTATTCCATAAGATGTCCACTGTATAAGCATTTCTTTATTGCCGTGAACACATCGACAAGCAACGACATTATGGCCATAGCAGTCCTCAAGCACTAATACATTCATAAGCTGATTACATGAGGAGACAAATCCCTTCTAAAACAATTTATTTTCCAAATGAATACACAGCATGGCACGCTCATATGAACACCAGCATAGATACACAAATATAGAAATAGCAATAATAAAATACTACAATTAATAAAATACCCAATTCAAAACAAAACAAAACAAAACAAATACTTTTATTTTAAGGTGTGGAATGTGCGTCTCATTCAGACAGCTGAGCAAGCTGGAGGACATGTGCATGTGTTTGTGCCGATTATATTATTCTGCTTTACCACAGGGATATAGAATACACACACCTGTCTATAGCTTTACTTAGGGTTGGGGCGACTGACAAAGCCATAATACAGAGAATAAGAAAAACACAAACCGAAATATTTCAATTAAAAACAAGAGCAACAGTACTCTGATATTACCGTCCTACTAGTAGTCTATGAACAAATAAATAAACGATTTTTAAGGTGGGTTTAAAATGTCCCACAATAAACAGTGCTTTTCAATCTATCTATCAATCTGTATTGCACAGGCAGGTCAGCAACCAAAGAAAACTATTTGGATGTATATATATGAATTTAGAAAAGAACCCAAAAACATGTGGTCTGAGGTTTGATTTTTTTTTTTTTTGTGGACCAAGGCACCTTTTTTCTGTTGCTTTTAATAGAAGCGATGCATTTGCTCAGTTTCAACTGCCACCAAGCAGCCTAGATTATAAATGTCGGAAGATCAAAAAGGACGGGCTTTAGTGGTTGAAGTTGCTGATGTAATCTGAAATGTATGACTACATGGATTAAAATTATGCACAACAAGCACAAAAAAAAAAAAGGTTTTTTTTGCCCTTACATCTTCCTTTATCTTCCCTACAGTAGAATCCAATGGACTGAATAAATGTTTTAAATTTTTATTAAAATAATACATCAAATTCATGTTACATGTTACATGTTTGGTCAAAGAATAAAATGTCACCACTTCCCAGTGTTTTCTATTATAATTTTAAGACCAACAGTATTTCTGTTTTTCAAATCACTGGAAAATGGAATATTATAATTTTATGACAATCGTTTTTGACTGGAAAATGGAAGAAAATGACTGGTCTTGGTAATCAGCCGTACACTGCAGGTGCCACAGATAGAGGTTAAGTTGAAAAACACTACAATGTTCCTTTAACTTGTCTTTTAAACCGGCCTTCATCCCTCCTCAACCCGACAGGTGTCATCCCTCAGTTCACCCACTCCCCCCCCACCACCGCTCATTTAGCTGTAATACACCATGCCCATTGTGACACACTCCTCCGTTTCTTCCCTCGTTCTTCACTTATTTGGTCTTACTCCTTTCCCTTTCACGGTCAGCCAGGTCGATTGCAGCCATGTTGCAAGAGGCAGTGATGAGGTGAAGGACGCTGATGCCAGACTTCAGCAAACACACCACACCGCACACTGCCAGCAGGCCCTGCAGCCACACTGTAAATACACACACATAAGGAGTTACCAACGTATAAGCAGCTTTACACTGATATAACACTGTCAGAATCGGCAAAAGGGTAAAAACCAATTGAGAGGAAAAAAAACCATTTTTAATTCGTTAATTTGTAAGGATTTTATATCAGTTAATTTTGGGGCATTTCTATTGGTCCATTCAGCATAAACTTTTCACACAATGTAAAGGGCAGCTGCTGTGCGTCAACCTCACAAAGCAATAACATAAAAATTATGGCAAGAGTTCTAAGAAGACAAAACCAAAGCTTCTCTACATGGTTATACATCATGGAAAAGTGGAAGTGTGTGTGGCAAAGAGAAGAAAAATCAACTAAAAAAACACCTGAAGGGAGAAAGAAAGAGAGAGAGAAAGAGAGATACAAACAGAGAGGGAAGAAAAGAAGAAGAGGGAAGTGTGGCTGAGTAAAAGCAGACAAATGACCACAGGCACTCACCTTGTGGCTCCTCGATGTAGTACAGTACATACAGCAGGCAGTAAAACAGCTCATTCCCCATACACATGAAAAAGAGCACCGGCTACGGAAAGAAAAGACCATAGGAGAGCATGTTAACATCTCTTCAGTTTGTGATCACACATCTTTGAACACTGATCACTTTTAGATATTAAAATACATTGCAGTTTGGGGACAACTAGCTTTTCAAAACGTTTAATATAAAAGGTCATGCTTTATTTGTTGGCTTGCAACATTAAAATGAAATCAAAATTGAAACAGATACATTTTGAAAAACAAAAGTGTCAACAATTGCAACAGTATTTACAATTCTACCTCAAGAAAGATGCCAAACCTCACACGTTGCTTCCCCGTGTTGTGAAGTCAGCATTCAAACCTTTCAGCTGTTTAAACCAGCTACAGATGTTCAGTATGTGTTTTTAACAGTACTTTAGAAATTTCTAATCATTATTCAGGTAAAACCTACTCTTCATACCAAGGAAGACACAGATGAAGCTGAGTGTGGGGATATACGTACAAAGTATTAGCAGTCGGTTTGGAGGCACTTTGTACGAAACTGAAAAGTAAATGTGAAAATTCGAAATTGCATATAAATCAGCATAAACATCTTTATTTGACCGTTACCCTGGAGGTGTAATAGATCCGGAGAATGGGGTTGCCTGACAGGTCGATGGTCTTGTGACTTGTTGCTCCCTTCATCATAGAGCTGAGGCAGACAGATCCAAGAGAAAAAAGACAGGCTTTTAAATGAAACAGGACAAGTGACAGTCCTAAAGGACTGTAAAAATCTACTTTCACCAGGGAGCCTTTTGGATTTCTGGGAATATAGTGTGTGTCAAAACAAGCAGCCACATTATTGGACAGGTGTCCATGCCACACTACCACATGTCTGTCTCACCTGTGCAGGTGCAGCCAGTGGCTGGCCACATCCAGACTCATGCTGAGCTGGAAGAAGAAGGTGTAGGACGGGTAGAGAAGAGCCAAGTTCACCAACAGACACATGGTGGCACAGCGATCAGTTAACATGTCCAGCATGGCACCAAACTTAGTGCCTGGACAGAGAGAAAGAAAGAATGACCAGACATGAGAAATATATACACAATATATCCTTAGACACCAAAGAGGGGGAAAAAAAAAAACCTTGATTGAGGGCTCGAGCTGCGTGTCCATCAAAAGCATCCAGCAGTGCGCTTAGCAGATAACAGAACACCGCTGGGGCTGGACAACAAGGCATCAAATAGAAGGACAACAAGGCCAGAATAATTCGGGCATAGCCTGGAGGAAGAAAGAGTATGGCGAGTTATTTTAGCTCCTAATCCAACATTTAACTCCTCTAGCTTTAAAAGTTCAGTTCTCATCGTGAGAATTTACGGCTTTTTCTCAAAGCATTTGGACAAAGGGAAATTAAAACTGAAAAATTATATGTAATATTTTAACACGTGAATTATACAAGCATGCAAAAATATATGAGAGAAATGAATAAGTTCACTTAAATCTAAATAAACATTTAAAATATGCACCCAATCTCTTAGTGTTAGAACACTATCAAATAAGCACCTTATTTACTCATTAATATTTTCTGAATGTTATCAGAATCAGAAAACTTTACTGATCACGGAGGAAACTGCTTATATTATGACTGCAAAGACACACAGAGGGACGGAGACAAGAACAATATAAAATATAAAGTCTAAATTAATCCAATAAAAATCAACCCTTGTTCTTATTGGACAGAATTCTGAAAAGTGTTTTTTGTTTTTTTCAGGCAACCTCTATGAGCAAATTTTTCTTGATGCTGTTGGCATGAGTTCAAGACAGTCCACCCAAATGGACCCTAAATGAAGAATACAGGCTCAGCACTCAGAAGGTGTAACAGAGGAATAACAGTAGCAGAAGATGGATGAGATGGTTTTTGACTCCATTTTATTAAACATTTCACATTAAATGTGCAAATGAGCCCATAGTGTTTGTGAGCTTTAATTACTGAATTATGTGCAATAGTCTTACCATGTGAATATCACTAGAGTCAATATGGCTTATATACTACTGATCTCTATTACGTGAAATAACATATTTTGTATTTTTCTTGTCTCTGTGTGTCTTTGCAGTCCTAACACAAGCAATAAAGTTTTCTGATTCTGATGCTGTAGGTGGTTGTAGCTCCTGTTTCAGCTTCATCAGAGAGAATCAGCCACATCCTGTCAGACGTTCAGTGGGTTTATTATACTGGAGCGACTCAAGACTGCACATTTGGCCTTTTCAGTCAGGAGATCACAGGTTAAAACAACACAGAGCATGACAAAATACACTCATTCATTCAAAAGCAGGCTTTAGTACATTAGAAACACACACAGCTCTCTCTCTCACACACACACACACACACACACTGAAAAACTGCAAAGCCTTTCAGCTCCAGGCCACAGCCAAGACAGGTCTTACCGATCAAATTGGGCACGAAGAGAAAGATGTTTTCCTCGGCCATTATACCGGCCGTGATGTTTGATCAGGACTGAGTTTTAAGAGTTTTTTAATCGCTGGCCCTGTTTCTCAGCTCTCTGCAGGGTTCAGGACTGTCAGGAAGCTTCAGGATGACGTGAAGAGAGACGTCACACTTCTGGCGGAACAGTTAACCCTTTGAAAAGCATTTCATCTCCACACTACATGGCCAAAAGTATTGGGACACACCTGTTTTTCAGAGTTTGGGCTGGGTCCCTTACTTCCAATGAAGGACAATCGTAATGCTTCAGCATACCAAGACAGTCTGGACAACGCCATGCTTGCAACTTTGTGGACACAGTTTGGGGAAGAACCTTTTCTATTTCAGCATGACTGTGTCCCAATGTCCATAAAGACATGGTTGGATGAGTTCGGTGTGGAAGAAGTGACTGGCCCGCACAGAGCCCTGACCTCAACCCCCTCCAACACCTTTGGGATGAACTGGAACGGAGATTGCGACCCAGGCCTTCTCTTCCAAAATCAGTCCCTAACCTCATAAATGCTCTACAAAATGAATTGGCACAAATTCCCACAGAAACTGTGGGAAAGCCTTCCAAGAAGAGTGGAAGCTGTTATAGCTGCAAAGGGGGGACCAACTCCATATTAAGGTCTATGTATTTAAATTCAATGTCATTAAAGTCCCTGTTGGTGTAATGGTCAGGCGTCCAAATACTTTTGTCCATCTAGTGTATCAAAACACCAGTCTAAAGGGTTAGTTTTTTGTTAGTGTTCAGTACGCATGGAAGTAGCCTACATATGAAATTATAAATCTGATATAACTGGAATGGGTAAAGGAAAAAATTCATCACCTCAAAGCACTCTGAACACAATTTTTCCACACTAAACCAATTGGTCAGACATGAACGGGTTAATGCAGAAGCCTTCCCCTTTAAACTGAAATCTCCATCTTGAGAAGAAATAAACATTCTTATTCTCATAAACATTCTCAGACCTGCCTTTAATATTTTACTGGTTTTACTGATAGAATGCATTAAAAAAAAAACGTTAATTTACTGATATGGTGAAAGCAAATACTGACCCTGTCATTGCACATCTGTACTACTTCTGCAACCTGGATGTGTCAGGGTATCACCCTTGGGGGGGGATACATATATATATATACATACATATATATATACATATACATATATATATATATATACATACATATATATATATATACATATATATAAACAAATAAAAGAAAAAACAGTTACATGTCTCTACAGGCCTACTTTATCACCTTTAAAGGAGTTATTTTGATAGTGTTATTCACTTCACCTGTCAGTGGTTTTAATATTATTTCTGATTGGTGTATTTTAGCTGTAGACACTTCTTTTCGTAAAATCAACTGTTTTACTGGGAATAATACATCACTATGAACGAAATTGCAACCTCAGCAGTCAATTGCATATCACTCATAGTTTAATACCAATTATAGTTTAATAATAACAGTTGATTTAACTAGGAACAATAGAATTTGCTGTGTTCAGGGTCTGGATCAAGTTTATGTTGAAGACTCTGTTTACTGATGTGAATGTTAAGCATGTTCTCTTCAAGAAGGAAAGCAGCCAGTAATGTGCATAAAACACCCTTGTTTCTATGGTAACCTCAGTCCTTGTCCAGTGTGTTGCTGCTTCAACATGACCTTATAACTCCTGCCAGTAGTCTCAACTAAATGATGTGAAACTCTGGCTCCAGAAATGGACTTAAACATTAGACTAACAAGACATAAATCTAATACCTTACGTACAACAACCCTGCTGTAACAAAACCTCCACTCCAGGCTTTTACATCATTTGAAAATGCCAGTTGACCTTTATACTGAGTGATTAAAGGACCAACAGGAACAGTACAAAACTACTATTTCCAGTATAGGTTACTATTTTGCCTTCTCCTTTAGTATTGTGGAGAGAAGAGGTTTTGCTCCAACAGCAACAACATACATTATGAGAGATGCAGAACAAATGAACTGAAAGAAGGACTCGAGCGTTGAATTTTTATCCTTTTTAATGACTTGTTAATGGTTTCTGTACAAGTTCTAGAACCCATTTCTGTTTTCCTGCTCTTGATAAACCTGAACATAGTTTGGCCTTTTCATGTATAGCACTTTCTTTGACCAGCCTCTTCTGCTGCTCTCTACAACACTTTCACATGTCTTGAAGCATTTCACCATGCACACACAACTTTTGGCGTGAACCCTCCCCGTTCCTCCACGGCGTTGAAACGGGGGGGATAGCACATGCTCTGGCGTACAGTTCCAACTCTCAGTCCCAGCCCTGGACTTTCTCCCCGTCCCCCTCACAACAGACGGCATTAAGAATCCAGCACGTTTTGCTGTAAACACATGGAGTGAAGTGGGCCAAAGCTACAGTGGCCGAGGTTTAGAGTGGTTCTCCTCCTCCGTCTGCAAAAGGTAAACGAACTGAAATACAAAGTGGGAGATTAAAAAAAAAAAAAAAAATACTGATTAACTGCTGCGGATGTAGGGGGAGAGGTTGGGTGGGAGCAGTGGAAGGGAGTGAACGGAAAAAGAAAAAAAAAAGAGCGGTCAGGCAGACACAGGAGTGTGAGGTACTGCAAGTCTACTTAGTGAGTGAGAGAGAAGGATTATAAAAAAGAAGAAAGAAAAACAGGAAAAAAGTGAAAAAGAAGGGAGAGTTTATATGAGAGAGAGAGAGAGAGAGAGAAAGAAAATACACTAGTGAATGCTGGTGCTTGTGAAGAGCTGGCAGTGTGGAGGTTCGAAGACTACTTTAGCTCCTTGTTAAAATCTTTGTGTTATGAAAGACATCAGTATTGCCACCAATGAGGTTACTGAGAATTTGGTTGTCAGTGTAAACAGCTCAAGTTGATGTTAATTTGCTAAAGAAATAAAAAGAACAAGGAAAAAAAAAACAAAAAAACATCCAGGCAGGAAATGATATGACAAAACATGCTGTATTGGGAGGGGGAGGGGGGGGGTGTTTTGGACAATGTACAATTAGCTAGAAATGATCTATACAGCTAAAATTCTCTTAAAATGTCCTGTACAAGTTTAATACTGGCTCTAAAATACTACAATCCCAACAACACAGACTCCTACCCTGAGACTTAACAAGGAATGTTGGGATAGGTAGTCTTTCTTTTTTTTTTTCCTCCTCTCCCTAAAAAGTTCTCCATCACAGTAACATTTCTTGCATTCTCCACCTAGTGGTCAACATTGGCAAAAAAAAAGGATAAAGGAACCAAAACATTAAAAAAAAAAAAAAAAAAAGAACGCAGTAATAAAAAAAGAGTGACAGAATTAGTTAAGAATTAATTACAACATAAATTACAACTGCAGTAGTTGAAGTAATAACAGTATCTCCCCCCCCCCCCATTTCTTACTTTCCAATTACTATAGTTCCCATAGCAAAATTATCATTGTCCTATACAAGGTTTTGCGTTAGTGCTTTTATGTACACACATTATATACGTACAATATAGATCAAAAGTGTTTAACAGTGAACAATCTTAAACCTAGCTGTCAAACCTTTGACAGGTATAATACACATATATACTCACTCATATATAAATGTGCTGTGTGTACATTTTGTATACAAATGGCCTCTGTACATTAGGGCTTGATGCACCGAACTGTAAGCAGCCCTCTTAAGGACATGTATATCACATATACATATGCCTTTGTAGACAGAGACAAGGAGATGTATTTACCACTGTAACTGTAACATACTGCCCTTTGAACTGCATTCCCACCACATCAGGTAGGAAGAAGATACCAGTTCTCTGATCTAAATCTATTATCCTGTTGACACAATCACTTAAACAAACAAACAAACAAACAAACAAAAAAGGTCATTGACAACTACTGCTTGGCCAAACCTAACGGCAACTTGGCAGCATGTCTATATAAAGACAGTGGGCGGAGTTGCTTTAGGTCTGCCCAGCTGCTGGATGGCAGTGTGCGAAGAAAATGTTGCACCCAAACAAAAATAAAAATTAAAAACTAATCTCCTTGTCCCCAACACAAATGGGCATTTTGATGATCATTTTTAATTAGTATAGTTTTAGTATTATATACATAACTACATGGTATTCATTTGAAGCACCCTCTTTTGTGTTTCAGTTTAGATTAACATCTTTAAACCAATTTAAAAACATGCTACTAACTTGGATTCACCTTGCTATTGCCGCTCTCTCACTTAGTAGTAAAGCTCACATTGGCAATTATCATATTCTAGGCCTTAAAGTACCAATCAGGAACTGCTGAAACAGCACTATGCCAGCACAAGCAAGAGGTCTGGAGCATACTGGTGGTGTAGTGTTCTTTGTTCTTCTTGTTTAAAAGTTGTTGCAGTACCAAAACCTGGCATGACCACTGCAGCCATTTCTGATTGGAGCTTTAATTGCTGAAGGGGGCTAGCAGTATTTCACTTCCTGGTGACGTCTTGCAATTGTCAGTCTGGCAATCTAAGGCCTAATCTTCCTATGGATCTTGACAACCTATCACTAATGTAGTGTTTGAGACTATATGCTAGCACTTCACAGCATGCAATTCAAGCAGAGCTCTTCCTAGAGGTAGCTTGTTGAATTTTATGCTCAAAAAGATGCAAAAAGCCCCCAACAGAATCACTGAACGACCATCCTGCCCTACAGTATTGGCACCATTCACTTTCTCATTCTATCTCCAACATACTTTTTTCGCCTCTTATCACATGACATTTCTGTCTTTAGCTCTTCCTATCCCCCCACCCACTCCCATGATAACCCTGAGATCAATCTACCTTACGAGTAAAGGTGATTACTGCTGTTCACTGTCTGAATACTGATCAGATTTACTATTAAAGGGGTGGAATGAAGATCTTTCAAATCCACACTAAATAACAGCCAACGAAGGCTCCAAAAACACTAATGAGCCAACCCAACCCCAAGACCTCTCCTGTGAATTTCCGCAAAAGATTTCTGCCTTCTAGCTGGCTCTAGGAGTAGGACAGGTGGGATCCGTTGGAGATGTGAGAGGTGACAGAGGTGCTGCGGCTCAGGCCTCCATCTCCAGCCGGGCCTCCAGGACCTCCTCCCGACGCTGTCCTCCTCAGGGGCCCTGGGCTGTTTCTCAGGGCCATCAGGTTGGGGCCCCTCACCACTAGACCCTCACCCCTCCCTCCATACCCACCCTGAGAGGAAGAAGAAGAGGAGGATGAAGGGGGAGAGGAAGAAGACAGAGAAATAGGAGGAGGCGGTGGAGGAGGAGGAAGCAGGGCAAGAGATTGGGAGGAGGCATGGGCAGAGAGATAGTGGTGCGAGTGGCCGTGAGAATAGGAGGAGGATGATGATGAGGTAGAGTGGTGGCTCCCTCCCCCTCCCCCTCCCCCTCCCCCCCACTCTCTCTCTCGCTCCCGCTCTCGTTCACGGCTCTCACGGTACAGATGTGGTGTGCTCTGGTGGTGGTACTGGTGTGGCAGGTAATGGAGGCGGTGGTGGGACGAGGAGGACGAAGAGGAGGACGAAGAGGCTGATGAAAGTGAACTCGGCAGGCCACGTGATCCCAGTCCATCGAAATCTCTTTCGCTGTCGCGCTCCCTCTCCCGGCACGATATTGACTCAACCCGGGCAAACCCTGCCGTGCTGTTCTGGCTCCTCCAGGAAGGTGGTGCTGCCGAGTTCTGGATGCCATGGCTCCAATGGCTGCCCGAACGGGGCACGGGGCGAGAGGGCCAGCCGCCTGGCCCTGAGGAGGGTGGATTAGGATAGCCCTGGCTGTACGCCTCAGCAGGAATGCCAGTCAGGGCCATGTTGCTGAAACCTAGCCGCATGCTTTCAGAATCAAACGCCTCAATCTCCCTGGCCTGACGCTCCAGCAATGTCCGGATGCGCTCTGAGCGCTCATTCTGAAGAGAGAGCATCTCCTCCTCAATCTACAGAAAGAGAAAGAGAGAGAGTGCACAGAAGAGAAAACATGAAATAGAGTGCAAATAAGAGAGTAAGTGGGAGTGAGAGTGACAGAGAAAGAATGGGGAAAAAAATGAAGGATGTATAGAAAAACATTTTAGCCTCCCAACCTGTCTAAAATGCAAAATTTCAGTGTCTAACCCATAAATATGACTGGTATAAAGAGCCATTGACAAAATGATCAGATATTTGGCTATGGACTAAGAGTTGAACTATATACGAATATGCCTGCATGTTTCTCACCCTCTGTTCGAGCAGCGCTCTGCGAATGGATACTCTCTGCTCCAAGTCTTTGACCTCCCTTTCATGCTGTGTGTCTGTGTGCATTTTGATCTTGCTCTGGTAGGCATTCAGCAGCTCCAGCTCCTGCTGCAGCTGCATCCGCAGCACCTGGTATTCCGCCTCCTGCGTCTCATCCAATCGCAGCTGAAAGAGTGACAAAGAAGCAGCAAGTGAGTAAAGAATCAGCGAGTAGTGAGGCCTGAGATGGGTTTATAGGGTTTGAGAAGTGTAGTTACCTAGTCTGATCCACACTCCTAGCATGCTATATAAAATAATTAATTTGCAACGACAGATGAGGTTGGGTTTAACAATGCTAATGTACTGATTTAGAACACTAGTCTGTAGAGAATGTATGCCTTGGTTATGTGGTCCATTCCGTGTGAACAGGATGTCACTAACTGCATGTGTTTTATGTAGTGTATGCGCTAGAAGGCGGTCTCTCCTTGCCTTACTCACAGCCTGTGTGGACAGCATGTCATTGATGGAGTGATCATACTGTTCAGCCAGGATGGCCAGTTTACGAGTCTGCTCTTCCTTCAGCCTCTTCAGCACAGTCTTGTGGTCTGACTTGGGTGTGGTCTCCAGCAGGTGGTTCCGCAAGGCTTTGTACTGCCGCGTCTGGATCTTACACGTGTCCTGGAACTGCCGCTTGATCTGTAGCTCCTTAGTCTGAGACAGAGACCACAAATGACAATCAATCAATAAATAAATAAAAGGCTGAATTAATAAACTGCAAGACATTAACAGGTACTAAACTATCAGTCATCACACACACTCAAACAAGTCCACAGCTCCTGCTCCAGTGCAGCATATGTACCGCTCACCTTTAGGCTCTTGGGCTGCTGGCGGACCTCCATGCTGTGCTTCTGCCGCAGCTCCTGCTCGCGCCGCTTATTATAGTCCATCTGGTTGGCGAGTTCACTCTGATGCTGTGTGCGGATAAGGTCAGCCCGTGTATGCTGCACTAAGCCCAGCTGCCGGAACTCCAGTTCCTGTGTGGACTCATGATGTCGAAGAAGCATAGCACACTCCAGATCCTTCTGCGTCTGACGCTTGTTCAGCTCCTACAGGGTGATGCAAGTTGGAAAATGAATTGTCAAGTTTAAAGTGTCCTTCTTATTGAAAAACAAAAAGAGAAAAAAAAACCATTAAAGAGTGCGGACATCATTCAGTTGAGATCTGTAAACGGCAAAACATCAAATTAACTCTGTCAAAAAAAAAAAGAAAATCTCTGAGGCTCCTTACATTTATCGGAACATTTGGAGGGCACATAACTGGCAATCAGGTGGCCTGACAAATACTGCTGACGGAGGATGCCTGCTGTTGATGCTGCTATAGCTGGATGTTTTGCGTTATCAATCACAATCTAGCATACACACATCAGGACACAGTCATTTAGCCTAAGACTCACTGACCTCACAGTAAAGGATTAGGCCAGTACAAAAGCTGATATGCAAAAATTGTAGTTTGTTACTAACAATGACAAGCAGATGGTGGTGTATGTTGAATTCAATTAAATTTTGTTTTTATAGCTCTTTTTACAACCAATGTTGTCACAAAGCAGCTTTACAGAATCCAGGTCCGAGCTCCTAGTGAGCCAAGGGCGACAGAGGCGAGGAAAAACTCCCTGAGCTGGAGGATGAAACCTTGGGAGGAACCAAGACTCAAAAGGGGAACCCATCCTCCTCTAGTCGACCCAGAGAGAGAGAGAGAGAGAGAGAGAGAGAGAGAGAGAGAGAGAGAGAGAGAGAGAGAGAGAGAGAGAGA
>JBBPCZ010000028.1:9011251-9023437 GCA_037974445.1 Brycinus macrolepidotus
AGAGAGAGAGAGAGAGAGAGAGAGAGAGACAGACAGACAGACAGACAGACAGACAGACAGACAGACAGACAGACAGAGAGACAGAGAGACAGAGAGACAGAGAGACAGACAGAGAGACAGAGAAAGAGAGACGGACAGAGAGCGACAGAGAGACAGTGAGAGAGAGAGAGCAGGAGACAGAGACATTGATTTAACTCATTTAGTTTGAAAAAGTAATTTTGAGATCATTTCTAAAATCAAAGGAGAAAAAGCCCATCACCACATTTAAAGCCCAGTGAAGTCTGATCATTTAAAAATAAGAACATCAAAATGCAGCTATTTATGGCAAAACATTCACAGGCAGAAGCGCTCTACCTGTTAGCTCACTGTGAAACAAGTGGCAGAGGAAGACTGGAGAGTCCCTGAACGCTCACCTGTGGATCATATTGTGAGAGTGAAGGTAGGCCAGACCCTGCAGTGCACCATGGGTAATAGCAGCGATTTCCACTTCCTGAAGGGGCTTCTTATGCACTGTAAGAGAGAAAGATGGGGAGAAATCAGTATTCACCAAAAACCACCAAGAAAACTGAACACTAGAATGAAAGCCTTTCAAAAGAAAGAAATGTTTAATAGTGTTATGAACTTATGACAACACTTCAAAGGACCAAAAATATCCAAAGACTGAACACAAAGCTGTGGATAAGTAGAGTAGGCACTGTGTACTAAACGGCAGCAGAGGGACGGGGAAAATGGAAGAAAAGATAAAAACTATGGTTGTCACTTGTGATCTAAAGATAATTTTTGTGACTGAGGGAGTAATTTGTTTTATTCATTTTAAGGCCAACCAATAAAAATGACCGTAACAATAATACACTACACAGAGGTTGAGAGATTTTCAAATACTTTTATCTTTAAAAAAAAAAAAAAAAAAAAAAAGATAAACCATTGAAAAAATGTGTTTAAGCCATTTAACCCTTTCACAACTACATACCCAGTTTTACAACTTTTTACATAGTTATACAAATGCAAGAACTTTCACTTTGAAAGCAGCCTGAGTACCACACTGCTATAGCAATGCTAATTTATACTAATTTCAGTTTTAAGTTAGCACCGAGTTAACAGTGGTGTACTTCACATACATGCAGTTTGTAACAGAAAAACCTTTCATTTGTAAGTACAAATACATTCAGTTTTGATTTCAACTGGCTTCCTCTTTAGGCTGTTTGTCTCTATTTATTATATACTACACATTCTCTGTCCTGCTGCCACTATTATTTGCACAATTATTTATTGCTGGCTACCTCTATTCTGCATTTTAACACAACTAACGACTCCACTGTTAGAATACAGTATCTGTCATAATACTGTATTCAATCAAGCATCAACAGCACTAAATGTATTGTCCTGCTGTTTTGTTGTTTGTGTTTTTCTTGCACTCTCTCCCTGTCTTTGCACTCTGTGAATTCTGCCGTTTGCACTTGTGTAGTCTTGCGGTGTTTCTGTTTTTGTTCTTGTGTTGCACCATGGTCCTGGAGAAACGTTATTTCGTTTCACTCTGCACTATGTACATGGCTGAAATGACAATAAACCTACTTGACTTGGCCAAAAAGCAACTTGATTGCTAATAGCTCCCTTTTGTGGAGAATCTGCCAAGCTTTATAACGAGCCATCGATACCCTGCGTTTATCAATAAAACAGCAAACTAATCACTGAGCCAATTGCTTGAGAACTTATTGATTCATCTTTTAAATTATGCATTCGATTATAATCAAGGAGCCGTGCCGGCCCCAATGAAAACAGAAGAAAAACATCTCTACTTACCCTCTAAAAGATCAGAGGCAGAGCCCAAACAATACTCCATCACCAGCTACGAGGTAGAGGGATAGTTGAGGGAGAGAAAAAGAAGTCAGACCATTCCAAACTTTAAAGCTACAATACTGAATCACACAATGAAAAACATACACACACTTGTACACTTACCCATGCTGTGTGCTCCCTCAGATAGCAGCCTTTGTACTCAATAGTGTTGGGGTGTCTGAGCTTCTGAAGGAATTTCACCTCTTTAATGATGTCCTGCCATTTCTGTAGAGATGGACACAGCAGGATAGAGGGTGAGAACAACATGACTAAAGCTCATATTACAGGGTGAAAAGAGCAGTGATCCACTCTCTCTACTTTGTTGCTAAAAATAATAACACAGAAACTGTCAAAAATATGACACTATTCTGATCTATTCGACAATACAAAGAAAAGGTGCATTAAAACATAATAAGCTGGGAGCTGCTGCTTCCATTCTCCACTAATACTCAAAGGTAATTAGGGCACAATAGTGGTGTAATGGTTCTGAATTGAAATGAATCCCAGGTTCGATGTGCACGTGACCTGAACAGTGGCCTTTTTGGTCCCAGTGAGAAGTCGTGCTGCTAAGTGTTCAGATCCCCATCACTGTTAAATGTGTGGGCCCTGAAGATCCCAATCGCTGTTAAATGTCCTCAAAGCATGGTATGAAGTTCCAAGCAGACTGCATTCAGTTCACATGAGGTATGAAAGATGAATGAAGAAACTGAAAACAAGGCGAGCTATGGTGAAGTACAATCCATTGTAATTACGACAAATAGCTGCACTATACAACCAAAATGCGGGAATTAGAAAGAAAAAGTTCTCCGGACACAACTAATTTATGAAGCACAGACAAGTCCTCTATTGGCTGATGTGCCTGACAGCGCAAGCAATCATTGTTAATATTGTGAATATGGCGGGATTTTCACCTCACATTACCAAGAACAACTATTTAGTTGTTTCCCTTTTTGAAAAGTACTCTGGATTTATGTTTTGCACACTGTGCATACTAATATGCACAAAACAATCACACTGAAAAAAAAATAGTTTAAAGTTGGTTAAATTTTTTCCAAGCTGAATCCCAAATCAAACAGTGAAAGTGTAAACCTCTACATAGTGCATTTTACAATAACATTTGCATTCTGCACAACTTAGAATCTACTCGTCATTGTCGTTTTTGTGGGTGTTATGATGTCAAGAAATTACATCAACACGATAAAAATGTAAAGGCTGGTTCTTCTGGAAAACACTGCATAAACAAGGACTTCTTATATTTAGGCAATACCAACATATCCCCTCTTTTACTAACACAAACAGACGTATTGAAAAATTTAGAATCCGACTCATTTTATCTGCTTGTGCCAATGAGCTATGAGCAAAAAATAACTCTGATCGATTTTGCAGTATGTTTTTTGTTAATGGCGGGGATGACAGCTGCAAAAGGTTAAGGAACCGCAGTGGATAATGGAATGCAGTGGTCTTCCCAATTGGACACTTTTGCCAATTTTTTAATGAGGTAGATTTTGTGGTGGCTACTTATCTACAGAAAATAACTCAATTTGAAGCAGCCGCTTACCTCGTTGGACTGTTTGCCACTGTAGGACATCTTTTTGATGGCCACCACCTCGTTGGAGCGAACATCACGTGCCTACAAGAAGCAAAAGATGCATGAGTTTCAGGCTACTGACACACTTTCACTCAGACTAGGGTGGCAAAATGTTTTATTTGTTAATCATTATTGTGACACAGGCCTTGGCAAAACTGAGATCACAGACATTTGTAATATTTAAAAAAAGCCTGAAACCACAAATGTCTTTTTGTGTGCTGGAGCATCCTGACTAAACTCACACGGTCTGCATGAGTGTTTCTGTGGGTGACTTGAAGAATCAAAACATTCACATGATCCAACAAAAGTACACAATTTTTGGTCAAAGGTTGATTGTTTACCATGCTCCTTCAAAGGTTCTGAACATGTTTACTATACTGCTGCTGTACAATATGATACTTGTCAATATCACACAGGCCTGGATGACATTTTTACTCCCAGACTGAAAGTACCTTCCCATGCACTGCCGGCACTTCTCTCTTTAAGAAGGAAGTGACAATTTCAAAACCGACACACACACACACACTCCCCAGATAATTCCCATTTCGGGCTCTTACAAAGTAGACAGCTCCGAAGCTTCCATGGCCAATCTCTCGGAGGTCAGCAAAGAGTTTCTCAGGGTCATCTTTGTAAAACAGATCGGCTACATCAGGGTCCTTCAGACTCCCTGCACGCACACTTGCAGGCATGGCCAGCTCCTGAGCAAGAGAAAGCGAAAGAGTGTTAACACGACTGGTGTCACAAGGCTCCAAGAAATCTGGGCAATTAAGAGAATGACATAATACTATAATTATATTTTAAATGTAAATTTAACTTGGTGTGTACTTAGTGCCCCTATAGAACCTGTAAGGCTTGCTGTCAATGCATTGTTCAAAAAACCAGTCTGGGTTAAAATGATTTAAGCCTGGGGGGTAAAGGTAAGACAGACCCTTGTAATGGTCTTACTCAATATCTTGGGCCACATTTAGATAGGAAAACAATGTGCTCTGTGTATTTTTTATAAAGCACCTGAGCTCCTTCAATATAAACACCTTTTTGTAGCACAAAAGAGGTAGTACAGTCTGAAAATGTTATTATTGGGCTAATAAACATTTTCATTAAAAAAAAAAAAAGAATTTATATTATAGAATGTTTTAAAGAAAACTTTTAATTAAAATCTAATTAAATAACATTTTTTGCAATAAACTTAAGTACTTAAAAATGGTGAGAATAAAATGTGAAAAACATGTCCCATTGGTGTAGCCTAAAAGTTTATCCTATAGCCTAAATGTTTTTTTAAGGCTTATCATTGTTTTAGCAGTAAGGGTGAAAGAAACGTTACAAACACCTTCTATTTAATATCATTTAGCATGCTGACTGTCACCAACAAAGAATCATCAGATTACTTGTCAATCACTGCTGACATTCGATAGCACCTCCCGATTAGCCAGGCCCAGTCGTCACCAGCTACAGTTATATGACAAGAATGTGTTTTTCTCACTTGCTTAGGTTGAGTGAGAATAGAATGTGTTAAAAAAACATTTTAAAGAGTGCGAATAGCCTCGGGTGTGTAAAAACAGTCAGCTCTTGACTCTGCATTATTAGGAATGCTTGTATTGTTGCCCAGGGCGAGTGAACAGACAAGTCACATGGCCCAGACCAGAACAAGTGTCTCATTCAAACAAAGTTGATGCGCTATTCTATGCTTAGTCTTGCAAGTCAGACTTCTGATTACTGGTCATATAGTTCAGTGGTTTACGTCTCTCCACGTGCCAAGAAAAGCCTACTCTGACAGGAAAGGAGACTGAACTGACTTGCAGAACAACGAAACAGAGAGCATTGTTTTTGCATGACGTGCAGGTTTTGCAGGCGACTTTTTCAAAACGGTGCCAGAAAGACAGTAACTGAGAGATATGTCTGATTAAATCAGCACACGCACACATACATGCCACTACCATGTCCCTGTGACACAAATACGCCTGCTCACTTGTGTTCCTGAGGAGGTCCTGACCACTGATGAACAAGGCAAAGGGGGCTAAAAAATGATGCAGAGAAACAGACGGACAACAGTCTTTAACTGTAAGCTACAAAGTGAACCTACATGGTAAGTGGAACTGATAAATTGGATAATTAGTGTAGGTGTACCGAATGAAGTGGCTCATCATTGTGTGTGTGTGTGTGTGTGTGTGTGTGTGTGTGTGTGTGTGTGTGTGTGTGTGTGTGTGTGTCATATAACAGGGTGGGGGGATTTATGGGGAGGCATAAAAGTGTCGTGAGTGGAGTAAGTGTTTATGGCGCCTTCATGCCATGGCATCTTGCATTGTCTCTCAGTGAAACTATCACTTTAAATTGTTCCTAACAACTTTTCACTTGAATTTTGCCACCTGAAATGAGATCACATTACTTAATAAAACTTCTCGAGATCAATGACCAGTTTGTAGCTTCCATTACCAATATAATTTATATTTGGACTAATTTTTAATATTTAATCAACAAAAAAACTATACACATCCACCTAATGTGAAGATAATTTCATAAAGTTTATAAGAGAACTATCACAGGTCTACCTGACACTATATTGTCAGGGGTTGCAGTTCAGCTTCTTTGCATTATGTGATTAAAATCATGTGACAATTCCAATGCGTGCATTAGTTCAAAATTCTACAAATTATGGGTCAGATGTTGCTGCAGTCTCAATACCAGCCATCACGAGTTTCACACTGACGTGTGTATCAAATGCAGTTTTGCTTTGGATTTTGGGATGTCTGAATCCGACTGCTTTCACAGACACACACACACCCCCCACGCATGTTCGTCCTTTTCATGCCAGCAGGGTTACATGAGAAAATGAACTTCTCAGATTACTTCTCCTCCCTTAAAAGAGAAAGACTGACGCCAGTCTGGTGGTCTAAGCAGTGGGACTGGCTGATTTATTGTTATTGGCCAATCTATCTAACAGTGATTAAGTTTGTACACTAAGGCCTTCTTTTGTTAGTTATCTCCATACACACTCTTTTTCTTCCCCTCCAGGCCAACCAGAGGAGAACAGGTTCCCCTTTAGAGTCTTGGTTCCTCCCGAAGTTTCTTCCTCCAGCTCAAGGAGTTTCTCCTTGCCTGTCGCCCTTGGCTCACTACGGGCACGGACCTGGATTCTGTAAAGCTGCTTTGTGGCAACATTCATTGTAAAAAGTGCAATTTAAATAAAACTGAATTGAATTATTGTTTAAACCAACACACCATGGCAATATTTTATTTAGCTCATTTTTTTAGCTCACAAATCTAGCTCATATTTTGAAAGAATCGTTTACAGTTTATAAGAAACATCTTTCTGAAAAAGGGCTTCCTGTCTAGATAAGGTTTCCAGTACTGAGTGAATCTCATTTTGGTGTCATTTGACAGGATGATATATAGGAAAAACAATACAACACTGAACTTATCAATATCAAGCAAACACCATGCCATCACTTTAACATGGAAACTCACGTGATGTTATATTCCCCCCAGCCACAACAGTTCATTCTTGACTAAATGCATCATGTATAGTGGCGGGGCCAAACAGTGACACGTTGATTTTCAGTGATGACTGCCAGCAGGGCTGGATTACATTAACTGCTAGCGGGGTTCCTGCTCTCCATCCCTTTCCGGCCCATAAACGTTGAACTGCTTTAACTGTTGAACAGTAAGCATGCGGTTGGTTAAAGCAAGCTGTGTGATGTCTTTACACCCCACGCAGTATTTTGGATTTTCTGGAAATCTGAAGATGAATGATGCTAATCTGATCAAGGACTGATAACTGAAATAGTTTGTCTTGTGTGCAACATTTCTGGTGCAATTTTTCAGGTAAAAGATTACTGTGTGCAATTTCTCTGGTGCACTATTACTGTTTTTGTCAATGTCTGCTGCTACCAAGAAAATGAGGGCACTCCTATGAGTACCTGTATATATATTTATGGTGTTCATACATATATATATATCCACTATATATACATATATATATATATATATATATATATATACATATACACACACTTCTATATTTTTATTTTTGTACTATTCGTACAGTTGTATAGTGCACTTTTTATATTATACTGTTGTACAGCTTTTATTCTATTGGTTATGCTGTTTTTACTTTCTTCTTTTGTACTGTCCACTTTGCTGCTGCAACAATGCAAATTTCCCACTTGTGGGACTAATAAAGGGTTATCTTATCTTATCTTAAACAAATCTAACATATCTAGCAAACTATACAACTACAGGAACACACCCTAACAATAGATCCATGAAAATCCAGACCTGAGCTCTTTCCAAAAGTGACTCTTGCCACTTTCTAAAAAAGCAATGTAAATAGCTGCTAGAAATAAGATGTCTAATGAGTTAAACTTCTTTTGTAAGGCTGTTTGCACAACGGTCTCCACTTAGATAACTATCTGCAGCTTTCAAGGCAGTTGCCAAAATCAGTTCTAGCTCTGCAAGCCTCCACAAGGTTTAATGCTTCAACAGTGGAAAAATTAACAGTAGAAAGGTCCAGAAAAATAAAAACAAAAACTCACCGCAGGCTTCCAGTGATCTCTCCTTGCAAAGAATTCAACCTTTTTTCAGACTCTCTTGCAAATATCCGTTGGGTTTCCTGGCTGCTCCCTGGTCTGGGATGATTCAGATTAAAATATGACCCATTTTAACTTTCTGTCCTGTTTAGTAGTATGCTTTTCTCCCTGAATTCTTGCCTAGCTAACGTTAGCTATCAAATATATGTCTCTAACTGCACTTTGGAGCCACTTTGTTAACGGGAGCTTTTTTTCCACACCTCAGTTAGCAAAATAACGTCTAACTCGGATGGCCTTCTTTTTGTTTTTCCCCCTGTGCTATCTCAAACGAGTCCAAAATAGTGAAAAACCAGAACCATACGAGTCATACTCAGCTGGCAGGCCACACTTTTCTTTCTAATATCGTCCTTCAATTGTTTCCCAGCTAGATATCCCTCCCTGTGTCCTGCTAAGGCAGTCCAAAACAAGCTGGCGAGTTAGCCAGCTAACGTTAGCCAGCTCTCTTTATCCACCTCTTCCACCAAAACCGTCCGTTAGCCTCGTTAGCCTAGCTAGCTAACCGTGTCCAGTCTCAATAAAGGTCTGTTCTCCTCTCCGACTCCCGTTCCTATCATATTGTACGGCCACACGAGATTCTTAAAAACCTCTTTATATCATTTTAAACTCGGACGGACTCTCTTCTGATTGTCTTTTTTTCAATCTCGCCCCTTTTTTGTTCAGGAAACACAAGATGGCTCCGTGGGGCGGGAGCCGACGGGAAGAAGGGCAGGAGAGACTCTTAAACACTCGCTTCCTGTGAGGTCCGAAGCTGGGATAAAAACATCGCCATCTTGAAAAGGTCAACTATATTAACAGAAGTATTGGGACACACCTTTTTATTATCCAGTGTAAATGCTTCATCCTACCAAGACATTTTGGACAACGCCATGCTTCCAACTTTGGACACAGTGTTCAGGAAAAGGCCCTTTCCTATTCCAGCATGACAGCAGCAAGGTCCATAAAGACATGGTTGGATGAGTTCGGTGTGGAAGAACTTGACTGGCCCGCACAGAGCCCTGACCTCAACCCCATCCAACACCTTTGGGATGAACTGGAACAGAGATTGCAATCCAGGCCTTCTCGTCCAACATCAGTGCCTGACCTCATAAATGCTCCACAGAATGAATGGGCATAAATTCCCACAGAAACACTTCAAAATCTTGTGGAAAGGCTTCCAAGAAGAGTGGAAGCTGTTATAGCTGCAAAGAGGGGACCAACTCCATATGAAAGTCTATGTATTTGAATGCAAAGTCATCAAAGCCCCTGTTGTTGTGATGGTCAAGTGTTCCAATACTTTTGTTCATATAGTGTATTTTACCAAATAGCTTTAGCTTGAACCATCGTAGCTTCAAAGAGTATTTAGAGTCTCACATTTCCTTTTTGTCTAAACGGTCCGTATCACAGAAAAACAAATTCTCCTCATTTTTTTGACATAAAGGAGTTTGATGCAAAACACTTAAAATTTTAAAACAAACAGCTCACTTTCCAGGCCATGTACAAAAATGAATGCTACTTTTGGATGCTCACGGGAAAGCTGTTTATATCAGTCGGTTAATTAATAATTGCTAAAGCTTTTGGGTGAATGGAGGTCTGGAGAATGCATCTACAGATTGAAGCACATTAGTTACATTTTCTCACATTAGAGTTCAGAGTTTCCCACTGACAGGAAAATGAAAAGTCACAATATCGCAGTATCTTGTAAACTTGTGATACTGACATTTTACACTTTTTTATGCAATTTACAACTGGGAAAACTGGTATTTACCAGCTTCCAGGACCACTGGAATGTAAGATATGTTGTGAAAATGCTGTGATGTCACAAAAACTGACAAGAATACAACACACACACACACACACACACACAAAAGTGAAAATGGATTTTTTAAATACCGTAGTCAGGTCTATGTTGTCAGGTCTACGAAGCACTACTTCTGTAGCCTCAATGTTTTAAAGGATACATATATAATAGGCTGCCATTCTCTATCTGTCAGTGTCAGTGAGCTGCATTAGCCTTGGCGTTGGCCTCCTTCTCCTCTGGCCTCCTTCATGAACGGTGTCATAAAAGAAGAGCAGGTGTTAGAAATGTATTGTTAAGTGGTGGATTTTATTTACAGTTTACAGTCATCTTCTGGTTAGTTAGATCTTTCTGCATTTGACGAGGGCTCTCTTCTTCCAGCTTTTTCATACCATAAAAAAATCAACTCTCAGGGTCAGCGTTTCAGGATCACAGGGTGTGTCTTAACTGCTATAGTAGCCAAACATGGGCGTCTTGTGCCCACATATATTGATCTTCACAATTTAAGAGCCTTGTGGGTCATTTACCCTCACTGGGAAGTGATTAAAAAATTCTTGCACTGAAAACTGGCAAAACACTGTAAATGATAAGTGTAAAGTGTCCATTTGTCATCCATGAACACACAGCATACAGTGTGAACGGCACAAAATAGTTCTCTGCATTTAACCCGCTCACCCAAGAGAAGCAGCGAGCAGCCAGGAACGCAGCGCCCGGGGAGGAGTGTGTGGGAACGGTACCTTGCTCAAAGGGTACCTCAGTGGTGCCCCCAGCAGTCCTGGGATTCAAACCCACACCCTTCTGATTGCAGGAACAACTCCCTAACCACTAGGCCACCAGCTGCCTTGTATACGTCACTACAAAGTTTTAGTTTAAGTAAGTTTTGAATAAAGTTATACCTTACTCAAATAATTGACATTTTAAGAGAAGACAAGTAACAAAACAGTACATTTCTAGCAACTTTTGACTCAGGATCTGTGTTCATACAGAGTGTGTTCATACAGTGTTCATTTTACATACAGAAGTGACAGTTTAGTTACAGTCTCTTTGTCAGCAATCAATGCTGAAGGTTGACCACGAAGAAGAAACAAGCACAGGACAAAGAAGATGCAAACAACGTCTCAGGCTGTTGTTATTGCATAATTACTCATATAAAGCAGATTCCGATACTATAGTCAGTCACCCTTTGCAACCCTTTCCAACAAGGAATTCAGTTTAAAAGGCAGTTAGAAATGGCAGTGCAGTGCCATAGTTTATTCAAAAATTAATCTCTTGCATTTTAATGGTGCTTTCTCCTAAGTGGTTTACAGGGTATTAAACGTAAATTAGGAACTCAAACAAAATAAAAAATAGGACATCTGGGGAATGCATCCACAGACTGAAGCATGTTTTTTTTACTTTAGCCACCGAGTTCAGAGTTTCCACTGACAGGAAACTGAAAATATCATATCTTCCAAACTTTTACACCTTTCTTGTGCGACTTACAACAGGGAGAAATGGTATTGACCAGTTTCCAACACCACTGGAACGTAGGATACACTGTGAAAACACTGTGATGTCACAAAAACCAACAAGAAAAAAGAATGTGGAAAACTGACTTTTTAAATAGCATAGTCTCAAAATCTAATATTGTCAGGTTTATGAAGCACAACTTATGTACAAGTACTAAGATTTAATGCCACACAAAAAAGTCTTCCTTGTTTAGAATATGATTCTGTTTTTCTTTCTTCTTCTCATATTAAAGCTTTATTGACATTCTTTACTTATGATTCTTTACTTTTTGTTCTGTTATCTCATTATCTCATTACATTTTGGAGACCACTTTAAGCCTAAAGCAAGGTGTCAGTTCAGATCCCATTTTTGTTGCTGCTTTCTTGAAAAAAAAAAGAGAGGTAACAGAAAGTGACGGTGAAAAACCTTAGCAAAGATATTCTCAAAGATATTGTATGTTTTACAGAATTCACATGCACGGTCATTCTCCGTCCCGAGCTGGAACAGAATAGGGCAACCTGTCTCTCCAGTTTCAAGGAGGCGGCGCCTGAATGCTCTCCAAAATTCTTGATGGTCAAGGAAGATTTTCTAAACCACCAAAAAAGCAAGAACGTTTCCAGCATCACAGCCTGCGCTTTGAACTCGCTCGATTAGTGACAAAGATGTTGGGTACAATGTGGATCCACTCACAAAATAAACATTTTTCACACAGTAATGCATCTGATATGACACTATTAGGTTTGTCTTATGGTTATTATCTTGTGCTATTCTACACAAATTAAACAAACTCCACCACTACATTAAAGTCAAAGAACATTGGAGGCCAAACTATGCCGGTGTGCAGTGTTGGGCAAGCTACTTGTAAAGTGTAGTGAGCTAAGCTATCAGTTACTCAACAATAAATTAAGCTTCACTAC
>JBBPCZ010000028.1:9023537-9037185 GCA_037974445.1 Brycinus macrolepidotus
TATATATATATATGGAGAACCGCATTTCTGGTGTTTCCAGGCCCAAAAATATGTTTGGTTGTTTAGTTGATTTTATTTGGTGTCATTGGATAATAGTGTTATGTGATGATCTCACTGTACTGTTTGGATTACAGTGCAAATGGTACAGTGAAATTGCCCAAGAAATAGTTTTTTTTAGAATTTCATTAAATAAACAAAGATGCTTGTGCGATTTGCAGCTCAGCAGTTACATCCTCATCTGATTTGTTGTCCAGAGACCAGTTTGGGACTTACCAGTTAAATCTTGACAAATGAACATACAGTGTTAAGTGCTATTACCTCGTGCAAGCCATAATTATTTATAATACGTTATATCACTAAATAAATGCCCATAACAATATGTACAACATCTGTATTTCAATTGTTTTGTTTTTTGTTACAGCTTATTGAAATCATATGGAATCATTAAGACAAACTGTGAGAGGTTCAATTTCATTTTAAAAATATTTTAAAGAATTGTACTATGACTACTGCTGCTACCACTACTAATGAATTCATATGTGAAAAATTGAACTTTTCCAGAAAATAGACCAGACTATTCCAAAGCAAAAACACAAAATGCTGCTATATTGTTTAGCCATCCTTACATTATGAACTACTCCACGCAGTAACATGAGAGTTTACTCAGTGCTGGTTTGTTTATATTATACCACCATGATAGCTCTGTACATAAAACATTAGTGCATCCAATTTCAATGACGTTCAACAACAGTAATGTGTAAAAAAAAGTATTTTATTAGTGGACCTGTGGATAAAACAAAAACATTTCTGGACGGCTCTATACCAGGATAAATCAAGGTTTCGGATACCTTAAAAGTAATATGAAATGTCAAATAATACTGTTAAGATTAATATCTAACGTTCAGTTTCAGGGACTTGTTTCTTGTGAGCAAAAAAATTGGTTTCCTTGGTCAGTAAACCTCATGAGACTCTAAACAGATGATGGTGGTCAAGTGCAACATCTATTATAAATCCTATTTACAGCAGCGTGGCAGTTTAGCAGGTGAGCAGTTGGCCGTTATATCAGAGTTATGTCATGTTCTTAAATAAAGCGATGTTTACCCATCGCCTGGTCATTCGCAAGCATGGCCATGAAACCACGGTCACGTCACGTGTGCGATGGCAGGTTTTCCGTTTGGCTTCATGATCATCACATACAACAGAGCAAAGGTTTGGATATCCAAGAGAAAACGTAAATAGCCCTCTTATACCCACTTGTTCTAAAAAATGGCAGGCTTTTGTTATATTTTGTTTTGGTATATTTTATTAGGATACCTACGAAACATTTGCACATTTGTACATAATGATCTTCAAAAGTTGCCCTTGTCTTCGATTTTATGGGCTTATACCTTATGCCCCAAGAAAACCTGCTTTGGCCACATTAGAGTAACATTGTATCAGTTTCTTACAACTTTGGTGCAAAATTAGCTTGAACGCCTCTATGGATAACTAGAGAAAAGTTTCTATATTTCCATTGCTTTAGAGTATGCTTGGCTCATTAGGGATGCCTTTATTTGGTCGGCTTAAAGCAAGAAAAAAAAAAAAAAAAAAAAAGTTATTTCTGGTGTTCTAATAATGTGTAAGTGACCAGCCAGTTGAACACATGCATTAACAGGCTGGTCGAAAGGACCACGGTAGTCCAAATTCACCAATAAAAAGTGCAATCAGGGACAATAAGTATTACTGTGAATAATCTTACAATGATCTCTCATTATGGGGGGGAGATCAGATCCAGGATGGCATCCAGTCTAGTGAAAATGCACCCCATACATCAGTCTAGTATGGGTTTCTAAGTACCTGTGAGTACCCTGTTATTTCTAAGTTTCCCTCTGCAGCTGTCACTCAACACATCTGTATATAAAATCACAGTTCACCATTAGGCATCAAAAAGATCCCACTGATATTGACCCCCCCTCCACCCTACACACATAGCAATAACTTATTTCACATGTACCTTTATAAAAGTGAAAAAAAAATCTGGACAATAAATTAGGAGAGTAATAAATAAAAACAAAATCAAATCAAAGAACAGAATGACATACATTCATCTTAAAAAAACAAAAAAAAAAACAAAATCAAACCACACTGTGGTTCTTTTGGGATCGTTTCTAAACTACTTCGTACAAATACCCATCCCACCCTCAGTGCAGTGTTAGCGTACTGAAGATTAACTCCCATCTCCATTCCTCCCTCTATCCAAGATCTATTCACAAATTTCCAGTTGTAGTACCTTTGCAGTTTCTTTTTCCTACTCATCTCTTTCCCCCACTTTCAGTCTTTGTACACAGTCTGCTGTCCATGTCCCCTCTCATCATGCATAATGTGTCTCCGTACGTGGATCCTCCTCACCCTTCTGTCTCCGCTCCCTATGCCAGCCCCATCCTCCTCAGACTGGCCCACACCAGGAGACGAGACACCACCAGACTCCAAAAGAGCCATGCCGCCATGACCAGAACCACGCCCGTTCTCATAGATCAAGATGTTCAGGGTTTCTTCAAAGATGCGAGCTTCTGGAAACTCAACCTACAAGTCAAAAGCAAATGAATGAGAAAAAGGAATAAAGTGCTGGTACAAAACAGGAGCATAAGTGCAAAATAATTTTAACAAACATATTGGACACATTGCGCAAGCAAGGACTAAGACAACTTCTTGCTTACTTTGGTCTGTTTCTTCTCTGTGGCATAGACGATGGAGGTGCAGCAAACCTCTGCAATTTTGCGACCTTCTCCATAGAAAGACCAGCAGCAGATTTCATCTCCAAGCACGTCTTTAATGAAAAGCACTCTGCCGTTAAATCGCAGTCCCAGCTTATCAAACAGCTCAATGTTCTTCAGCAAGTTGTCATCTGAGTTACTGTGGGAATAATACAAAAAAAATCATATTCTTAAGTACATACATTCACAAAACAAATTTCAAGAGCTTTTCAGCAACATAGTCCATGACTCTGCCAAAGGTTTCTACCATCTTGCCACACTACCAGTAAAAAATATTTTGTGATGAGCGCATTTGAAAATATTTCAAATTAGTATGTATATGCTCAAAGTACCTGGTATAGGAATACTTATTGTTGCCTCTGTTATTCTGCAGTTTCACCACAGGCTGAAATGAATTAAAACAACATTTAAAAGACATTCCTTCATAAACTCAAACCTGCTACATCAATCAACCACAAAAGTGACATTGTTTAAGTTTAACGGTGCCTATATGCATTTTTAATTTATATATATATATATCACCTTCCTACAGGTGGCGATCATCCTCTGTTCCTCTTTGGCAGAAGTGATCATGGGTATGCGGCAGCCTCCCTCGTATACCTCACTACGTTTCTACGTCATGAAAAAGAAACAGATTCATACACTGATAGAAACATTCTGTCATCCATTATGTCTACACATATTGTGGGATGTGTGAAAACCGCAGATACTCGATCAGAGAAAAAAAGACATCTCTTTCTAAAATACTGATTGTAATTCTAAAAACAATTAATCAAAACACATCACACTAACAAATCAGACTTTTAGACTAACACTGCTCACTGCACCTTTTGAGTCACTGGTGGGCCGGTAAGACTGTACTATCACAATGACGTTCACTACACAATGAAAGAAAAACAATTAAGAACTACTGTTGTTATGTTTTGCTCATACTTATATTGATGTCCAAAAGTCTGTATACTTTCAATTTCACAGAACTGAGACAAATGCCTGATTCATAAGGCAAACAAAAGTGGCCAAATGCAATGAGCATGTGCCAGAAGACAGACCCATAAAAAGACTTAAGATAAACTGAAACTTAAGCACTTCCAAATGTTTACTGTAACTGGTATTAACTGCACTGCATGGGATTTTCCAAGTCTAAAATGTTAACAGCAATGATTACATTTAGAGTTTAAATGTATAATATCCTTATACATTTACAAAATAAAGTGAAAATCAGTTTGCCTCCTTCACAGAACACAGCCAATCTTAAATCAACTTTTCAAATAAATGTGGTCAGCTACTAACCAGCAGGTGTGCCAGGACATCGCAATATGCCATAAATGTTCCTGGATAAGTTTTTACTTATTTTTCATATACATGTGTATTTATAAATTAACTTTACCATCCATCAGTAAATTAAATTAACTAGCAACATGGTAAAGCTTCTTTTACTCAGGATTTTCTATTTTTGTGAGAGAAAAACTCACAAATACTCTTGGGTGTGTATATTCTGTACATGATTCAGAAATGAAGGAGATGCTGGCCATTCGAGAACGTCACATCCTGTTTACCAGGACTTCCATGACAAACCTAAACATATGCATCCCAGTTAAATATTATGTAAGAGTTGCGAGTCTGAATGATTACCAAACATTACCAGTAAATGTATACCAGTAATGTGTCAGGTTTTGATTGTGAAATCACTGCAAAGTGTTATACAATCAGCATTCTAAATTCACACCAGACATTTTGATTTGTCCTTGTCTGCTTTATAGTATATGATGGTGGTGTTAAGATATGTACTGTACTGTGCAGAAAGTCTGACCTGCAGGGTGGAGAGGCAGTGTTGGACTAGACCCTGCAGTCTGTAGTACTGTGCTTCCTTCAGCACCTCCTCTAGCTCCCTCTGACTCTCTGGCAGTGGCACCGTTCCATCCCGCAGAAAGTTCAGCACCAAAGAGAAATGACGCCCACACCTATCCAGCACCACCCAGCCTGTAAACACAGAGGATGATCTGTCAGCTCTGACCTTGCTTGTACTTGATCAGTCACGTAGCTGTGCATTTATATTTGCTCAACTGAAGTTAAGCTGGTCCAACAGTAAGACCAGTCTATACTTTCGATATAGAACACACTTCTTTAAAGCTGTCAGCTTGCTTTTCTTGCAAATCACTGTGGTACTATTTGTCAATCATAAGTTAAGTGTATTTAAATAAGAATTTTTAAAAATTAGGCACGGTTATGGGTGATTCAAGTGGTGTTTACCACCTTGCATGAATATGTGCAAAGAGGGAACTTGAGTAAGATATGTCATATGATAGTGTATGGTAAAGTCATATCAACCAGGATTACTTCTAATTAGAGAAAAATGCATCATGTTTTCATAATAAATTACACTGCCCTGTGTTTTATTATGATTTCCTGAGGATTTCCTGAGGACATTTTGATACAGGCAGTATTTGAAGACCACTGACCAGCTTAATTTAAGGAGAGCATTATCAGTCTTGTTTAATTTGATTAAGAGCAGCACATTGTGTGAAACACTGAATAACTGAGAATCATTTGTACTTTTTGACAGCAGTACTGTTTTTGATAGCAGTTTTTAAACATGATAAAGTTTCTTGTTTGTCTGTTTCAAGTGTGTATCACAACAAGATATTTTTCCATTACTACTCCTAATGTAGTACTACTTCACATTCTGGCTTGTTTCTATCTTTTACGAAACACCTAAAGTAATTGTAAAGTAAGTTTCCAATTTGTTTTGTAGCTTCCAAAAGCATTTTATGTTTGTAGTCACACTCTTTCACCCACTAGCATGCATCGCGCGCACAGACACACACACACACACACGCAAATAAACACACACTCACCTTCTGGGTCTATGGTGACTTCTGTGCCTCCATCACATATACTCCTGAGCATGCTGTCCTCCTTGCTGAGGGTCTGGACAGTGGTGTAGTGGAGAGAGCCACCAACGTTCAGTTTCACATATTTACTGCCAGCCAGACCTCTCCCTATCTTCTGCTCGGGGCCAATGCTAGGGGACGGAGGTGTAGGGCTGGGCTCTGGCACCACTCTTCCACTGGAGGCTTCAGCAGACATCAGGGAAACTGAGTCCAACACCTCTAATGTCCTGTCTAGAAATGAAGTGTACATATACATCAGACAGGGAGAATCTTGTAACGTGTTAAACTGAGGCAGTGTCAAACATTAAGGAAATGTGTGGCGTGGGTGTTTGAAAGTTTTAAGCATGAACTGAGCCAATGACAGCTTTCAGAGGAGAGCAGAAAGCCATAAATCTAGTTAATTATCTGTCAGAGGGGTTATGATCTCAACATCGACAGCAGAAGTAATAAAAAACGTGACGTATCCTGCTGCTATTTTTAGCAGGCGGAGTACAGGTACATATAACAGAGCTGCGGGCAGCTGGTGGCCTAGTGGTTGAGGAGCTGCCCCTGTGATCAGAAGGTCGTAGGTTCGAATCCCAGGACTGTTAGTGGCACCACTGAGGTACCCTTGAGCAAGGTACCATCCCCACACACAGCTCCCCAGGCTGTCCACTGCTTCACTCCGTGGATGGGTTAAATGCAGAGAATAATTTCATGGTGTTTACACTGTGTGCTGTGCTGTTGTGTGTTCATGTATGACAAATGGACACCTTACACTAGACAGGTTTTGTAGTCACGACAGCAAACTAGATAATACATTTTTAATGCTAGCCATACTCTAAAGGAAAATTAGAACAACTCCTCTGACTGTCTAAAAGGAATTAGGTCAGTAGACACGACCAGACGTGACAGATCTTACTGAGCTAGCCAGCTAATCCCCACAAGAAAATAAGGGGAAGTGTGCTAACGTTAGCTTTAGTTTCCTGACAACTTTGTTTGGAAGAAAATAACAAGAAAGTCACAGAATAGACAGACTTCTCAAGTCATTTTGGAGTGTACAGACCACTGTTTATCGTCACCACATCCGTACCTTCGATGAAAAAGGCACTGATGTGCTAATTAGCATGCTAACCCACTAGAATCAGTTGGGGTTAGCTAGCTAGATAGCTTTCCAAATGTGTCTTTTATTCACTGTTTTACAAAAAAAAAATAGGACGGCTCACCGAGCGGAATAGTTGTCCTGAAGCCCAAATTTTGACGTAAACTGTAGACGACAGCCACAGCTTACATAAAGAGTATTTGAAGCTGAATTCAATATTTATTTTCCACTCAAACCATTTTCTGTTTTATCTCCAGCCTTCCCCTGACACTCTCTTCCTCTCGAGCAAAGCGGTTAGCTGATTGGTCTAAACGCATATCCATCAATCATCCTAGTCCCGCCTTCTGTCCAGTATACGTGCCGTAATTGGACGCGCATCCTTGTAGTGCCTGAATTTGACTAATCATCGCAGGTTATTTAAATAGGTCAGCGTTTTGTTTTTGCTGCTCTATAACATTGGTAGGATTTAGAAATGTACTGCATGGAGGATATTTGATGATGTGATTAAACTTGTAAAAGAACAACACAGTCAGGCTGCACAGTCTCAGTAATATGTGTCTTAAAAATAACTAAGATTATTTTTCCCTAAATTATCTGATCATAATCCAACAAGGAATGATATGTCCTGAACTAGCTGCACTACAACTAATTACCTTTCCTTCAAATAAGGCTCAAATAAGTATGAGGCTTATGTTTGTAGCATTTAAGATGTTATATAAGTAAAGATTACGATATGATATAACTAAAGTAGCCCTTTATAGTTGATATAAGACATGATATAAGATATGGTAGAAATATGATGTGATATTGAGATATTACATAAATATGACATAAAATGGCATTTTCATCTGTTTTTTTTTTCTGTGCTGGGTTTTTTTTTTTACTTGACACACACATGACATTTCTATGATACCCAGTAACATATACTGTCAGAAAAAGAACATTTGTGTGTTGTTTAAAATTATGTTTAACTCTTCAATTGTTTTGCTAAACCAACTAATAAGGACCCATCTTTTTGCAAAAGATGATCCTTGAGGCGCATCAATAAAAAACAAATCACATCTTTCTTTCAGACAAATTCTAACGCTACAAAATGGGACAGAGCCAATTTGGAGGCATCCTGAGAGAATTATTTTGAAATGTTTGGTTTTTTTCCCCATTTATTGTGAAAATTCGTTACAGCTTAATACATAAATTGGCTGTAAAGGATGTTGTGAATGAGTGTCCTTTCAATAAACATGAGGTTATGGATGACCAGCTGTATTTTTAGCATTCCTGTGTAACTTTATCAACACATGAGTTTATCTTGCACCAGAGTTAAAGAGTTAATATAGAAGAGAAGATGCTGGATAACAAAGCTGAACCTGAAACAAAGTGTTTGAATAAAATAAACATATTTTACAATTCAGTGAAAGCAGACTAATGAATCTAAATTTGAACTACACAAGTGACTGAGCAGAGGCAGCCACAGGGCCGGTGCGTCCAATAGGTAAACTAGACAGTTGCCAACAATGGCACTTGAGAAGGGCTTCAAATGGTGCCCACTGTATCTCTTGGCATGAGCTGCAGTGGAAGGCTTCTCCACAGACCGCTGCTAGAATGATGCACTGTACCAAGCAATAGTACAGAGTGTCACTGATGTGAAGCACCACTCTTATGAAGCACTAACATCTACTTGAATGTCAATAGCACCCCCTTGTGGAGAATCTTCAGCCTGCTAAACATGGGTGAGTGAGTGAGCCAGGTGCTTCGCTTCTAAAAACTCCTGAAAGGTTCTAAACGATATATTACAGGGCACAGACAAACGTTTTGATCACAAGACAAGTAAAGCCATTCTTCACCATCCAACAGAGACTTTTATTTATTCTTAAATCTTAGCAAATAAATAATGCCTTCATAACAGTATATTATGCTGATTAATAAACAATATGAACGACTGAGTAATACTTCAATGCAGCAGAGTCCTCCACGGCTAGACTCTGGGTTATGGCACAGTTGATGAGACGAAACTCACTGCATAATATATTAACAACGAACCATGATTCAATTGAAAAATAACATTATAAAAAGCATTTCAATTTTGATACTGCATCACAGCAAGCAGCTGTCTTTTTTTTTCACAGTACATTATATATATATTTTTTGTCAACATAGTGCATATGCAACAACATCAACTCTGATAAACAATGACAGTAAGTATAATTGTTCATGAATCCTAAGCTGAAGCGGTAAAATATACAATCGTTGCGTGCCCTAAGCATGAAGACATTCCACCCCTTTTTAATCCATAGTCATTCAACATTAAGCAGAAAGAGATTCTTAAGAAACAGCAAAGAACATTATGAAACGCTGGCATTATCGGTATTTATTACATCATCAATGTAAGAAAGACCATGAAACCCGTGAAACATGAAGCGACGTCACATTATGGGATGTTGTATTTTGGCACTGAATCAGATTTTTATACATAAGCCTTGATATTCAATCAAAATATTTACATTCAATAAATTTTGTGTGTGTATGTGTATGTGTCTGTATAGACAAGAATCAGTATTATGTGTGTGTTCTCATGTTCTTATGCTTGTTTGTGTATGTCTGTGTGCGTGTGTGCTCCTGTCCTTTGTAAAATTCACACCTTATCTAGTCAAAAAATCCTCTCTCGCTAGCTCTCTCTCCTCTTTATCTCTCTCTCTCTCTCTCTCTCTCTCTCTTTCTCTTTTCCTCTTGCTCCCTAATTTGCTCTCTCGCTCTCAGTCTTTCTGTTTTTAATGTCTCTCCCTTGGTCTTATTTTACGTCCCTAAGGCACCAAACCAAATGTTAGAAAGCATATCTGATAGTGAGAAACCATAAGCTCATGGATAATAGTTGCTCTTCGATTCTCTCTTTTCTCCTCACACGTGCACACACACGCACATGCACACACACACCCCATCACGCACAAACACACAGAGACACAAACACACCGACACACAGTTAACTGCGTCAGCGAAGAGCAAGACTGAAAATAGAGTGGGAAAAGAAACCAAAGGTATACATGTCAAAGGAATGAAAGTGTCTTGTGGAGAGAGAATTAATACCATCCCTTCATTTTTCTTCCTTCTTCCCTTTCTCGATTTTGGATTCATAACATGACTGCTCCTTCAGATGGACACCTCATATTCCCTCGTGTCCTGCAGCGAAACAAAATGACCATAATGAGACAAAGTAATGACCTAAGACCTGAGAAAGCCAGCGGCTCAGGTTGCACAGAAAGGCAAAAACTGGAGGAAAAATTCATCGTGTTTTCTGAAAATCATTTCGTCTCACCTTGTCATAGATAGCCTGAATGACTAAACTAACTTAGATTAAATTCAATTATCTTGATAAACAGTATCATAGTAATCTAAATTCAGTTATAAAGTACCACATATGACCATTAGATAACCTTACCAATATATACATATCTATATATATAGACAAATATATAGCAAATAGCCAAAATTGGTCTGTCTTAATAATTTAAAATGATCACTACATTCTGTTGGTGTGGTTCTGTTCTCTATAGTCATATAAAACCAATTTGCCGGTCTTATAATGCCAACTAAATGCATAGGAGTATAAGCTTGCATGTAGACAGTGTGTCGCAATAGTCCCATATAATCAGACCTTGTAATCCAGATGACACAAAGATATTCAGGAATAAATGTATATGAAGGGCATATAGAAGAGATTTGTGAAAATGCCATATTTTTTTTGTAAAAGGTTTGCAAATTTGGTTACTAATAGCAAAACTACAAAATGACAATGCATCCTCAGAGGCTTATTGGTTAGAATGCGCAAATGACAACAGTCAGTGATTTTACGTCTCAACGAGTCAGTTTTGGTGAGTCAGGCCTTGATCGCTGAAGCTGGTTTACACTGGTTTTACAATCACTAGGCTAGCATTTGCTCTTTGGACTGTGAAGCAGTTCAAATGTATTTTCCTGTCACATAACATCAGCAGGTCAAATAGTTCTCATTCTTTGCATTAAAGACTTGCTTTCATTCAGCTAAATGTTTACTGTTTATCACAAGTGTGACACGAAAAATTCAGTGTAAATTTAAGTATGTATGGAATTTCCACACAATGTATTCCCAAGGGACCACCCAGAGCTCATAATAGAAATAATAGAAACATTAAAGCACTGGAGGGGTGCTTGACTACCCTCTACTCAGAATTCTTTTTAGTTTAGGTTTTTCTTAATGACCTGTAATTATTGGCCCGATCTAGTACAGTAGACCTACATGGCCATAAAGTGGGTTGTGTTTGTAAATAAAAGTGGAAATAACAAAATGATGAGTGTATATTATACTGAAATTTGCACAGTGTTTAGAATGAGCAGATAATTGTATTTGGCTGCATATCAAATTAAAGATGGGTAGCGTCTCACCCCTGCTTCATACAGAGGGTTGTTAAAATCAGACTCCACCGTGATCGGACTGTAGGAGTGGGTGTGTGAGAGTGATTTCCAAAACAATGGCTTCCACTGCAACCTACACACACTGAGAGAAAGAAAGAGATTGAGAAAGGGGGACAGAGAAGCAAAAAAGTGAGAATAAGGAAGGATTTGTGCTGAGTTGCTCTTACAAAATAAAGCACAGATTTTTATGTTTTCACAAAAGGCAATGTAAAAGATTTCTCACTCAAAGCATTTCCCAACTTACTTGGTGTAGTACATGTAGATTCCCCCAATCAAAAGGATGACCAGAATGATTGGCAGAATGATGGCCAGCGCAATATTCTCACTCAACATCTGGTGGGAGGCCTCTAAAGACTGAGAGACTGAAAAAAAATCATGCACACATTAGCTTCAACTGAGCAATATATCATAACCTCATTATGATTCTCTTTACATTGGGTGAACTTTTTAATAATAATAATGGATTCATAGAAACCACACAAAATTACCTGGAATAAACTTTCTGTACATACATTAAAGTTAAGAATGTTTTTTACATTCTCCTATGAAGCTGCCAGGTTGGAGATCTTGTTGTGATAGTGATGATATTGTTATGAGTAATGAATATCATGGCAGTTGTGTTGGAAGTATTACCTTCTAATTTGTGATCATCCAGTAGCTCCTCATAGGCCACTGTAGAGAATGGAAAAATTGAACATATGACAGCGTATTTAGTCAGGATGCACTGTTTGTGTGTTGGGTTTGTCCACTGTCGATAACATAAGGGGTCACAGTCACTTAAACCATAAGTTTGTCCAAATGTTCCTGAAGGTGTCTGCAGCTGTTGTAGTCAGGATCGACAAAAAGCTATTTTTGTGCCTAGCTCATACCTTTGCAGAAAGGTGGCGGACTATTCCACTGAGAGGGGTGTCCTGGGACACAGTTGATGATAACCTCCCCAATCAGTTCATAGCCTTCATAACAGAAAAAGCGCAGAGTCTCCCCTGCTTGGTAACTGTGTTTATACAGAGTCTGGTATCCGTTGTCTGGCACACCAGGATTAGGGCATGGATCATACTTCACTGTATAAGAGAAAGAGAGAAATGCAGTTTTAAAGAGGAGTGAGGCATCGCGAGATACAGATCAAGAAAGAGAAGTGAGGCATAGCGAGATACAGATCAAGAGAGAGGAGTGAGGCATAGTGAGATACAGATCAAGAAAGAGGAGTAAGGCATAGGGAGATACAGATCAAAAAAGAAGAGTGAGGCATAGGGAGATACAGATCAAGAGAGAAGAGAGAGGCATAGTGAGATACAGATCAAGAGAAAGAGGAGTGAGGCATAGTGAGGTACAGATCAAGATGGAGAGGAGTGAGGCATAGCGAGATACAGACCAAGAAAGAGGAGTGAGGCATAGCGAGATACAGATCAAGAAAGAGGAGAGAGGCATAGCGAGATACCGATCAAGAAAGAGGTGTGAGGCATAGCGAGATACAGATCAAAATTAAGGAGTGAGGCATAGTGAAATACAGATCAAGAGAAAGAGGAGTGAGGCATAGCGAGATACAGATCAAAAGAAAGGAGTGAGGCATAGTGAGATACAGATCAAGAGAAAGAGGAGTGAGGCATAGTGAGATACAGATCAAGAAAGAGGAGTGAGGCATAGCGAGATACAGATCAAAAGAAAGGAGTGAGGCATAGCGAGATACAGATCAAGAAAGAGGAGTGAGGCATAGTGAGAAACAGATCAAGAAAGAGGAGTGAGGCATAGTGAGATACAGATCAAGAAAGAGGAGTGAGGCATAGTGAGATACAGATCAAGAAAGAGGAGTGAGGCATAGTGAGATACACCTCAAGAGAAAGAGGAGTGAGGCATAGTGAGATACACATCAAGAAAGAGGAGTGAGGCATAGTGAGATACACCTCAAGAGAAAGAGGGGTGAGGCATAGTGAGATACAGATCAAGAAAGAGGAGTGAGGCATAGTGAGATACACATCAAAAGAAAGGAGAGAGGCATAGCGAGATACAGATCAAGAGAAAGAGGAGTGAGGCATAGTGAGATACAGATGAAGAGAAAGAGGAATGAGGCATAGTGAGATACAGATCAAGAAAGAGGAGTGAGGCATAGTGAAATACAGATCAAGAGAGAGGAGTGAGGCATAGTGAGATATAAATCAAGAAAGAAGAGTGAGGCATAGTGAGATACACATCAAGAAAGAGGAGTGAGGCATAGCGAGTTACAGATCAAGAAAGAGGAGTGAGGCATAGTGAGATACAGATCAAGAAAGAGGAGTGAGGCATAGTGAGATACAGATCAAGAAAGAGGAGTGAGGCATAGTGAGATACACCTCAAGAGAAAGAGGAGTGAGGCATAGTGAGATACACATCAAGAAAGAGGAGTGAGGCATAGTGAGATACACCTCAAGAGAAAGAGGGGTGAGGCATAGTGAGATACAGATCAAGAAAGAGGAGTGAGGCATAGTGAGATACACATCAAGAAAGAG
>JBBPCZ010000028.1:9055306-9074201 GCA_037974445.1 Brycinus macrolepidotus
TAAAATAACAGATTATTAGTGCAAGTGGTTATGAAAAGTGACTTAGTGTTTGTGCCATGAATAAAATGAGATAGCAGATATACATGTGTGTACATCTGTATATTTTTGTGGACATATATTTTTCAACATGCAAATATTGAATATTTAATAAATATAATTATTTTATAAATATATTTACACATATTATTCTGCATGGGTTCACTTTTAACGGAGTAGGATTTACTTTTACTTGAGCAAAATGCCTCTTGTTATTCCTCTCATTGAAACTTAGTTGATTATGATCAGTATGAAGGTTAAGTTAAACATTAGAACTAGATTTTTCAAGGTTTCAAGGTTAAGGGAAATCAAAACCTTCCCTGAACCTTGACCCAACATTTAAATATGGTCATTTAAATAGCACCATTAATCTGCAAAGCGTATACTTTGGACCACCAAAATAAAGTGACCATCGCTTTTCCAAACCAAATATACACAGATACTTTCTTATAAGAACTACCGATTTCTCTTAACAACTTCTCTGTTGAATCTATTAACTACAGTCTTTCTCTCCTCAGAATTCGTCAAAATGATGTCACGGAATTGAAAAAGAAGAAAAACTCTGAAGAGGACTCTGAGATCTGAAAGAGAAGATATGTAACATGAACTCAGCAGAGTAGCACTGCTTAAATTTTCTATTTATTACTTACCATTTGAACTGAAGTTTCCATCTCAGGATAGATAAATATGTTTTTATAATTTTATACTAACTTGTCGTTGGATTGCTCACTCTGTATGTTTAGTTTCTGCGTCAGTTCAAATCCTGCTCCACTTTATCTAATGCTGTACATGAAATCATATGTCTTATGTAACATTATTAGTAGGTTTTGTTAGAATGTCCTATATGTTTCTTGTAGCAGATGGCACAGTTTATATTTAAATGTAAACTTGAAAAGGCTGAAGCATTTATAGAAACTCTGGAAATGATCAAATCTCGGATAAAGTTTTTCATTTCCCACGGGACACTGTGTGTGACATGATTGCTGCTGGTTGTGTGTATTTAATGCATTAAAATTGCATGCAGTTTATTACATGCATGTTGCACGGCTTGTATAATTTCTGAATTTCAAATCACTCTCACACACACACAAATACAGGTCACAGCATTCAGTAATACTTTTTTGAGGGGCTGCATTTATAAGACTATGTAACACAAGTCTTTTATGACAAATGACACAAACCCAACGTAACATTTATACACATTTATTACAACAAGTGTCAGTAAAACTGCTTTAATCAGTCTCACCCCAGTAAATGTAATGACAATGGACGCTTGTTGGAATAATCTGTTGTAAATGTCTGTACAGGCTAGTCAGTTGTCATAAAAGGCTTAAGTAGATGTCATGTAGCCTTATGAACACTACCCCACAAAGTGTTTTCCAGCATTTTCAATGTCAGATTTGACTGGTGGGTGCCTTAGCCTGGGATAATGGAACAGACCAAAGAGGAGAAGCCGAGTGATTTACGAATAGAATAAAAGAATGTGAAAACACATGTAAATAAAGCACTTTGGGTAATAATCTGAGATTAACCACATCTCCAACACAGGGCAGCAAAATCAAGAAATCCTGAAGAAAAAAACTTCTCTGAGGAAATCTTCCATTTTGAAATTAGCATGTCAGTGATCTATTTGGATTTGTGTTGTCAGTGTGTATTTCAGGAACAATTAGTGGGGTAATTAAATGCCCCTCTGAGGTCCACTTAAGACATTCAGAGATGGATTTATGTCATTTTTATGTGAACATTTTCTGACTTCTTTATGCCGTAAACAGGTTGCTTTCATTACTCTGTTTTTAATGGTGATACGTGGAACTGAGGTCTGAGCCGACTGGCTGCCCTGTATTGTGTCTCATTAAATAAGTTAGAACATTCCTTGTCATCTAAATGTCACAGATATACAGACAGGGGGCAAATTAAAGGGACAGGGACCAGACCTATATGTGCATTTAGAGTTCTGGTGACCTCTCTCTCTCTCTCATTTTCTGTAACCGCTTAATCCATACTGGAGTCGCAGGTACTTGGAACCAATCCAGGGGTCAACAGGTGCAAGGCAGGTATTCACCCTGGGCGGGGTGCCAGCCCACCGCAGGGTGCACACACCATTCACTCACACACACATTCAATTTAGACTCCCCAATAGGCCTGACATGCATGTCTTTGGACTGTGGGAGAAACCGTGGACCCTGGAGGAAACCCACACCACTACGAGGTGAACACGCAAACTCCGCACACACACAAGGCCAGGATCCGGAACTGAACCCCCAACCCTGGAGTAGCAGTAACTGTTCTTCAGGTGACTGTGATTGTGAATACAGTGATTAGTGTCAGCAGCGGCAAACCAGAACTTTTAGTGCTAGAACTTTAGTTTGGGCCATGACTAATAAATAAATACCTCTAAGAAAAACATACCTCTTTGAAAATGTACATTTTTGCTAGCACTCCTGTGGGATTCTACTAGTATTTCAGCGCTGATAATAGCATTTTATATGAATGTTTTTGGTTGTTCTAGATTAAGCACAGAAGCTTGTTTATAGATAAACATACACACACACACACACACACACAGACATATATATATATATATATATAAAAATAAATATATATATATATATATATACAGATAGATAGATATAGATATTGATAGACAGACAGATAGATAGATCTATATAGATAGATAAATCACAAACCTGACAGATATCACACTCCCGATTGTGTCCTCCATTTCCCCTAAACCCAGCAGTGGCAGTATTTTATTTTTCCAAAAATTCTGTCTTAACCCCTTGAAAACTAGCATTCTTATCATTATCATTACTTTATTATTATCATTAAATGTTGTAAACTATTCTGTAATTACTATGTAATGATAATTCCTTATTTCTGTTTCTATTTGAAAATCTACATACATCTACAGCAGCGGGTGAGCTAATCATGACAATGCCCTGTGTATTCATCACTTATCTCTCTGGTAGCTGGCTAAACCTGCATCGCAAGCTGACAGCTGTGCACCCCTGCACCGTTTTTACGAATTAGTATAAGCACATAATCTGAATAAATCCCACGTGGTTTCAGATAGGAAGTGAAGACTTGGAGAAAGAGGGTGAGGTCAACAAGAGGAGCATGACCTCAGTGACATTCTAGGTCTTTTTTTCTATGATCAGCGTCACCAGTTTGGTTCGAATCCGGGTCACGGCAGTAGTTTGGGCTGGCTGGTGGCCTGGTGGTTAGGGAGTTCCGAGTTCTGGGTTGTGGGTTTGAATCCCAGGTACCGTCCCACACACTGCTGCCCGGGTTGCTGGCTGCCCACTGCTTCACTTGGTGAATGGGTTAAATACAGGGAAAGAATTTCACATTGTTCACACTGTGTGCTGTGCTGTGGTATGTTCATAAGTTAATATAAGGCACCACTTTACCTACCGAGCAAGTGAAACTTAAAATGTACAGCCCTGATATTTGAGTTTTCATTTTCTCAAGCAATTATGAGAAATTTTGAGTTTTACTGTTGAATGAAGATTCACTGTAATGGCTGTTTTAAGAATGTCCTATATAGTGTCACCATTTTTCTCAAGGTTTGGGGTGGTGTTGTCCCACCAGCATCAATGACTCAGTCATCAATGACTCAAGGCCTCCCACAGCTGGTGACCATAAATATACTCCACCAATTAGCATCTTTTTAGCTACTGTGACGGTGGGTCGTCGTCACCGTGGCAGCGGCAGGCAAGCGCTACACTACATCACCCAAACATCAAAAACATCTTGGCTGATCTATGTTTGAGGGAATGTTAATCTGACCTTTTGCCAAACAATTCCTTTTAAAATTCAGTGGATCAGCTCTAGTGAGTGCTGTTCAGACACAACAAGGTTTGATGGCCTCAAACAAAATCACAGCAACACAACTCTCTTTTCCAAATCATCCACCTGATTAGTTAGGAGTTAAGTGAAAGAGGATATATTGCAGGGAAAATCGAGTTTAACTTTTTTTCTGTGAAAAGAAGCAGAGTCTCACTTTAATCAAACATATCCTTTCCTCTTTGGTCTCGCTCTTCAGCTCAGACTCAGCCCCACCAGCATCTCCAGATACATCAGTGACCCGGGTCAGGTGGCCGGGCAAAGGAGGCTGCCGGTCACATCTGTTGTTGCAGTGACTAAGCCTGTAGTAGGGGTCTCTCTCAGCCATAAACAGTTACATCACAACGCCATCAGATCCTACTTAGTTTCCAGCACAGAAGTCATGCAAACATATTTACACTCATTTGACATTTATCCGAAAGAATGCATAGGGCATATTTGTGTAGGTCTGTTGGGAAAAAACAGATAGAAGAAAGAAGTGACAGCAGGTTTACACAAAGTTAAGCACATACAATTAAAGCACTCTGCTTTTGTGCTAGAGGGCTCTTTAAATGAGCCAGGCCTTCTCGTCCAACATCAGTGCCTGAGCTTATAAATGCTCTATAGAATGAATGAGCACAAATTTCCACAGAAACTCCAAAATCTTGTGGAAAGTCTTCCAAAAAGAGCGGAAGCTGTTATAGCTGTAAAGGGGGACCAACTCCATAGTAAACTCTATGTATTTGAATGCAATGTCATTAAAGTCCTTGCTGGTTTAATGGTCAGGTGTCTCAGTACTTTTGTCCATATAGTGTAGAAGAACCACTTTTGATTCCCTTTTGAAAAAATTTTTTCAAGACTTCAAGAACCTTCACATGATGTAAAAAAATTTAAACAATGTAGGAGTTCTTTCAAAAAAGGTTAACGAAATGGTTTTCTGAAGACCTATCCAATGTTTCCATCAAATGTTTTTTATGAAATGGTCCTGCCATGGCAATGCTCAATGAATTTTTTGTTTAGGAGTGTAGTTCCAGATATCTTGCTGGAGAAAATGGTCCATTCTCCCTGGATCCCCATTAGTACAGTTACCCCTATTCTCGCAATGAAATCATATAATAATAATGAAAAAATGGTACAAGATCGCTTTGTTTCTCTCCTGACCAAACGGCAGGGCTCAAATCTAAACTCAACACGTATAGCCTACTGCATGTCTATGCACTTTCAAAAGTGTTTGGTATTTCATCTGGAAGATTGCTTTCTTTTATTCTCTGAGGTCAGTGATTTATGTTTATGTTATAAATAATTGTATAGGAATAATCAACACCTAATTTGTTTTATCAAGTGCATTGACTATTTGCACCTCTGTTCCAGTTGCACTTGTCAGATAACTATTGAACAATATTGTTTGGTCAACACTCTTCAACACTTCAACACTCAGGTATGTTTAAAATAGTTAAACATAAATGGAATATTTTCTAATAGAAATGTTCTAAGAAGAATTTCTAGTAGTGCTAAATAACTGTGATACACATGACACATTTTTTACTTGAATAATTTTACACTGTTAAAAGACTGGTTTCCTTATTTTGGTTCTAAGATCAAGCTAATTAAGATCAAATATATTTTTATAGCCATTTGTATGCGTCTTTACTGAGTATGCTAATAATTCTGCAGGGCACTGGTGTTGGTACTGTAGTTAATCAGTTGTCATACTGCGAGTGGAACTGGACAATAAACATGTAATCAGTCCAGCCGGACATGAGAATCCACAGAGGCCGATGATGTAAGGCAATACTGGCCTTGTTTTCATTTTCCTTCCCTTAATCCCACTGTATAGGCACTCTTGGAGGGTTACTTTCTCTATATCCATATTTATCCTACCTCGTCGTCTCTTTTTCCGAGTAGCTCTTAGCGTGTTTAATCCAGTGTAACTACATATAAGCAGGATGTCTACTGTTCTGTCAGTGCACTGGTGATGTAACTGTTCTTGGTCTTAAACTGTGGGTGTTTGATGGTCTCCTAAAAATAGAAATTGTGATAAATGAAGGTTTAATCCCCTTTTTGTTCTCTCTTTGGTTTCTATAGTGTTGCAAAAGTATAATCTCAGAGTTGTTGCATTTTGTGATGACCATGTGTCCTGTTAAGAGTCTATTTAAGATTCAAGATTCAAGATTCTTTATTTGTCACATGCATAGTTATACAAGTACAAAACTCAGTGAAATGTACCCTGAACCGCTCCTTTTTTTTTTAGGACAATGAAATACATTTTGTGTGAATTAGCAGTTTTAGTGATGCACTAGTGGCCATTAGGCAGGAACAACTGTTTTGGAAGAAACGGAAATCTTGATTTAGATCTTGTAGAGAATTCTGGATAGGGAATGGTTTTGTAGCAGAACAAACGCAATGCTGCTGGTCCTTTGCCTAACATTTGCTATTCTTGAGGACTTCAAATGCATTTGAAATGTACTAAGAGAGACAATAATAAGACTGTTGATACAGGTGCAGATGAGGTGTAGTCCTAAGTACTCATAGGTTTAGGTCAGCTTCAAAAGTCAGTAAAGGAGAAAACATAAAGCATAGAAGATTACAAATGAGGGGACTTCCACCAGTTTTTCCAAAGTGAGATATAAACAAAGTCAAATAAAGATCTTTACAATGGTTATGGCAGAAACCCAGGCTTGTGATGTCTATAATGCAGATACAGCCGTATATAAATATAAAGCTATATTTATATTATATTATATTAGACTGGCACAAATGCACAAAATTTGTGGGAAATGGGTTTTTATGGGCAGCTGGGTGGCCTAGTGGGGCAGCTGGGTGGTCTAGTGGTTAGGGCGTTGCCTACTGCAGAGTCAAATGCAGAGAAGGAATTTCACATTGTTCACACTGTGTGCTGTGGTGTGTTCATGCGTGCCTATTAGAGGCCACTTCGTTTTTTTTTTTCCTGATCATTTAGTATTTGACTGTTTTTTATTTCTCAAAGTAGTCCAATAATTGTTCTATGATACCAGTGTTAATGTAGTGCTGTTATCAGATGAACGTTTGCAATGAAGAGCAGAGGTTAACGTAGCATAAATGTTTTCATCATGCGTATGTTTGTAACATGTATCTGTTCAGTTAGTGGTTCTCAGTTTATTTGAGGCTATTGGTTGCCACAAAATATTTAAGTAGTCACTCATTACACTCATTTGGCAGACTCTTTTATCCAAAGCGACTTACAATACGAGGACACACTCAAGTTTCAGGACAGTGTGAGAACCAGAGGAGTTAAGATCTTTATGTAGGGAGTAGTGCAGGAAGATAGATGAATAGGTGAGTCTTCAAGAGGTTTTTAAAGATAAAAAGCGATTTCGCTGCTCTGGTTGCCTTTGGCAGCTCATTAATTTAGAGTTTTCATTCTTTCATTATACAAGCTGCTTTTATTAAAAGGGGTTGTGGGGGTACTGGAGCCTATCTCAGTTAAAGGACAAAAGGTGGAGAAACATTATGGACAGGTTGCCAATCGATTACAGGAGAGACATACAGACAAATACACTCACAGTCACAAACAGAGGCAATTTAGAATCTCCAAAGTACCTGATGAGCATGTTTTTGGACTGTAGGAGGAAACCCACACAGTCACAACACTAATCACCCTTACACCCATTTACACGTTCAATAAAAACTTGGAAGTTTACTTATAAACTTAAAATGTTCAACCATGTAATTACATTGGGTGATAGGAATAAACTGAAGTAAGTTGCTTCTATAAGTAACTACAGAAGTAACTTGCAACTTAAAACTCCTCCCTCTGTCACACCTCCACACAATAATCTGTGCAATAACTCGATGCTACTTCGTTGTGCAGTTTCATGTTTGGGTTCAAATCATTATCATCATGTGCATCATTATCTTATTATTATGTGCAATAGTCTACCATTTACATTCATGGCATTTGGCAGATGCCCTTATCCAGAGCGACTTACAATCTTTAGTTACAGGGACAGTCCCCCTGGAGCAACTGAGGGTTAAGTGTCTTGCTCAAGGACACAGTAGTAGAAAGTGGGGGTTTGAACCTGCAACTTTGTGGTCATCTGCAAGGCACAAGCAAGTGTTTTACCCTCTATGCTACTACCATGTGCAAATCATTTCATTATGTTCAATATCTTATTATTATTATGTGCAATAGTCTAACCATGTGAAAGATCACTGTTTATGTTGATATTACTTACATCCTTCTTATCTCTATTACGTGCAGTAACAGACTCCTAACCACTATTTGTGTTACTAGTAATTCACTTAACTGTAAGTTACTTATCTATAGTATTTATATCCCCAGAATTGTGTGTGTATCATAGTGGATTTCATCTACGTCTTTTTCTGATTTTTTTACTTTCTATTTTATATTGTTCCTGTCTCTGTGTGTCTGTGCAGTCATAACATAAGCAATTTCCTCTAAAATCAAAACTTTTCTGATTCAGAAGTTATACAAAGTTAACTTAAACTTAAAAATAGAAAAAACAAAACAAATGACCCACTTACCCACTCTCTAGTCTGTCTAGTGATCACTCACTGTCCTACATAGCCTGTGTGTGAAATCAGCACGTGTTTGAGTAAAATGTTATGATATATGAAGGGCGTGAAGGACAAAATGAACCCGATCAGGCTTTAGACATCAGTGCTGCACCCGGGTCCAATCAAATTAGACATTAGAGGGACACACACCCGTCAGATGTCCCGTTTAGAGAGCACAAGACTGAACAGATCCAGGCACGCCTTCTAGGTAAGCAGGAAAATTGGGCTAGATTAAAAACATCTGTCTGTAATCCGCACACTAATCCTGCGCACGTGTTGCCGAAAGTGAGCCAAATCTGTCTCTCATTCATCTCAGGAGTATAATGGGGACAAATCTCTTAAAATATCTCTCGATTCCCCAAATCCCGACGTGATGAAAGTTAGTAGGTTTGTGTGCATGTGCAGGGCGATGGGTTTGTGAGAAGTATGAGTGAGATGCACTATTTAAACACTAGAGGGAAGATCTCAGCAGAATAATCTACAATGCTGAGTCACATCTAAACATATTAATAATCTGTTAAAACCAAAGGCACTATAGGACCCATATCCCACAATAGTTTCATGTTTTTTCCTCTGTAAAGTGAACAGACAATTCAATAACAGGATTTCTGACTAGGCCTCTGAGGGCGCTCAAACCATAAGGCTCAAGAAGGTTCAAATACTTAGGACTGTCCAGAGCAGAGGTCAGCAGTAAATGAACAAATACTCTTTATAATGACTAAATAAATGAAATAAATAAGGAAATTGCATCTGCTTTCAAGTTTCATGGGATTGTGTTGCTATTCAGGTGGGTTTTTTTTCCAATATTGTGATATTATTGTGATGTGATATTGGTTAATTGGCTTGAAAGAAAATCACATCTTACACAAAATCTTCAAATCCTACTTTCAGGCCCGTCATAATGAAGACACAACTGGATATCTCACATTAATAAGGCTAATTCTGTATGTGCTCAAAGAGAACATACGTATGGAATACTACTTAATTTCAGCTTTCTTTTTTGTGTCAAGGCTCTCAAGACCTCAGAAAAGAAACTAAGATAATCCTTTCTCAAAGCACACATTTAGTTGATGTGTACTTTGAGAAAAAGAGCAAATGAAAGAATGAATGTTGATAACCAGTTTCACCTCATTTTTTTTCTGTCTAGGTAAGATCAGAAGTCTAAGGCCTTAGTATGTTAAATATATGTTAAATATATTAGAAACGTTACAACACAATCCTATGACAATATATTATTTACAATTCCAAAAAAGTCTGGCAAAATAATCCTGAAGAACACTTGTGAATGTATGCAACAGGTGCTTAGTTTTAAAATATATTTTCACAAAATATTTAAAATAAACTGATAAAAGCCTAAAGCCTGTCCAGCTTTTCAGTCTCCTTAGAGTGCAGCCACTGGTTTATTGTAAAAGCACAAACTAAGAAAAATCAGACAAGAATCTCAGAATCAAGTGTCAACAATTGGTGCACAAGGAAACGTAAAGACACAGACAACCCATGACAGTCAATGATGTTTTTTTTTTATTTCATTGTTACATTATTGTAAATCGGTCTTGGTTTCAAAAGTTCTGACCCACTTGACCCCACCCCCGTGGTGAGGCGTGGCCCGCCGCATGTCAGTCAAAAGTGGGAGAGGCTTCAACGGTCTTACACTTGTGTTAAAAACAGTCTCATCCACGTGGATGCTCACACTGCATCAAGCCTTCAGTGCAGAGAGAAATCCAAAAAAACGAAAGCCAAACAGAAGCCCCATCCATCGTGCTTTTGAGTTTCATATGAGGAAAACAGGCGATCTTTACACATTTTTTTTTTCAGTTGTTCACTTGTGTATGTTTTCATTACACACGCCCTTCACTTGTAGCTTACACTAAATTCCCCCCACTGAGAACTTCATAAACAGAATCCATTTGTAATTGCAATGAGTAAATCACTTAATTATTTATTCATGGTTGAAATACATGTTTAGTGAAATGCGTCCCCAAACCGTTTTTGTTAAACTTAGTTGGCCCTTAGGACCCCACTGGCACACGGAGTAAAAAGCTGATGGTTGCGCAATGAACCAAAAACCATAAAACAGTTATAATACTTAATTATAAAAAGAAACGCTGACATTACTTAACACATTTTAAGTAAAATCCCAAAGAATTTGGCAGCAAATAATGAGGTTCAGAGTCAAACTGCACCGCCACAAATACACACGCACATTTCATACACATGTGCGCACACACATGCGTACGCACGCACTCATACAGACACACTCTCTCGCATATGATAATAGACATTTCCTGGGTAAGAGATGACAGTTTCCTGTTCGGAAGGGCTTGGTGAAATGGCACACCGTGATTGGCCATGTGAGGACTGAAGGAGGTAAAATAAAAAGTAGCCCCGGTTTTTCTATCCATCTCTTGCTCATTTCCGCTCTAGTCTTCTCCTGCTTTCATCCCTCGCACTGATCCTTCGTTACGCATCTGGAAAGAAGAAGATACATATATGGCACTTAGGATGGAACAACGATAGTAACTAGAATAATATTAGACAAACAGGCCAAAAATATAAGTTAAACAGACAGATTACATGCATTTGTTATTCAATCTGAGAGCATCTTTTGTTTATGAAGATAATTTCAAAAGTCAGAACCTACAGCACAGTGGGCTTAAACCCTGGTACTTAACTTACAATTAACACAGGGATTAAAGTGGGGGAAAAAAAAGTTCAGATGGAAAATAGTTGTTGCAGAGGTGTGGGGGGAGCGGGTTTGGGGGCGTCGCGATTCATCGACGGGGGAGTAACAAACAGAAATCTATTTTGAATGAAAATTTTATTGAATGAAAATGAACTAAATGTCCGACCGTCTTGTTAGGGAAAAGTGGACAGTGTGTGCACACCCTTTGCCTATATGAAAATTTGTGCTTGGGTCATTAACTGTATTCACTTTTTTGAAAGCTTACTGCGGGAGTGGGCCACTGTTTTAAAATAGTCATAATTAAGCCATAGAGTTAAAGCAGGTGTTTAGAATTACAGGATATTTGAACTTTGTTTTTATTAGTATTAAAATGTTTCAGCTTATTTTACATGAGAGTTCCACGAATAAAGCCCTGCTTCAGTAAAGATTCAGAACTGTCAGTTAACCTGAGGTGATACCAAGCTTTATCCACACAGACACACACACACGCGCATGGACAACTCTGAACTGCTGAACTGACAGTGATTAATCTGTACTGAAGCATTAAATTATTATTGCTTGGGATCCAGGAGCCCAGTAGCCTATCGACCCTTGAGTTTGCAGTACTGTCAGATGCACACCAATTAGTGTAAACTGGCTCATTTCTTAGCAGGTGAAATAATCTTTCCTTGAGGATTATTCTAGGTTGGAAAATGTCAAGTGGTTTCTAAAGGACTACTTTCTTCTCGTCAACTGAAGTGGCAAGACTGCAGGTTGCTCCTTTTTGAGCCACAGATTCTGGAGCTTCTTCGTCACAAACTTTGATTGCAATCTTGAATAATTTTACTCGTATTTGTACTTTTCCATTGCTTGCGAGACATTCAGACTGTCGTCATTTGGTGTAGATTAAAATACTAAAAGACTTTGCTCGTGTGAAGACTAAAAGTGCACATGTCTGCTGAGCGTACTTGAATACATAGTGGTGCTGTATCATAGACTCCAATTGTTTCATCGTTAAACAGTTATATAATATTGTAAAAAGAGGAAGTGTATGATTTCAGTTTATCTTTAATAGGTAGAGAAGACTGACAGTGTCAGTATAGGCCTCCATGACCTTATCCACTCTCCAAGAAAATATAAGGAACTGACAGGAGACAAACGTATGGCAAAGAGGGCTTGTGAAAGGATGGATACAATAAGCGGAGCCATGTGATCATATAAGGTCCGACTGATGGAAAGTCGTAAAGTTTTTTGTAGTGAAAACTTTAATCCCTGAGGGCATGCAAACCTATTATAGATTGAAAATGTAATAGGTGTTAAAGGCTTTGATGCATTTGGTTCCAAGTTAATAATAATAAACAGACAGGAAACAGTCCAGGGTGTGGCGCTGCATGATTACTATGGTAATGGGTACCTGGTCCAGTTCCCGCTGCGTCTCCTCCTCCATTCTGCGGATGTCATCCATGGTGAGATCCACCCAGCGGTCAAGCCAGCAGAACAGCTGACGGTGGAAATTAGTGAAAAGCCTCTTCTCCTGCTGCTCAGAGAAAGGAAAGGAAGGAACAAAAAAAACAGAAAGAAAGAAAAAAAAAAAAAAAGAAAAAAAAAGTAGAATGGCAGGTGTCAATACATAATGACTATGCTATTACGTTATGGGCTCAAGGGGGTGTGTGTTATTATAGACTGAATCAGAATCACTGAGTCACAGTGAGAGCCAAAACAAGAACTGAACATGAAACATCTCAAAGTCTTATCAGGTCCAAAAAGAAACTTTCTTACCTTGTGAATGAAGTTCTCCACACGCCCCTGCAGACCCCACCAGCGGAAATGCACCGTCACCAGCTTATATGCAGTCATGTAGGGACAGTTACTGTTATGAAGCTCCTTCTACAGAGGGAGGGATTGAGAGAGAAAATTAAACAGAAAGAAGAAAGGTAACATGGGGGGAATACTTTTTGTGTGGCACAACACTGTTGTGAAAAGGAACCCTGGCTGGTAAGACTTAAGGACCTCAATGTGGGATAAAAATATTCAGTGATTAAAATGTTCTTTTCAAATGCACAAAATAGTTAATTGATTTTATCTTCAGCTGATCCTTTAGACATAAGAAGCAGTAATTGTTTCAGAAGTGCAATGCACATTGGGTAGATGATGTCAAATTGAAGAAAAACCAAGTTGTTTTGGCCAGCAGATGCAGCTCAAAACATGAAAACAAATGCAGTGATTTTGGTTGTGAATTTTACAGAGTAAAAACTGCTACTAAACTTCAAGAGGAAGAAAGAGTGGGGAAAACACTTGTGGACAAACAAAACCAGAACTTTCTGAATAACCAAATGAAGCTTCATTCCTTTGATTTTCTTTCCAACTTTCTTGTGGTAGAAAAGTGTATGCAATGTGATGACTTTACTCCTCTTTCAGATTTCATATAAACCTGTGTTACTGGCTATATCTGAGTTTGTGTAGACTATATCTGAACTGTATATCGGGCCGTTTAATGTCTGAAAGGTATGAAAGACACCATCGAGGCTAACCAGGCCTGTAGGACTCTCCAGTGCCTGTAGCTGCAGAAAGAGACGCTGTACCGTTTAGATACTGCACTATACAACAGGTAGTATTTCCAGAAACCTCTAGTAAATGGCAAAACAACAGACAATGCAGAACTTTGCATTGTGTGTTTTGCTGCTGCACACTCTATGCACCCTGTAAGACTAAAGAGATGTTTTGCGAGTGGGGCAGTGTGGTGCAATAGTGAGGTTTTTATTAATTTGACCAAATTTATTAACTGATACCCAGTATAGCTAACATTAATATGTTCACCTTGGGAAATATCTTGCACTAGCTCCAACTGAAAAGGCTGAAAAGCAGACATTTACTGAACCAGTACTCGCTAAATGTTCAATACTGAAGAGTGAGTTCTAGTGCAACCATTTGGCATCATGACCCAGAGCTTAAGAAAAATGGTGACCTAAATGACATAGCAAAGAAGCAAGATTTCTTTTTCTACTTTCATAATGAATAAAACAGTTGGTGTGTTTTTGCAACATGTTTACAGTATTTTATATCATTTTAAAGTCAAAACATCACAACAGTGGGAGTTCCTTTTAACGCTTTTACATATTAATTGGCATAGTGTATGAAAGCAAGAGGTACCTTCCATCCTGGTCCCAGTGGTCCCCTCCCAGTTTTCTCAGAGTGAAAAAGGGCTGGATCCTCTTCTGGTTTATAGTCCTGGAAGACAAATAAGCACATCTATGTATCGATGAACTCATATCATTTATCAGGATTGGAATGGCTACAGTGAGACATACTAATGGTCTAATAAAGGGACTAATGGTCTAATTAAAATGTATATGGTTTGATTCCTAGACCCACTCATGTGTCTCCCACATTCATTTTCATAGATATCATCAAAAATAGGGTTATTCACAAATTTCAAGGACTCTCTTAGTACAGTGCTCTCATAAATTTATCACGCAGAGAAAGACTGCAGAGCTGAAACCAGCTTAATGCTCCTTGTCTGACTTACCACATCATCCACCTGAGAACGATCTGCGATATCAATCGGCACTACTTCAGTCTCCTCCCACTCCTCAGGGGAGAGCCCATGAGGCTGGAGGGTAAGGAAACAGATATAGAAGAAAATCAGAATTTGAGTATCACAGCTTGACAAAGACTGAATTGGACGACTTATTACTGGAAACCAGATTTACCCCAGTGAGCACAATTCATCTTGTTTATGTTAATTACATTGTTAATCAAAATACCAAGGTTAAACTCACATTATCAGTTGTTCCCATGTCAGGTTTATGCCAAGTCTCAATCTTAATAAAAAAGTCATCTTTCATATACTCATTCTGGGGGGAAAAAAACAAACAAACAAACAAACAAAAAAAAAAAAACAGTGTGAATCACAAACATATTTTAAGAACTACATATTCCTACACTGCTATAAGAACGTTAAACTGCGATATATCATCTAATTACGCGTTTTGATGGGGTCTGACTCTGTGAAATTAACGGTCCTATATGATAAAGGCAACAATAATAATAGAAGTGTAAACACACACTCACTGTAACAACTGCAGCATTCCAATGTAAATCCAACACAAGTGCAGAGGACAGAAGAAGAACAAAGAAAAAATAAGGAGTCAGTAAAACAAATACTATATTCTAATGATTAAATTGTCAAATTTCTGAATATTAACAGAAATACTGATTTTCACAGCTATAAGTATTTGTTCCTGTAAATATTTTGTTCAAAACTGCCAGGGATAAAATGGGCCAGAATATAATATAAAATATAAGAAACAGCCACAGACAAAAACGGTACAAACTATTCATGCATACTTGTGATTAATAACCAAACATGACACAATGGAATAGGACATTTTGCGCTTTGGATTTGTCTCACACATGTCTGGTTAAATTCTGTAATTATTAATTATGCATATCATGGCACAAATATATATACCTAGGACTTCATATACTACGTACAATACTACGCAAAATCTTAGGCACCTAAGAAAATTATATTTAAAGTAACTTATCTGGGCAATAAGCATGTCTTTGTTTAAAAAAAACAAAACAAACAAAAACAACAACAACAAAAAATGTGTTTGTGCGTCAGTCAGGTGGCCTAACCAAACCCTTACTTGAGGAAGCCCATGTACCACTCATTACCTAGTTTATCTGATCAATCCATTAAATTAAATCAAATCAGGTTGTAGTGATGATATTTAACGATGACTGGAGTACACTGAGTCATGAAGGACCAAACTTGTGTTCTTCTCATCTAGATATTAACATTTTTAAAAAACAAATTCTTATATTTCACTGTATTTGTGTTTATTCTGATGTTATATAGTATTTTATGGGCAAAACATGCTTACTGCTAAAATAAATGGCTTTAAACAACGTTTTACAATGAAACAATAATGTACCATGCATAAACCTCATTGAAAAAAATGATAATCTATTTATGCAAAGACACACATGTGACCACTCATGCTGTAACAGCACGCACTACAATCAATCACTTCCACCAATTTAAAACACACAAGGCAAAGTGAAGGTACTGACTGGTGCGGCAATAAGGATAGGCATTCCAGGCTTTCTCGTGAAAGACCAGGGCTCCCTCTGGGGCAAACATCTGAATGAAGCTGGGCACCTTGCTATCAGGGTGAGAAAAAAATCTTTAGAATATGTACCTCTGCTGACTAAGGATGCATTAGAACAAATGGATACCTCTGGTGGTGTTACCATTCACCATAAGTCCTGCATTTAAGCTGTTTTTATCCATGAGAAATATAAATTATGCTTTCAAAATATCATCTACATCATGCTCTGTGCTTAACTAAAACCAATTCTTTTTGTTCCAAAAAGATTTCACCCCAAATAATGTTATTTGAATTATGTGGACATTAAATAGTCTAAACATAAATACTGCTACATGCAAGCTTACACTCCTGTGCATTGTAAGACTGGCTACAACACTATGTCCCATGTAAACCAGCAAGCTTGTAGCAAAGTGGCTTTGGCAGTAGAAAGTTGCAATTTGAGTTGCTGGAGTTGTTATTTAAGAGTATTTAACAAGTTACAGATGTAGAGAGTGGTACCATTTAAAGACACTGTAGTTTTATCTTGCATGCAGCACAGTAGCACTTAAACTACCTAATGAGCTTGTTATTTGGAGGATCCAATCACATCCAAGAAATTCAGGGGAAATGCACACAGGACAAAGCAGTAGAACCCTTGTTTAACACCATTTATTACTGTCACTGGCAAAAATGGCTTAAACCTAAGTGAGTCCTTATTTGGGCATATCACCAACTCAAAATAACACATGATCTCATCGGCCTGTTACAGGAGTAAAGGTCTTCTTTGTGAATGGGCCATCTTTCACCGAGGAGCATGCTGGCACTATCATGTGAAGCACACATCAGCGTTCAGTTTCTTAACCACTAATTAAGAGCAGCCTAAGACTGATTTAGTATCACTATACACTATATGGACAAAACTATTGAAACACACATCTTAATTATTGAATTCAGGTGGTCCCTTACTTCAGACATTTTGGAGAATGCCATGCTTCCAACTTTGTGGACATAGTTTTCTACTCCAGCATGACTGTGACCCTGCGCACAAAGCAAGCTCCATAAAGACACGGTTGGATGAGCTCGGTGTGGAAGAACTTGACTGGCCCACACAGAGCCCTGACCTCAACCCCATCCAACACCTTTGGGATGAACTGGAACGGAGATTGCGAGCCAGACCTTCTTGTCCAACATCAGTGCCTGATCTCATAAATGCTCTACAGAATGAATGGGCACAAATTCCTACAGAAACACTCCAATATCTTGTGTAAATGCCTTCCAAGAAGAGTGGAAGCTGTTATTGGTGCAAAAGAGGGAAAAACTCCATATTTAAGTCTATGTATTTTAATGCAAAGTCATTAAAGTCCTTGTTGGCGTAATGGTCATGCGTCCTAATACTTTTGTCCATACAGTGTAGACTTGATGTTCAACATGACAGACATCATCAGTCACATTTCTTCCAAGGATGTGGACCAGGGGATTTGAGATAGCACCTCCATACCTGTGTATGTGGTAGATTTTGTGGGTGTACTGGCCCTTCTCTCCTTCTTTCTCGTACGGTTCATTCCGGAGGACTTCGATTCCCTCGCCCCCTCCCGTGTTGTTCTTACTGGCTTCTGCAACTGAGTACAGTTGGCCAACCTGGTACTGGGGGCGGGAGGGGAGGGGGATTACATAAGTAACTAATGGCAACTAATCTCTACCATATCACACAATGGGGGCACGACGTTTAATAGAGAGTGTTTACACAGGAAAATGGCATCATAATAGCAGAATTACAATCATTAAAATGGTAAATGGCTGTTGTGGCCACAGAGCTCACAAACGAGAGCTGTCATACAAGGTCTAAAAATAAATGTATTCTCTGTTAAATGTTACAACTTACCTCTTCTACTGAACATGGCAACACAACTTGACTGAAAGAGAAGAGAAGAGAAAGATTAGGTGAGGTGTAAACATTAGGAGACTTGGATAACGGACTGATGGATATCACTGGAGGGCTAGCAGCCCTCATACTCCGGAGCCTTTAGCTCAGGGACGGGCGTGAACCAAGAGGCTGTAGCCAATTTTTTCCATTTTTTCTGGCACACAGGTACAAGGCAACGTTTATTGTGTATGCTGAGATTGAGTGTGAGCTATAAGACAAAGCTGCATCCCGGCCCTGGCGTTTAATTTGAGCTGGAACCCAAAGAACCGCTACCTAGCTAAGTTTAGCAAGCAGGCTAAAGAAACCAAGCCGAGCTAGCGCTAGCCGAGGACGGACAAACCCAATCAGGGTACCGCAGGAACTGTGTGTGATGTAATGTGAGGGTCCTGGGAGACACAATGGCAACCGGTTTTACCAAAACGAGTAGGAATTACTTGCTCAGAAAGGTGTTGTTTTAACAGGTTACTCACTATTCTTTGACGAGTACCATCCCGAACCTGCACAGAACGCTACATTCACCAAACACAGTCCGGGCGGCGGAAACCGGGCCAGCGCGTTCGGAGCGTCATCAGGGAAGTGGGGGGTTTAAAGATCTAACAGGGGTCCGAGAGAGGAACCATGATGGGAAGGGAATGGGAGAGGGAAGGGGGTGGCAGGGGAGAGGGAAGGGGGAGGAGAGGGGGCGGGGAGACACACACACATACATATATACATATATACATACATATACGTATGTACATATGTACACACACACACACACACACACACACACACACATATATATATATATATATA
>JBBPCZ010000028.1:9074301-9093283 GCA_037974445.1 Brycinus macrolepidotus
TTACAAAGCCTCTAATTAATTAGATTAATTTTTTTAATCGAGTCCCACCCCTAATATATATATATATATATATATATGTACATATACATACATACACAAAATACAGACATATACACATACAGACACACACACACACACACAAAATACTTGCATTAGCCATAATGAAATTTGCATTTTCTGTTGTTTTGATAAAAAAAAAATCAGGACTCCCGTGTGACCATTTTCCTTGTGAAAAATGCTGCTATCTCAGCCCCAGCCTTAACTCCAACAACTTCCTATTGAATAACAAGGAAGAAAGAAATTCCTAAAATACTGTTCTTATTTGTCTAAAGTGACAAATTTGTGTAGTTCCATCTTAAATAAACCATCTAAGAGTCCTGAAATTTGCATTTTCTATTGTTTTGTTAAACAAAAAGACCAAAAAGACCAGATTTATTATGATAAATTAAGTAGTAAAATGTCCACCTTATAAAGGGAACATGTTTTCTATACACACATGCCTAAATGTGCATGCTTACAGAACTATGGACTAATATACTCCATCCAGTAAAATGAAGGAACTGAATAAATACAGTTAAATCCTTTTTAAATTACAATCTCCAAAGTCCACAGATCATAATACATGTTTTTTAAATTGTCAGCTTCATAGCTTTCAAAGCAGCACCTGCCTGATCTGTGGATACTTTTGTTAAGATCCATCCACTGAATGGTGGTGTCTGTGCAATTAGAATATACATTAAAAGTCAAGCTTGGACTACTTTGCCATGCTGCTTTCTCTGTTCACAGTTAGTCCTAATTTGTGAAATATCTTGATGAGCTACAGTAGCTCTTCTGTGGGTTTGGATCAGATGGTCTAGCCTTTGTTTCCCACATGCATCACTGAGCTCAATATAACATGCATCTGTAGTATGTAGTATCCATTATTACATAGTGTGTTTCTATAATATACAGTATGCATTTAAATACATGAACGTACTGTGCATTACTACGTAGCAAGTAGTTTGCATATACACTGCTTATACTGCAACTACTTATTAGGTAGTAACAATCTATGATATGCATTTAAGGAATGTATGCGAACAAACTTGTAGAAGTTCAGTTATTTAATGTACCTGTATTATACTGTGGTGCACTTTGTATTCATTTGTAGAGCAGTTGCAGCTCATTAAGGTATTTCACACATCACACACTGGGGTAAGTCAGTTCCACTGCTGTGGAAAAATGCTGCTACCCTTTTCATGTCCAGCAACTACCTTTTGATTGATAAGGGGGGAAAAAATCCCCCAAGTCTTTTCTGATTTGTGTAATATAATGTATATTTGTGTAGTTCAGTTTTGGATAAACCATCTAAGAGTACTCCTTTGTTGTTTTTATTACTTGTATTTGCCACGTTGAAATGTGCATTTTCTATTGTTTTGATAAAAATGATCAGGAATCCCATGTGGCCAAGAAGACCAGATTTATTATCATAAATTTAAGTGATAAAATTTCAAGTTAAATGTCTTCCTTTTTAGACTGTGGAGCACTATGTATTCATTTATAGTTGCAGCTCATCAAGGTATTCCAGCCATTAGGACTAACAGTGAAGTACTGGCTTGTTTTCAGAGGTGCGAAAACACAAATACACTTTATAATGTATGTGTCAAACATACTCACATACTCAAGCCCATTTGCTGCACTGACATTATCCACACAAACAGTTTTAAATGAATTTTATGGTTCTGGAAGAACAACAACAGCCAATGGAAAAAATAACAGAAACACCCAACAATGTGTAAATACCAAGTAATGAGAAGTATTACAGTCACCCTTTGCAGAACAGCTTCCTATGGTCTTGGAATGCTGTTATACGAGTGCTGAAGTGTGAGAGGAAGATACTGGACATTTTTCAAGAAGAAAAACTTCCAGTCTTTTTGTGAATGAAGCAGGGGAGAAAATGCACGCCATAACGTGCCGTAAATGTATAATGATGCTTAGATCTGGTGATTGGAGAGGCCATGGAAGCCGTCTGATTTAATTCTGATGTTTTTGTCACCCTTTAGGCACTCTTGGATTCCTTTAGCAGCGCACAGGGTGCGATTTTATGTGGAAATCTTGAAGGGATCGCATTTGTATAACAGACTGTACATATTCATTGCCATAACTACTTGCCTATATCTGAACATACAAGCTCTACCTCAGTCTACCTCAGTCTTTGCATTTCTTTGCATTTTTGCACACTTAACAACTCTGCTGCTTGAATACAGTTTGTCATAATACTGGATCCACTCACAGTAGTACTGTTACTGCTCCTGTCAACTGCACTGTACTGTACTGTTGCTCTTGCATTGTTTTTCTTTAGTCCTGCCCTGCCTGCCCTGCCTGCACTTATGTAGTCTTGTGGTGTTCTGTTTTTGTTCTTTGTGTTGCACCACGGTCCTGGAGGAATCTCACTGTTTACTGTGTGTATATGGCTTTTTTTCATTACTTGTATTTGCCACAATAAAATTTGTATTGTCTATTGTTTTGATTAAAACAAAAACACGCCCACGTGACCAAAAAGACCAGATTTATTATGGCAAAGTGCTGAAATTTCAAGCTAAATGTCCACCTTATAGGGATACATGTTTTCTATACACATGTCTAAATGTGCATGCTTTCTGTCTTCCTGGGTTTAAGTCTTCAAAAAACGGTCCTGAACACACACACACACACACACACACACTCACACACACGTACTAAAGTATGGACTAGTTAGGTCTATATGCAGGCACTGTGACTGCATATGTGACTTCAGATCAATAAACACCTACTTGACTTGACCTGACTTGAGCTGTCTGCATAGTCATGAACCTATTCCCATGCTTAACAGTAGACATTCTTTAACTTTTCTGAATATAAACACATTCATATGCAGGAAAATATTTCAAATCAACTCATCAGTCTATAACAGATTGTTAATTTCTAAAAAAAATATTTATATGGGGTATAATGCATTATATCCCAAGACTGCTAGTGGCACCTGTGAGGTTCCCTTGAGCAAGATACCATCCCCACACACTGCTCCCCGGGCGCTGTGTTCCTGCCGCCGCTTCGCTTGGTGAATGGGTTAAACGCAAAAGAAAATTTTGTGCTGTTCACACTGTGTGCTGTGGTGTGTTCACGTATGACAGAATGGTCACTTTACATTTTACATTTTATAAATGAGATACTACTAACTGACACAAGGAATCTGGTGAATGAAGCATGCTTCTATAGCAACAGCATTCGGGTACTTTTTTACTTTGCTCAGGCACCCCTGTTTTTCGCTTCCCACACAAAGTAGTGTGGCTTTATGCTTCAGCCTTGTATACTTTCCAAATGACTGACACATATTCCAGCTATGTGAAGCCTAATGTAAACTTTTTCATTGCTGCTGAGACACATTCAGTGAGGTGCAGGTTCAGTTGTGGAAACTCCTGGCTGTGATATTTAGGAACCATCCAATTAGAAGAACAGCATGAAAAACAAATCTGCACAATTAAATAGTTGATTGATCAAAACACAATGTTTTGTAGTAGACCTGTGAGGATAATATAAGAGAAATAGAAATATCTTTTAGGTGACATAGACTTCCATTACTGATTAAGCTACGTTACAGTGCTAAGGAAACAAACTTCGACATCAAATATGTCTTGGCCAATGAAGTATGGATAGGGTAAGGGGAAAATTTTGGGTTAAAAAATTCTGTAAGTGTCAATCTATCCCTGACATTAATCACTGAGTTCCACTTTTCTGCTTTGCTGTTCTCATAACTTTCCCCTTCACTTTCTTCAGCTTTTCAGATCAATGCACCTGCAGTTGGGCCTCTGGTCTTTGTAGCTTTTGGAACTCCAGGACTTGCCTCATGGTGTTTCAAACATTTATCAAAATGCTGTTCAGACATTTCTTCATAGCTGACACATGCTGCCAATTGGCATTTTTCCTAATATGACTTACTTGAACAGTTAAAAGTGTTTTCAACTGGGGGTTTCCATTGTTTTGTGGACAATCATTTTGTATTGCATTGCGTATCAGTTACCTATGTATTTAGAATGTAGTGAATTGATGACAGATTTATAAGACGACTCATTTTTTAGTGTTTTTTAAGTGACATCATTTGTGTCACTTATACTTTTGAGGATTTTTAGCTGTCACAGGCATGAGACGGACAAGTAGGAATTTGGGAAGCACGTTTAAGATCTCAAATAGTTAAAAAAGTCTATAAACAGTAGACATTGCTTTGGATTGACAGTAGAGTATTCTAGGTGAAGCAGATGCTTGTAGCACAGCTCTACTGATTCGACTGAAATAATGGTATTTTGAGGTAATGACTATGTAACGTAATATGATTACAGCACATCTATCATCTGTAAGTTAAGGATGCTTTTTACTGACTGCAGTGTGGGTGAAGGAGTAAATTCTGACTGAGAGGAGAAAGTGCTTTTTATACCCAGTTACTGGCCTGATGATTGTTTGTTCCCCCTGTTTAGCAAGTGGGTGCCTAAATGACTTTCTTCCGCGATGTAAAGAACATAAAGAGAAGATGAGCATGACATTACCGTGTGAAATGTCCATGAGTACACAGAATCACATACACATGCACATATTTTACCTTTAGAGGAAGTATACGGGGGGTTGGGGCTCTCTCAGGGGTAAAAAGTCCAAACACACTGGTTGCTGCAGTGAACAGTTGCAACACTGGATCCAGTAACTGCCTTGGGGGTTGTGAAGATAACAGGAGTCTATGGTATGTAAAATCCAATATACAATGCATCATAGTTACCATTCATTGTCTGATTTTAAGGGACTTGTTGACAGTTGCCCTCCGCATACCTCTAAAAGTACCTGACAATAGGACAGGCTGTAATTTGACTGTCACTCTTACGCCATGCTGGGAACAAATGGGGCTTTATCAACCTCCAGAAATCATCAGTTTCAAAAATATATTGAAGGCAAAATTGTGTCACATCATTTAGTCAATTTCCACCTAATATCAGTGTTGATATTTGTTTGTTTATTATCTGAGAATCTGAAGTCATTATGTTTTGTGCTGTTTCTGTTTAAGCTTTAAGAAAGTCCTAGAAAGAAAAAAGTTAGTTTTCTGACTTTTTGAGATGACACAAAAATAAGTGACAAAAATAAATAATTCAAAATCACACTATAAAGACAGAAACTTGATTAATAAGAAGATCAAATCAGTACATAATTAGAATTAGTGTGCAGGCACAAGCGGGCTGCAAGCGTGTAATGACTGCTGTGTGTCTCGCTATTGTATTTTAGTGTTTCTTGCTTTTTTTTTTTTTTTTTACAACAGTTATTGGACTTATTTATACTTTATATTTTATATTGCTCCTGTCTCTGTGTCACTGTGCATTCATAACAAGCAATTTCCTCCAGGATCAATATTTGTTTTTATGATTCTGATTAGGCATAAAAGAAATGGGCATGTGTTATAACAAGTATTTTCTTTTTTAAAAATCTGGGACAGTTTTGAAGCCTGATCAGTTTTACTCTAATACAGGACTGGAAATGTAAACTCTCTATACACGCCTACCTAGAAATACACTCACATACAAAGTCACATATAAAATAAAGGAGTCCAGTTTGTCTATGTATTTTATTGTATTTTTTTTAAACTTGGGACAGTGGAGACCTAATCAGTTCCATTCTAGTACAAGACTGAAAATGTAAACTCTCTATTCATGCCCACCTAGAAATAAGCAAACATACACAAAGTCACATATAATTAATGAGGGACCTCATTCAGTCTAATTTTTCCATGAATGCTGGGACCTCTGGTCTCTGCTCCCGTGTGTTTTGATCGTCAGTGCATTAATTGTCCCATTGAAATCCCCTTCTCCTGCTCTCCACTCTCCCTGGCCCCCCAGCCTACACTCTCTCCCACTATATCGCGAGAGACAGACTGGGACAGGGGCAGAGAAATATTCATATTCACAAAACAACAGAGGAATATATGGTCTTCAAAACAACAGATGTGATAGCTAACATCAGATTAATTGACACTCTCACCCTTAATTGATGTAAAACGTTAGATAGGTGTAGAGAGAGAGAGAGAGAGAGGGATGAGAAGTGATATTGAAGGCAACAACACTGGCTTAGTGGCCACACAGCTAGCCCTCTAGCTGTCTGGCTAGTTAGCTATTTACAAGACAGGCAGTTTACGGATAGATTGCTAGGAGGCTACATTAGCCACTTTGCGTGGCAGTTTTGTCTCTTCCTTTCTCAAATGCCGTCAGTTTCGAAGCAGGTAGGTTAAGTTAGGGAGTCCTGAGCTAAACTGTGTCTGAGCTCGCTAGCGAGCTGGCTAACGCTTTTATTAGCAAAAGTTGCCCAGCTAGCTCGTTAGCCTCTCTGGCTGAGGAGCGTGTTTACATTATTAGCCCGTTGTGGAGCTAAGCTAAGTGTAAGTTTTACTCCCAGGAAAAATATGACCACCGTGTACCACACAGCGTTTGTCTCCTCGGCTGGGGCTTAATTTCTCAGGCTAGCCAAGTGATTACATGACAGCTGGGTTATGGTAGCCTGGCCTGATCTGTTGTTTTTCTCTCCATCCAACGCTAGCGAAGCCACAACACAAGAAAGGCATCGTCCTCCAGTTACACCCGGACCCGAAAATGGTGAGTGGACGCCCGGCTCCTTCATGATGTTTTGGTCCCAGCTTGTGAGGAGAGCTGGAGAAATTATTTTGGTGTCAGCAAGCTTGCTTTTCATCTACCTGACGTGGTCAACATAAAGTCCTAAGATATTACTCTTCTAAATGGTGAAATGGCGACTCCTGTTTGTCCATATTTCCTAATAACTTAACATACTCACATGAAATAAACATAATTGCATAGTTTAGATAAGGTGAATTGCTGTTCAGATCAGTGTTTCGCAGATTTCACCTCAAACCATCACCTGCTGATCTCCATTCTCAGACAGAAAAGGCCATCCATGTGCTGTCTGGCTGATCAGTAGTTTGAAAAACTATGAATATGCTGATTTGGAATATAACCACACTAAATCAGTTAGAAAAAACATATCAGTCACGTGAGGAGTTGATCAGAACAACCTGCTATGTGTCATTCTTTCGGCATTAAGTGTGGTGTTCCAGGAATAATAATGAGGCATGTCCCGCCAGGGCTTATAGATGCTGTTTTTAAAATTTGACTCATTCATGCAGTTCTAGAGAATGACCTAAAGGGCTTACTGTGTGTTTTGGGAAGGGGAAGGTCCATGCAAATACTCTCAGCTCTCAATTATATCATGAACTTGCACGTGGGATTGAGAGTTTTGGTAATATGCAAGTTTTGTAGGACGTTCTTAGATCATCTATCCAGTCAAATTAATGGTTACAAAAAATATAGTTAACTCCAAAGACACAGCTGTTCTGCAATATTATTTTCTTTATTATTATTATTAGTAGTAGTCTCTAGTGTCCCCATTCTATGGCAGGTTTCAATTTCAGGGATGTTCCTGTACAGTAGTTAAGGTTACTTGTGAGTGACTTTTTAACATGACTTTCTTTCTTCGTTCAATTGCAGGCCATGGATCCGTTCCTCTGGTTGCTTGTAGGGCCATAAAAACAGCAAGACCACCAGAGGAGAAAAAAGCTTCTTGTCAGGTCCACTCCTTCATCAACACTAGCTCTCCATCGTCCTTCTGATATATTCTGAAGATGCCTGTATATAAGTTAGCACAGGTTGCTTCATGTGGAGAGCAGAAACTATTCTAGAGCAGTTTTATCATCTAAGAGTCCACTCACTTATTAAATGGGGAAAGACCATCATCATTACTCATTTTTCCCGGACTTGTGACCTGCGTGAAACTTTACTCGATGAACAGAGTGTGCCTCCACCTGGCCTCCTCAAATTCTGACAATCGCTCAATCCTTGATCAGAAGGCTTCAGTGATTAGTCTCCACATCACCATAAATCAGCCACTCATTTAGTCAGTTATGAACGGCTCTCTCTTAACCCCGCCCAGCCCGCGGGCTGCCGCAAGCTCCTCCCCTCTTCCTCCATCTCCATCCCCCTCTCCATCCCCTCCGTCTCCTTCTCTCCTTCCCCTTTCCCCACGTCCTCCACCTTTACCCCCTCCGGCTCCTGCCGGCCAGCCACTGTCTTCTCTCTCAGACACGCCCACTCCTTCACCTTCTCCCTGCCTTAGTTGGACCGAGTTCTGTGAGCTCCATGCCCGAGTAGCGGCTGGTGACTTTGCCCGTCATTTCCGGGCCTTTCTGTTGGAGAACCCGCATTATTCCCCGGATTCTGCTGCTGCTTTCTGCCGCCGCTTCACAGACAGATTTATTCGACATTTTGAGAGCGAACTAGAGGGAAGTGGTGCAGGGAGGGAGGGGACAGGGAGCTGGGTGGCCCAGTCAGATGCTACGTCACTGGAAGAGGAAGCGACATCTCCACCGCTTCTGCCGCCCGAGGCCACCACTCCCTGCCCACCTGCCCACGTTCGGGCTCTACCAAAGCCCATGTCGACTCGGCCTGGACTGGACGGTCGAGGTGGGGAGAGGTTCCAAAACCCTGGGGCTTTTCAGGACTCTTATGCTCACACAAAAATTCTTCCCCCTTCCTCTTCATCATCTTGCTCCTCCTCAATGGGTGGGAACAATGGACGGAGGGAGGACAGATTGACAGTCAAGCAGTGTCCTGGCAATTTGCCTGGCAATGGAGACATGGAAGAGGAGGAGGACGGCTGGGCGGGACCTGTGACAGGTGAGGAGGCGGAGTCGGATGAGCAAGCAGGGAAGGATGGAGAAGCAGAGGGCGGGGCCTTGACTGACAGAACCGATGGCAGCCAAACTACAATAAGCACTGCCTCTGGTGTGCAGTTGAACTCTGGTTCTAAAGGCAATGGAGGTCACTCCAAAAACAAACTGAAGAAGCGCTTTTCACTACGCAGTGTGGGCCGGAGTGTTCGGGGGAGCGTTCGGGGCATCCTTCACTGGCGAAGCTCCTCCAGCGATTCTCCCCAGAACTGTGGCCCTTCAAACCCAACACCACTGCCCTCCAGCTACAGCTACACTACAGGACTCCAGGATGGCAAGAGGAGCTCAGGCTCCCAGGCCATCCCAGCCTCTCTCCCTGTCTCTCTCTCTCTCCCCCTCTCGCTCCCTCACTCTTCCTCGTCCTCCCTGCCTCCTTCTTCGTCTAGCAGCGCCACCTCCCTCTCTCTTTCCGAAGCCCGTGACCGGAGAAGGAGTAACGGAGAAGGTGAAAAGGAGAAGTGGAGTCATCGACTGGAGAAGCTGCGGCTGTCCCGTTCTCCTCCGCCTACTCTGCCTGCCACAGTGGGACCCTCTCCGGCCCTCCTGCCCTCGTCCCTGCCCCCCAGCAGCGCTGCAGCCCCCAGGAAGACAGGCAGGCTTGTTCGAGAGGGAGGAGTGACTGTCTTCTCATCCTCAGACGAGTTTGCTGGCGTTCATGGTTTTCCGGGCTTTTCCTTTGGACTGCTCCACCATGGCACGGACAACAACACAACATCTGGCCCTGGTGTAGGACAGACTGGTGGAATGCAGCCTCTGGTCACAGGAGGAGCAATAGGAGGACGTGGTACGCGCTGGCACAAATGTCGGTTGGTTCTAAAAGAGCGAGACAAGGAAGGAGGGGAGAGGGGAGAGGAGTACTTCCTTGAGTTTTACATCCCTCCCAAGGTAAGTGAAACAAATTAATCCAGGATTCAACTCGCACAATATTTGTTTTAAACACCTACAAACATCTCACTAGTTTTGCTGCCAGTCTGCCACCTGCCACCTGCAAACATCTCACTAGTTTTGTTGCCAGTCCGGTTAAAATCTAAGTTCAAAAAAGTTAGAGTTGATAATGAAAACATTGTCTTTTAAGGATTATATTAAGATATTTAATTGAACATGGAAACATAAAGGGGAATTGTACTGAATTTATAGATATTTTGTGTAATTAAGTCATTAAGATGTAATCACAATCATTCAGTGTGAAATGCGCTTTCATAACATTGCTGAGAGGAACCAGACACCTGAAGTTTTTCACACCACTAAAGGGTACTTCACAGGAAGCTATTACATGAAATAGTTATGACTCGATTGCCTGAAGGCTGACATGTTGTTATGGTACGTTTGAGAAGACAGTGGCCTAAAACATATTTTGTAAGATTTTTTTTAATGGCAGAGAGTTACATGCAAGACATGTTTTGGATAGTAAATGTCTAAATTTGCGTAGACATCGCAAACCCCTGGGTCCTGTCACTACCTATTGTAAAGAAATTAGACTGTAAGTTTCTCAACAATATACCATTTCACATCAAAACACTAAATTATGCAGACATTTTGAAAAATCTGTGGAATTCTGGTTTAATTCTTTGAAAATAGAATACTAAACTACATACTACAGACTTCTTTCAGGATTGGTGAGAGGCCTGTAAAGTAATACTATGTGTTTACTGGAATATGTGTTAATGCCACAGTGGTGTCTGTTGAAGAAAATTTAGATAGAGATTGTTGTATTTGGAGCAAAATTGGATTGGTTTCATTTAGCTGTCTATATTATTTAATTTGCTAGGAAGGTGAAAGCTCAAGCCTGATTGTTGGTGCTATGACACCAGGTAATGTAATTGACAAGAAATGGATATGAACTAAACAGAACGTTTCTGTTCTTAATCTTCAGTCCTCCAAGCCCAGACTGACTATACCATGCTGCTCCATTGTGAATGTGAGGAGTACTACAGCTCTTGAGGTGCCAGATAAGGAGAACACTTTACTTCTTCAGGTATGTCTTCACTGTCACACCTTGTTCCCCCAGTTCCTGTTTCCATCTTACTCTTTGTGTCTCTCCGTAGACTTTTTTCTCCAAGGGTTTAAGGATCTCACATGGCCAGTCCTTCTTTTACTTGCTTTTACCTGATTTAGTTTAATGTCTTCCTCTTTTGTTGTCTTGCTATCTTTATAGTTCTCTGTCTTGTTCTTACTATTTCTCTCACTCATATCTCTTTCTCATAATATCAGTTGGAAGGGCAGGTGCAGTATGTAATTGAAACCAGAGATGCAATTCAGATGAGAGCTTGGCTGAGTGACATCAAGAACGGTCGCAGTCTAAGGTAACATATATCCATTTAAGGTGACAATATGATGACCGAATGGAAACTGAAAAGTGTTCTTTTGTGTTTGAGTTATTCAAACAGAATATTTTTTGCTAAATAGAACAGAATTGGTCCATCTGCGTTCTACCCGCAAATTTGTTTTTTCATAGCAAATGTTTTGAGGTTGGTCAAACTTAACATAATTTTGGGAAAATCCCATTTAATCAAATGAAAACTCAAAATGTTTACAGGCTCAATATTTGCTGTGAAGTTGAGCTAATGTTAGGTGGCAGATTTCATGTGGTTAATGCTTCCAACCTGAAAAGTATCAACAAGATTGCATTTTATACTGCACTCAATATTATTTCACAACTCTGAGCAAGGATTGTTGCGAAAGTGTTAATTTGTCGGCCAAACATGGACAAGTAAATCAGCCAGTCAGTATCGATAATTAAAGTGGTAGTCCCAGTTGCACTGTGTAAATTACACCATCTGATCCTTGATCCTAGTGAGCAAGAAGACATTGAGGGTGTGTGTGGCGGTGTACAGACGGACCTCAGTGGCACGCCAGAATTCAGTGACCGCCTCTCTCAAGGTCTGTATGTCATGTGTGTGTAAAAGGTGGTGTACTAAGCTTAATGGGCAGTTTATAGATGAACTGTGAAGGTATTATTTTATGCACCTTTAAAACTTTGAACACGAACAGCAGAACCAGTACCCTGGATTTGTTCACATAGAGTATGCTAAACATGCAGTTTGTACATTTCAGTCATGTATGCTGAACATGTTTAATGCAAATGACCACATGCTCCATCTAAACATCTCAAGTGAATTTTGGCCTTAAATTTTTCCTTTTACTTTAAGTGAGCCACATAAAATCTTTTCAAGGAAAACTGGAATGTGGAAAACTTTGTAATTGTGAACTGAGCTGTAGTTTTTATTTTCAGAATTAAAATAATGAAAAAAATACTAGTAAAACTTATGGCATGTTTTATATTTTTCAATTTTACACTGAGGGCGAGAGCATTGGTAGGATTAATTTTTGTCTTTGTTTTTCTGTTATCTGTTTAAATAACAAATTGGTCCGTTTTGTCTTGTGGTGTAAGACTTTACTCAATTATCTTATGTGTTGGTCTTTGTTAACTTTGTTAACTGTTATAGTTTATTGGCTACTGTCATGAGAATCAGTATTAACCAAATGGAATTATACACTTCCTGTGAAAGTAATTAAAACTGAAAAGCTTCAGTGGTTGTCAAATTATTATTATTATTAACTGTATTATTAATACAGTTAATTAAAAAATTGAATTAATGTAAGTGTAATATTTTTGTTTAGCTGTATCGCAGGCAGTAACTTTGTTTTTGATCTGCAGTATGTTATGGAGGGGTGGGTGGATCTCCACTACTGGAGCCTCTACCTCCTGAGCTGCCACCCCGTGCCCCTCTTGACGAATCTGACAGTCGATTGCTGGGCGGAGGTGGAGCTAGTATTGGCACACCGTTTGCAGAGACCCCTGATGCCACAGGTATTATCACCTAATGTCTCTAGACTGGTAAACAAGGAATCAATAAATAATTGAAGAGGAGTCAGATGTAGAATCCACTTTAAGGTGTTTAAAGTAATAATTTGGCCAAAAATCAAATACCAGTTTTACTCTAATCCTGAATGTACTTGATTTGCCAAAACATGATTTGGTGTTTTAAGTTTGATTTAGTATGATATGTTAGCCTAAATTCACTCAAATACTGAAAATATGTTACCAACCATAGTTGATTTTAGCCAAAACCACTCCTTTGATCTATAATCCACATAGCCTCAGACACTGTCTTTCGCATACCTGCTTTTTTTCCCCTTATATAGAAAGTATAGTTACCCTCATTAAGCTACTCTTCTTCTTCAGGGTCGTTCTTGTTCTCAGAGAGCTCGGTGGCAGAACCGGTGGAGCATCCGTTGAGTGAGTGTCAGTGGTTTCATGGCACGCTCTCAAGGCTAAAGGCCGCCCAGCTGGTGCTGGCTGGTGGAATGGCGAGCCACGGAGTCTTTCTGGTACGGCAGAGTGAGACGCGGCGGGGGGAGTATGTCCTCACTTTCAATTTCCAGGGCAAAGCTAAGGTGAGTCTAGGTGAGACACATTCAGCCTCAAAGATTACTTTACCATCACTGGTGTGATGCTATTCGACTGATCTACCTTGCATAATTATTTTACTGTAAATGGAAAATTACATGACTAATTACGTAGTTAGACAATTCTGTAATTAGTTAGAAAATTATGTCATTTACATTGTTTTGAAATTCATATCTCCAATTCCAACTTTTTTCTCATTTGTTTTGATGTAGGATGAAGGATATTAAGGTTGATTTTTCTTTCCACAAAAATCAGTTCACATCAGTCGAAATCTTTAGAATCCATCCAGCTTGTTTAGAAATATAGGAGTGAGAAATAATTAGTAGTGCAGCATACATTTGTTATCACTGACAATAACTGAATTTTAAGGGTTAAGTGCAAGTAGTAACATCATGAGATATTACCTGTTTCATCCACATCTCCTTCTCCTCCTTATCCCTCATTTTTATCCCTGCCTCATTTCATTGTGTTAATATCTTAATATCTCTCTCTCTCTCTCTCTCCCCCTCCCTCTCCCCCCTCCCCCTCTCACCACAGCACTTACGTCTCTCTCTCAATGAGGATGGCCAGTGTCGCGTGCAACATCTCTGGTTCCAGTCTATCTTTGACATGCTGGAGCACTTCCGGGTGCACCCCATCCCCCTGGAGTCTGGGGGGGCCTCAGACGTTACCCTCATCAGCTTTGTGGGAGCCACAGCTGTTCGGCAGCCAGGTACCCACACCTGGGGTCAGTGCTGAAGGGGTGGAGGGCTTAGGTTTGGGGTATGATGGGCGGAAGAGTGTTTTAGGCATGAGTACCATTTCGTAAGCTTTCTAAATAAAGTTTGTTAAGGGCCAGTTTTCCTGCATTATTGGGAAACCTTTAGTGTATTTATAGAGGCCAGAATGCATTTGCTTTCTCCATTATGTGCCTTTATGATCATGTGAATGCAGTATTGCAGTACAGAAGTACTGCAAGGCACCGCATGTGCTTCATGACAATGTAATATGGCTAAAATGGGATTGTGTCTATGTGTGAGATCATGTCCGGTCACCAGCCAGAGCATGTATTTCAGCACAGTCTGTGACTTCACACTTTGATCACATACAAACCAACACACACAGCTCCATTCACATGAGCAAAGTTTGCTGGCTGTGCATGGCTTTATTCCTTTGACTGTGAAGATTTTCTGACTTTGCTTTTTGATTTTTTTCAACACACATGGCCTGACTTCCTCTGTCTGCTTCTTTTTCTAGTGTCCCCCTACCACCCTAAATCTTAACAGCAGCGTTTATCCACAGGTTTATCACAATCACTCCTTTGCCACCTCTCTTCTTTCTCATACTGTGCTTCATTTCATCCCTTGTCCCACCCCATTTCCTCTCCTTTCTTTATTCTTTATTAGGTATGGACATTTTTTGCTATTTGAGTATCTGTATTTCTAACAGATTTAAATATTCCAAAAAAGAATAAAAATCAACAGTGTTTTGAATGAATTGTGAAAATATGGAAGGTCTAACATTCATTCATTCTATGCAGCTAGCACAAGCAGTTGATCTAGTGACCTCTTTGTATCTTAGGTGTACATGATTTAATATGCTACCATTTGACCTGTGAAACAATAACTGACAAGATAATACATTATTTATTTTGCTGTATTTAAACAGATGTCTTGTTCGAATTACCTAATATAAAAACAAATACTAAGATGAGTTCAAAAATAAGTATATTCAAACAACTATTATTGTTCTTTCTTACATTCATTTTCTTTTTGGGGTGTAATGATATACTCAGCCCACTATTCATTTTGATTCAAAATGCTGGCTTCACAATTCGAAATTCTTAAGGCATTTAGAACAAAGTTCAAATGAAGAATGATGGCTGTAATTGTTGGATTCCTAACAATACCAGAGCTCAGACGTTGGATGACTACTGGACTGAGTTGTTGGTTGGTTGTTTACAAACTTTGGTGTACAGTATAATTGCATTAGATGGCAAAATTAATTGAATTTCTATTCTCCGCAATACATTTTCGCAGTTTTGCGTTGCGATATCACAGAGTCCTGATGCGTTATTACACCCCAGTACCCTTTTAATTACTTAATTCTCTGTACCACCTGTCTTCCACCTCCTAGCCATGCCTGTGCCATAATGTCAGACTGACAGTGATCATGTTATATCTTATCCATGTTCCTTTTTTTATCACCATCTTTTGACCCCAACCATTTGTATTTGTTTCTTCTTCATTCTGTGATCATATAAATTTTTCTCCACTTTATGCACCACCCTTTGCTCTGCCCCTTTGAGCCACCTTCTTGCCTCAGGCCCCTCCCCTGCCACTACAAACCAAAGCTCTGATTGGCTGTCTTTGTTGTTGTTTGTCGTTGGGTCATCTTCGCAGGCCGGGACAGGGCAGGCAGCCGGCCTACAGTCTGTGATGTCATCACCACGCGCCACCCTGACTCTCCATCAACCCCCATCTCTGACTGTGTGTAAGTGAGACCAGATTTAATGGAGAGAGACAGAGAGGGAACGAAACGACAAAGTGTGAGGAGAAGCAAAAAGTTGTAGTGTCCCAGTAATGATCCCAGGTTAGAAAAAGCATAGCAAGGTAAAAAATTTACAGGGGCTAAAGGAGCATAATGTAAAAGCGACTCAAAGGACAGTTAGTTTGAAGACAAGAAATTTAAATCTAAAACGTACATGGAAAATTCGAGACATTTAAAGGAAAATTCCTGCATTTTCAGCTTAATATATGTGTTATGTATGTATAATACACATTTGATTACCATAGACAACAAGTTTAACCCATTCTCCAGTGCTAGAGTCCAGAAAAACAGACTCTGATCAAAGCCTCAGTCTTAAGCACCTGCCCATTGGCTTCCTTTCTAAGGGTGTTTTGAGTCAAAGTTTTTTCTTCCCTGTTCATTTGCTAAGTACAGAAAAATTAACTTAATCTCTGTTTAAGAAATATGTAGCTCATATTTGAACGCCACCGATAATATAGAGAAGAGAGAAAGCAAGAGATCCCACTTGGAGAACAGGAGACAGGAAAATGAAGTATAAGGAAAGAGGTCCTGAACACTACCAGTGAAAGAGGGTGAGAGAGAGAGATAGAGAGAGAGAGAGATGGGAGGCAGTGGAGCAGCAGCTCATCCGTTCACCTCAGAGCACATCTGTCTGCCTAACGTTCCATTCACGGCTGGATTTCAGTTGCATAGATCTCCATCCAAGGCCTTTTGTCACCAGACAGCATTGAACATTGCTCACTGTAGCTTGTGTTTATCTCACAACAGCCGTTGTACTCAATACAGCTTTTCATATTTAAATGATCTAATGTCACACATTTGACAGACAACTAATCTTTCTCCACGATGTGAAGTGTCTTGTAGTACACCTTTTCATTGACAATGAGTCTTGAAGTTAAATGAAATAAAATTAAAATGTTAAACAGTAATTTCAGTATCTGAAATTGCACCGTGGAGACAGGGTATAGGCTGTCTGTCCCATGTGTTGACTGATTTCATTACTGGGAACCATGCATGTGCCTTTTTTTGTAGGGATTACTCATTTATGTACTCTTTCTCTTGTTTGATCTCTCTACTTTCTTTCTCTCTGCTTTCTTCCTTCTCCCTTCTCTCTTTCCACTCACTTTCTCCGGCACCTCCCTTCTCAATGTATTGCACATTATTTTTGCCTATCAATCCCGTTTTCTTTTTATGCTTTTTGCTATTGTTTCTGTTTTTTCCTCTTTCCTCTCACTCTCTCCCTCCCTTCTGTCTCAAACTATCTCCTCACTCTCTCTGTCTCTGTTTCTCTATCACTCTCTTTGCTCTTACTCTCACTCCTTCCCTTCCTCTTGTTTCTCTGCCTCTCTCACTCTCTCTGTTTCTCTCTTCCTCATTTTCTCCCTGTCTCTCTCTCTCTCTCTCTCTCTCTGTCTCTCTTTCTCTCTCTCTCTCTCTCTCTCTCTCTCAGACTTGCGCAGCAGACCCCGTAGCCCCCCTCACCCCCCTCCTCCCCCCCTCCCACCTGGACGCCCGCCGCCCCCCACGCCCCCTCAGGAACGGGGTAGTGACCCGGATGCCGCAGGGGGAGGAGGAGGTGGGGGTGCAGCGGGCAGTGGGACGGATGAGTGTGAGGAGCGAGAGAGGGATGTGCCTCTCCGCCAGCTGGAAGGAGCGGAGGGCGAGGAGAGAGAGGGAGGCCGGGCGAGAGCCATCGACAACCAGTACTCCTTCTTCTGAGAGCGACGCAGGAGAGCCAGTCACAATCAGTATTTTTCACTTCGTAGGAAGAACAACTTAATGGGGCGGGTCAAGAACAGAGTTAATAACACTATAAAAAAAAAAAACAACAACAACAACAAGAAAAGCTTTCAAAGAGCGAGAGAGAGATGGAGGAGATGCACACGCACACAGTGACCACTGAAAGGGCGACTTAAAAACACTAAAGTAACGATACACTAACTGGAGCTTGGCTGAAGAAATGCTGGTCAATGTTACACTACTTTTTTTTTTTTCCCCTCAGTGTGTCTCAGTATTAAAGGTCCCTCTCATGGTTCTGTTGCATAGGAAAGCAGCAGTAGCTGCAGCGGTACTGTTTTTTTTTTTTTCACCTCATGCAATCACACTGGATGGTATTCAACCACCATGTGGTGCTATCATTTACACATACAGATTTTTCGCTTTTTTTTCTGGTACGTTTTTATTCAATGTGTCGTTTTGTGTTTCAGTCTGACTTACTGCTAGAACCACGCTAGGCTTCACACAGGACTGAGCAACAGCTAGTTGCTTGCCAAAATAACCCACACTTGTCTGTGAGTGAACATGATAAAACATCTTTTGAACATCGCCATGGATGTCATTACCTCAGTCAAAGGGCCATACATATGTCAGACTTCTCAAGACTGGGTCTGATGATCTGGGATGACCTTTTTCTATTGGAATCTTCATGTGTCAGCATTATAGAGAAGCTGATTCCAGGGGAGTGGTTTTCACAAAGCAGGCTTTCTCAGTTAGCCAGATAACTTAAGCCCAAGCTTAAGTTGAATGCCCCTCAGCTTTGTTCTAACTGCACAGGCTTGACTTTGTGCTTAACTCAGAGATTCTGCTTTATGAAACACCCCAGTTAGTCTTAACACTGAGATGTTTGAGGTGTTTGAGTCCTAATCTCTCATCCACTGCCCCCTGCTGGCAGAAAGTGCACCACATTGAGAGATTGGATTGGTATTTCTGAACAAAACTTTTTGTGCTTGTGTAGCATGCTGACCTGCTTACCAGACACTCATTTCAGTGTCTATATCTGGGTCAATTCATTGGATTGTGAGTAGATGTGTGGAATTGGGCTGAAATATTTTAAAGATGTGATTTGAAGGTACGTTTGAATGTCACGGTCTTATGTAATAGTACTGCAAAAGCAAATGGTTAACAACCAACACGTTATGCAGCCCTACTAAGGAAAGGTTAAACTACATGAGTGCTTGAACTAGGCCTGTCACTGTCAAGTAAGTTTGCCTGATTTATTAGGTATTATAGCACCCATAGTATGTCTCAGTAAATACTTCTTATTTCATTTACATGCATTTTCTGAAATGCAGAAATAACAGAATTGTGGAAAATAGCTGCAGTCAGCTTATATAGTTCTGATCAAACGGCGGTATTGTAACAGGCCTAAGTGCTGTTATGAAAATTGATTTAGTTCAGAAATACTGAACCTGTCTCTAATGTGAAAACACAATCTCTCTCTCTCTCTCTCTCTCTCTCTCTCTCTCTCTCTCTCTCTCTCTCTCTCTCTCTCTCTCTCTCTC
>JBBPCZ010000028.1:9095739-9119448 GCA_037974445.1 Brycinus macrolepidotus
CTCTCTCTCTCTCTCTCTCTCTCTCTCTCTCTCTCTCTCTCTCTCTCTCTCTCTCTCTCTCTCTCTCTCTCTGTGCTGGGACCGTGTGTTGAGGTGGACAGCGTTGTCCACTCTGTGTAATTAGTTTCAGGTACTACATTGAATTTAATAATAATAATAATGATAATAAATGATAATAATGGTGGTGATGATGGTGATGATAATACGATATAATATAAATATACTGAAACCATTTGTTTTGGACTCGCGTCTTTTTGTGTGACTACAGACAATTTGAATGAAGTTTATCTCCATGTGCTTAAAGGAACAGTTCTCTGAAAAAACAGATTTACAGTTTTGCCTGCTTGACAATGACACATGTGCTTCTTTAGTTTTGCAGTTATTCTATGAGGCAAATATAGCCAAAATCTGTGACATAAATGTTTGTTAGCAACTTTAGTCTCATATCTTGTGGTATTTACATCTGAAAAAAGCACTGTGATTTCAGAATGATGTAATAAATCACATGGAACATAATGTAAACTGCTTTAATTAGGAACCGTGGGAACAGCAGCACAGCCATCCAAGGGGATTATTTGAGTTGTCAGTGATCCAAATTCCTGAAAACAGTAGAGGAAGAAATGACTAAAAAGCCTTGTTTTAGAGATGCCTTTCCCCCAGGTTGAACAAAGCACAGCCCATTTCTCTCATGACTTTGATCTTTCTGGTTTGTGAAATGAATGGTTGTACTGCATAACTGTATTAGTGTTTGACACACCCCAAAACCAGAAAATGAGTACACTTAGGAGTTGCCTAAAGGGAGTGTGTCTACATTTAGAGATAAAATGACACTCGAGTTCTTAAGTAATTTCAGAAAGTGTTGCTCATTGTATGAGATTGTATGCCAAATTATCTATAAATATGAACAAAAGTATGTCATCTAAAAACAGTAGCCATCTTGTCTCAAGTTTATTTGTACTTTCTCATTTTTGTAGATTGTACATTCACATCATACTCTTTACAGAAGAGTATATCATACAATGTCAGAAACCTTAAAACTCCATTCAAGTGTGTGGTGATTTGGCCATGCACTTTGCACCATGCTAAGCTGGCAGATTTAGCTTTCCATTACTTCTTAGATAAGTTATTCTTGTACTTCCAGCCAATTCCTGGCTAGCCAACTACCCCTGGGATGAGGGGAACATCGTGCAAACTGTACTCTTGGCCAAACCAAGGACATTCAATCTTTAAAGCATTTAAGAAGATTTTTTGCTCACTCTCTTGGTTTGACATAAATGCACTTGCATCTTAAGACGGAAAGAAAACATACTTCAAGCTAAAAACAAAAACTTTCTAAAAAGATCAAAATATGATAAGCCTTTACTGCCTTCTTTCTTTGTGTGAACAATTAGATTTGCTGTACAGTCAAACTATATTTGCAGAGCTGAGACCTTGGTGAGACCCTCTCAACAACATCCATGAGCTAGATAAGTGTTGGCCATCTGTGGGCTGGATGTCTGAAGTGAGCATAACCTGCCTTGCTCTTTCTGAATGGGCTGGATGGCCCTCCCTCTCTCTCCCCCTTCACTCAGTGTGACCTGTTAGCTGATGAAACAGAATCAGCAGTTGGGGGGGTTTCTATCTAGCGGTTACAGAACTACATATTCCAAATGTGAGCACTTTGTGGACAAAAGTATTGGGACACACTTGTTTCTCAGGGTTTGAGCTTGGCCACCTACCTTCCAGTGAAGGGCAATCCTAATGCTTCAGCATACCAAGACATTTTGGACAGTGCCTTTGGGAGGAACTTGAACGGAGATGGCGAGCCAGGCCTTCTCGTCCAACATCAGTGCCTGACCTCATAAATGCTCTACAGAAAGAATGGGCACAAATTCCCACAGAAACACCCCAAAATCTTGAGAAAAGCCTTCCAAGAAGAGTGGAAGCTGTTATAGCTGCAAAGTGGGGACCAACTCCATAGTAAAGACTATGTGTTTAAATGCAATGTCATTAAAGTCCCTGATGGTGTAACGGGCAGGCATCCCAATACTTTTGTCCATATGGTGTACTTTTTCAGTTTAGCTAGATGTCCTCACAGTGTCTTCACATAAAATAGACCCCTTGTCCTGCCTAGTTGGCGACAAACATTACGTGTTGCTGTAAATCGCCTCTCTGTTTTTAATAAATAAATGACAGCTGGTCCCTCTTCTGTGTCACTGGTGTGAGAACAGTGTAATGAGACCAGGAGGGATTTCATAAAGTGGGATTTTTCAGTTAGTTGTACTACTTAAGCAGAAGGTTTAGGAAGGTCCAATAGGAATGTCCTTCAGCTTGTTTGCTATTGGACATGCTTGACCTCGGGCTAAAGTTATCCTCCTAAACTGAGAAATCCTGGTTTCTGAAATACCCACCAGGTGCCATTTATTTTCAACCTTGTTATGTCGCTAGCTAGTTAAACTAGGGCTGCTTCCCAGATTGCGTAGTACCACACTAGTGTGTAAAAACAACAGAAAAGCATTTACTAATGTAGTATGTGAAGTATATAAGTTTGTGATTTGGGACGCAGGGAATGCAAGAAATGCAAGGAATGCAAAGCTGGTATCCACGAGCTAGAAACACCGCCCCCACACGACTGTCAGCCAGGTTTACCAGATAAAGGACGGGGGGGGGACACTGAGTGACATGAAGATGAAATGTTTTTGTTGACGGGGGAAGGTCCATGGTTCTCTGTCGTAGCATACAATGCCATTTTTATAATTACATTTATATTGTTGGGCATTTTGAGCATATTTGAATACCAGGGGATATATATGCATTTTTCTGAGAGCCCGGTTGCTTATTAAATGTCAGAATGTATCAGGTTAATCTTATTTCTGAAACTAGGTATGAACAAACAAAAAGATACGATGGAGGTCATCATATATCAACAGGATTTCAACAACTGAGTGTCAGAGCTGTCAATTCATTACTCAAGCCCACATTTTTTTCTTTCAGCACTGATGAACATAGCCAATTTCGGTGTGTAGAGCACATACATGATCTATTGAAACAGTGTGCATGAAGATATGATGAACATTTCAGATCTCCAGGTCTCCAGAGGTGTGTGCAGGACTCTTGGTTGCAAAACGTCACTGCGTCACTGATCCAGCTCCAGCGGCGGCTGGACCAATCAAAAGAGAGCTTGTTGAAAACCGGGTTGCCATTATGTTCAAGGCAAATCCTGAGACGTGGTACCGGCTTTTTTAAAACAAGAAATACGGTCAGACACTTTCTCCAGAGAGCTGATGACATGTTTTCGGAATAAAGACGAAAGAAGTTTTGCGGCTATCGGACGGGAAAGTATTGAGGAGTGCCTGATATTCCTGACATTTGTTTTTCCAAGGTTGAGCTAGCTGGGACTGCTAGCTGACAGAGGGGGATTCGGCTAGGCTACTAGCTTAGTTAGCAATCATGTCTTTCCGTCGCCAGAATGTGAGTATCCAGTGTTTTTCTTGTTCAACATTAAACATCACACCACACTTATTGTATTTGGAGCCCATTTGGACCGTTATGACTTCAATAACACGGTGTTCCCGTTGCCTTAGCAACGAAGCTAGCTTGCTAACTAGCACTTGTAGTTCTAAGCAGCACAGTATGTACGGATTCAGCTTTACGTGTAAATATAATCATTTAAGGGGGTGTTTTACAGCAACAGTCTGGACCAAGCGGCCGCAGAACCTCCAACGGTACTTCTGGATCGGCCAACATGTCATCCTCCGTTCCCGGGAGTAGCACGACCAGATCGAACCCTGGAAGGTAACCCGATCTCGGTCACTCCTCACAGACAAGTCCGAGGACTGTCATTTCATCATGCGGCCTACCGGTTTAAGTGGGTGTGCGCATCAACGCGTCTAGGGCCAATCGCACAGGGTGTTTTTTAAGTAGAGCAAGGGATTGGCCAATCGGAGGTGAGCGGTTTTTGATTGACATTTCGCACGACCAATTAAGTAACGGCAGGGCTGAACATGACCTCAAGCTCCTGCCCTCACAATATGCCTGAACCAATAGAATCACTGCAATGAGTGATTGACGTCGCGATTATCCAATGAGCGCGCTCGGAGCAGGCGGCAGCAGCAGGAGCTCAGTAGTGTTTTGTTGTTGTTTTTCTAACCCATATGATACAGAAGAGTGTCGCTTCTCAATTTCGAGCCTTTTCCTCGCCCCAGAAGAGCCGGAATGCATGTTACAAAAAAGTATAAAATCTTTGTTGTCCCACGTCGACCAGGAGGTGCTGGGAAGCGTGTAGTTTAGACTAGGAGCGTCAAACTGTGTGTCTTTGTGTTGTTACGATGTCATTTTGCGCATTTTGGCTAAAGCTAGCCTGTTAGCTTGACGCACTGGCTGTGCTAGTAAATAAAAGCCACTTGGTGTTGTGCCTGGATGTGTTTTATACATGACAGGCAGGAGAATTAAGTCCAGATATTGACAGAGTGCGACTCTCTCAGGCTGTCGTTAGGGTTGTGCTAGTGAGAACACAATAGTCCAGGGTGGCTGGCCGTTGTTTACTGAGCTCTGCTTTGTAGTTAAAAGTCCCATTTCATATCTAGCAACGACTGGATCATATCCACAGTCAAGCTGTCAGATCCAATGAAGGTTGGGAAAGAAAAGAGAGAGTGTGTGGAATGTGCTCTGGCAGATTATTAGGGCTCTTAGTGTTTGTGATGCTTTTATATGCAATAATCGTTATGCTTTGTGTTATTATAAGACAAACATGGCACAAATGAACACATTGTGCTCTACAGTTATCTTTCATGTGGGTGTGGACAGTAATTTACCTCCAACATCATATATTAAGCACCTCTGACTAATGTGTCCCAGTTAAGCATGTTTGTGGAGAACCATGAAAGAGATCTTTCTCTTATGAGATGGTAAAGAAAAATAACTATTTTACTCTTGTTTTGTTTTCAGGAACAGAAATTCTGTGAAGCCTCCCTCACAGTCTCTCCCTGTATGTAACATAAATCTAATATTCTTTAATCCATGTTTTACCTGTGTCTACTTGCCCAGTGTTTTTTTACAGTTGTGTTTCTCTTCCTTTCCAGTGCTTTTGTTAATATTTGTAAATGGTTTTTGCGTATTTGTATGTCATACCCATGTGCCAGAAATTTGCAAGTCATGTGTATAATTTTAATATGAATCAAAGTTAGATGTTATGTCAAACTTTTTGTTTTCCTTTTAGGTATTTGAGGGTGTCTACAACAACTCCCGGATGCTCCATTATCTTACAGCGGTGGTGGTGAGTTTCTTTGTGCTGACAGAGCTTTTGAAGTCCTCATGCTTTCCATAAAACAAGGCTGATAAATACCAAGATGGTGGAATCTCAACAGAGAACAACAATACGCTTGTTCGCTTGTCTTCTGACTCCTAGCCACTGTCTGTTTAAAAGCTTGTCGTGATGTTTTTTCAGTAATGTTTCTTTTTTTAGTTCATCCATCCATCAGTCTGATTACTTTCTCCCTCATTCTTTCTCAACTTTCTCTCTCCAGGGCTCCAGGTGTGATGTGAGGGTGAAGAACGGCAATGTGTTCGAGGGGATCTTTAAGACTCTAAGCTCAAAAGTATGCAAAAGTCACTGCATGCATAAGACATATCAGGATGTTTCCGTGACTGTAAATTGAGTTTAGTGTTGATAAATTAATTACGCTGTGTGTGTGATTGTGCAGTGTGAGCTGGCGGTGGATGCTGTACATAAGGTGCGGGCTGAGGAGGTAGACAGCTGTGGAGGTGGTATGTCCACGCATCCTAGGAGAGAGGAGATAACAGACACAATGATCTTTAGCCCCTGTGACCTGATCACCATGACCTGCAGAGATGTGGACCTCAACTTTGCTACACGAGGTGTGTGTGTGTGTGTGTGTGTGTGTGTGTGTGTGTGTGTGTCAGTTAAAAGTGACGTAAGCTATAAAACATTGATCTGGTGTGGGTTCATGTTTTACCTGTATTTTTGTGGTTGTGTGTAGACACCTTCACAGACTCAGCCATTGCCTCAACAAGGGTAAATGGTGACCACAGAGAGAAGGTGCTCCAGAGGTGGGATGGAGGAGACAGCAATGGAGAAAGCTATGATCTAGAAGCAGACACAGTAAGTTTAATCTCATATGCATATTCAAGCATAAACACACAAAAAACTAGGAATGCAAAAAAAATAAAACATTGGAATTTTTTTTACTTGAAAAATTACTAAAAGTAAAAATGCCAAAAATATTTACCTTAAAAGATAAATAAGCCTACAGCAAGTGTTAGAATATAAAAATAATTTATAAACAGTGGTTTTTGGTTAGAAGTGTTGTCACTGTTTTACAGTGAGTTGTAACTGTGAACCCTAGAGTGTCTTCCCCCAGCTGACACAGATTTGTACAGTCATTATATATTTATGCAAATTATATCCAGATTACACAGAATGAAGGTGCTTACTGATTTGTCATTACGCAGCAAAATAATTATAATGGAGACTTCAATTGGTGTACAAACCTAACTAAACACAGTTGTTGACTGAACTTGGTTAAGTTCGGTCACCAAAGTGTCCCTCATGTACATTCTCATGGTGTCCGCACTGGTCACTCTAAGATAGGCCCCAAGGCCTTGAAGGCGTAGAATAATCTCAACAAAGTTAACTTTCACCTAGTTTTACATTGATAAAATTGTCTAGTTCCTCTGCTGTTGGCTGCACTGCCATGTCGGGTGGAATAGTTTGAATATTTACATAAACGGGTCCTTATCTCGTGTTACAATAACTTTCTCAAGGAACAATCACTCTTAGTGCACTGAGATGTCCATGAAGAGAAAAAAATGTAGCAGTTTTGGCAGAGGCTGAGAAGGGTAATACTGATGGCTGCAGTCGTCTGTTGCTAACTAAAATCCTGATGGCGATAAATCTTAATTAGTTAATGTTATGTCCTTACCGTCTGTGCCTCTTATGAAAGCTGGATTTGAATGAGAGACTGCAATTTAGGAAGACTGCAGAGGATATAATTGCAGATTGATACAACTGCAGAAGATTGGGTCTTTCAAAATCAATGTCAGATCTTTTTTACAGTGTGCATAACATTATCGCTTGTTGATGATATAGTGGATCCCTGTCTTACGTGCAATCAGCAGTGTTTAAAGAACTGTGCTCAGAATTGTACATTATATCTATTTTCCCTCTCTCTCTGTGTCAGTCTAATGGTTGGGATGCCAGTGAGATGTTCCGCTTCAATGAAGAAACATATGGTGTGAAGTCTACCTATGACTCCAGCCTCTCCATGTACACGTGAGTCTCTCTCTCTCTCTCTCGCGCACACACAGACACAGCTGAAAAGCATTTATATCCTGTTTTCAGATATGTCAGTAAGTGCTTGTTTAGATACAGCGTAAGGCTAATCTTAGCTTGGGTAGGTTTATTACATAATTGCAGTTATTGGTATTGGCGCCATTATTGACATTTAAATACAGTAGTGGCGACGGAAAACACCAATGAAACAAATTTTGCCATGAAACAAATTTTGATGCCCATGCATGTTACTGAGTGATGCTTCCATGCACACCAGTCGATGAAGAGCAGCTGAAGCAAGCTGCATTTTCCACATGTAGGTTACACTTTGGCGGTCTGCCCACCTAAAACGTATTTTGACTGATTTAAACGTTAAAAATGTTTCATGTCTTTGCAAATTTGTTTCATGATTAAAAACAAGTCGATTTCTAAAAACAAGCTATTTAAAATTCAGATATATTTTTACTTACAAACAAGAGAAATGGTGCGTAGTAATTGGTTATTTCAGCTAGAACTGTGTCTGTCATCAGTTGGGCAAATTGTTAATTGCAATTACTTATATGGCAATTCATTGTAAATTAATTTCATGATCATAACAGGCCTAAGATTGCAATTGTTGGAGAAACCTCTCTTTTTTTTTTTTTTTTTTCCTCCCCCTTTTTTTTTTCCTTTTTCTCTCTCTCATTCTCTTTGTCTCTCAGAGTTCCTCTGGAGCGGGGCAGCTCAGAGGGCTTCCGACAGCGAGAGGCACGAGCTGCTCGATTGGCCAGCGAGATTGAGGCCAGTGCACAGTACCGCCACCGGGTGTCACTGGAGAACGATGAAGGAAAGACAGAAGAAGACAAATACAGTGCAGTGGTGCGTGATGGAGGGGAGAGAGAAAGGGGTAGAGACAGCCCTGGCTTCTCCAGCTCTGGGAGCAGGTCAGTCTGGCATATCAGATGCCTCTTGACATCACTTTCAGGATGCCCGATTTACGTGTGTGTAACAGTACATCGTAATGTAAAACATTGCACTGCCAAATGTGGCAGTGTGTGTAGTGGAGTTTGGCTGCTTTACCGCATACTGTGAGAATGTGAAATCGTCAACCCAGTACCAGTAGCAGAGTCAAACTGTGAGATGAGTGTATTGTATTGTGAGAGTTATGTGCTGTCTACCTTGTGTGTAATGTGACATGGATTTTGTATAAAGTAAGTTGATCCCTTTTCTTCATGCTTCCCTGCTAATTTAGGGAGGGCAAATACATTCCCCTACCCCAGAGGGCAAGAGAGAGAGAGATGGGGGCATCCAGAGCTGAGAGAGAAAGGGGCGGAAACTCGTCCACTCTTCCTAGTCGAACAAACAGGCCTGGCCCCTCAAGCTCGTCCCCCAGGCCCCCTCTTCCCTCCGGCAGCGGGACGCCTACCCCACCTTCCGACAGGAACAGTCCACTATCTATCAGAGGAGGGTATTCTCCTCATCAGTCACAGTGTAGTCCACCTGCTCAGCCCCGCCCATCAGATCCTGGCCATGCCAGCCCCCCTGCCCCTCACACACTCTCCCACTCACTCTCACACCCACAGTCTCTCTCTGACTCTGCACGACCCATAAATGGAGGTAAGCTTTGTTTGTGTATATGTTTTGAATTTCGTATTTTGTTGCAGTTTATTTTTCAGTGCTTAGCACCTTTCTCATTCTCACTACACTAGGTTATTTTTTTTTAGCTTCCATAAAGGCTCACAGTAGTATTGAACTTTTTAACATAAGTTGATGCTGAACAGGACTGGCACAGTATAAAGTCTTAATGGTGCAACCTTTTGTCAAATTTATCTTTTGTAAAACAGTGTCATCCAGAACGTCTCCCAAATCTCATAGACAAGCACAAACCAGAAGCTTACGAGCATCCAACTCCCACTCTTCACCAACAGGTGAAAACAAGTCAATGCAGACTTATTTTAGTCATTTACTGTACATCTACTAACCTTGTCAACCCTTTTTTTTTTTTTTTTTTTTGGAACCTGCGCTCTTCACATTCTTTCTCCCGTCAGTCTCTCATTCCCCCAAGCCTGACACATCCACCCAGGACCCCTCTCCAGCTGGTCCTACGTTTCTAGACAACTCTTCAGTGACCTCAAAGGCCTCAGCATTCGCTGCCCCTTCCTTCACTGCAGATGGTGAGCAGCACAATTTGTAGCTACAATTATTTTGCTTTTAATATGATTTTGTGGCTGTGATTGTTTAACGTTCCGTCGCTCAATTTTCTCTCTCTCCTTCCTCCTTTCATTCTTTCTCTCACTGTTTCAGTGAATGAGATCTTGTCTAAGGAAAGGACAGAGAACCCTGTCAGCCCTCAGGAAGGCAAAAGCAGCAAAAGTAGTTGTATTTTCTTTTCACTTGTCTACATATGATCATTTATCTGCTTTTCAGTTTTGAAAACCTTAGCCTTGTGTATCTGAAACAAGTCCTGAGTCTCGTTTTTGGTTTGGTCCCCAGCTGCCTCAGTTCAGCACAGACCACATCTAGAGGAGCTTCGTAAGTTTGGCAAAGAGTTCATTGTGAGTGTCCACATGGTAATTTTAACATGAACATCTATTTTAAGCCTGTCACAATCCATGAAATTCAAACTTTCTTGTACTCCGTGTGTTTTTCTCTCAGCTTCAGCCTAGCTCCCCCTCCAGCTCCAGCACGTCAGCCACACCCAATGACCCTGCTCAACCAAACCCTGCTCACAGCACACAGACAGACCCCGTTCCCCTCACAGAACCCAAAACAGCCTCACCCCCGGCTCCTACTCAGGAGCTTCCATCAAATGAGACGGGAAGAGAAACGAGTGCAGGACGTGCCACTCCGTCCACCCCACCGCATGTCACACCCTCTGCTACACCTGCTACCACTCCTGGCAGTGCTCCACAATCTTCTGTTGTAGATGGGCAAACAGCAGTACCTCCTCAGCCTGCAAGGACTCCGGGTAGAGAAGACGGCAGACCAGAGGCTGCAGAGAGAGTGGAAGGCGTGACTGAGTGAGTAAAGAACAAAGGTGTTATTAGTTAGCAGGAAATGCTCCAGTGGGTAAAATAAGTGTAACCAGTGTCTTTCTTTACTTTTTGTGTTTTATTGTACTTGTGCATTTTATAATCGTTTTTTCTCTTTTTTTTTTTTTTTTTTTTTCCTTCAGTCAAGTAAAGAAGTCTACACTAAATCCCAACGCCAAAGAGTTCAATCCCGCCAAGGCCCCTCTCACTGTAGTGAGTGCACTCAGCTAACACTTTTTAAGAACGATTCATGTAGGGATACACAAATTTGAACTTCATGAGTGATTAAGTAATTTTCTAATGTACTTTTTAAGTTGTACTAGCTTATGTTGTATTTGGTGTTCAGGTGAAGCCATCGGCAACCCCCACGCCCCCTCGGCCTACACCTCCGAGCCCTTCTGTGGTGCTCCAGCCTTCTGCGGGCCAGGGAGCTATCTACAGCCCCCAGTACCCGAGCTACGTCTCACCCATACTGTTACAGGGCCATTCTGTACAGGTAATCACACTTGTCTTCGTCTCAATGTGTCTTTGTGTTTCCATCCAAATAAAATGCTTTTAACCATTTCCTGTGTTTTTGTGCATGCTAGATACTAAGATTTTATAATTGCCTTGTTTCAATCTCTAATTACCAGGCCCCTCAAATGTACCAGTATGCAATGTCTACTGTGAGCCAGGGCAAATACCCCAGAGCTAAAGGTAAATATCTTCTCATCTTCACAGCTTAATTACTAAATGATTCTGAATTCTATTATTAGAGGGGTTAAAAGTACAACACATGCTTCCAGCTAACACTTTTTTTTTTTTTTTTTTTTTAAATAATAAAAATTCAAAAAGTACAGTCATAGTGGAAGGACCTTATCAATTCCAAATGGAATTATAGAACAGAGTTTTGCATTCTTTTCCATATTTAGCTTTCACATTGATTTAAAAATAAGTAAGTAAATAAATAAAAAATCTGGAGTAAAGAGGACTAAAATTTTGCCGAAGTTGAATAGGAAAGGTATCTGTTTTTCATTTGTATTTTATATTAAGCAAGATGTAAACACATGGTTCTAGACATTGACTACTACTCTCTCATAGGCTCGGTTGTGACCCCACGCCCAGATCACAGCTCGTCAGCACCCCCTATGATCCAGGCAGCAGCGTCGGCAGCAGGTCCTCCTCTAGTTGCTTCTCCTTACCCTCAGCCCTACCTACAATACAGCCAGGTCATCTCTGCCATGCCCCACTACCCTGGACAGGTATTTGGGTATCCTACAGTTAATACAAACATACATACACTTTCACAATGAGTTTGAACTCATAAGCTGTTACACTGGCTGTGTTCTGAGCTTGTTACACAGAAATTATAGTGTTATAAGGCGTGTCTAAGCCGTGCCTTTTCACAATTCTGATGACACTTCTGTTTCTCTCTGTTAGCCGGTGTACTCCATGCTACAGGGTGGGGCACGGATGCTAAGTTCTGGTGGTCACCCCCAAACGCTTGGCCCTCCTGGCCCTCAGTATCCTGGCCAGACAGAGGGGCCGCCAGGGGCCCAGCAGGGCATGTATGGTATGTATGAATACAAAAACTGGGACTAGTCAGTTTCTCACACTCTTCCATTTTTACTTGCAGTGGAATGACGACTAAAACTTTTTTTGCTGATCAATTTCGGATAGACAATCCAAACGCATACCATGACTTGTGAATACATGTATTCATGCATTACAAAATAGCTGATATATATTGATCTTTCTATTCCAGCTCCCCAGTCTTTTTCTCATCACTCAGGCTCCATGCATCCGCCGCAGCCCTCCAGCACCCCAACTGGCAACCAGCCACCTCCACAGCACCCTGCCCCCAGCCCCGGACAGGTACAGCCACTTGCCAATTAAACTAACTCACCACTCGAATTTCCAACATTTGGTAGAATTGAGAGTTTACACACACATTTTTTGTTATGATAATGCAGCCTTTAATCCACACTTGAGTCATCTAATATTGAGTCTATGTCAGTATCAGGTCTCAGGTCTGTACTTTATTTTTGTAAGTCAGTGGCATAAAGTGTGCAAACTTGTTTAAAAAAGGATCAAAATGGGGTTGGGCTTAATATAACTGAAACCAGTATATCCAGAATATGCCTTTACCAGTCTGTTCAAAATATGCCAGATCTTGATCTGATCTTATTAACTGTGATGTGAAGTTCTGTATTTATCGTAGGATTAATTAAATTGAAATTAAGATGGGATTAAATGAGTACTGTTACGTTTATTAACCTCTCCCCCCCCAACCCTTCCTCTAGTCTGGTCAGTCAGGTCCACAGCCTCAGACTCTGTACCATTCAGGTCCACTGTCAGCCCCGACACCCCCGAACATGGCTCCAGGGCACAGTTCACCGCAGGCCTCTTACCCTCTTCAGAGCTATAGCCTGCCAGGCCATCAGCCACTGCCCCACCCTTACTCCTCCATCGGCCAGCTTACACAGGTACTGCACCGTCACATGCACACGGTGCATGCAAACACTATCACTTTATTGACCAGATACAGTTAAATAGAGAATACAGAATAAAAACAGTAGTCAAATAATATATTTAAATATATGCAATACACATTCACAGAGGACTGTGACAATATATACACTGATCAGTCCTAACAACATTGATTCTCTTGTTATAATGGCACCTGTCAAAGGTTGGCATATATTAGGCAGTAACTGATAACTCAGTTCTTGAAGTTGATGTGCTGCAAGCAGGAAAAATGGGCGACTGTATTAGACCAACTTTGACAAGGGCCAAATTGTGATGGCTAGATGACTGGGTCAGAGGATCTCTAAAACAGCAGGTTTTGTGGGATGTTTCCAGCATGCAGTAGTTTGTATCTGCTAGGGCTGTATGATAGAATATTAGTATTGCGATTATACTGCTACATATTGTGATGCCTCCTACTATATTAGTAGTCCTGTATCATTTTTCTGGAATTAATAAAAGCTTAAAGTATGTAAATATTCGCTGCCCTGCCTACACAGTCTATATATGGAAGCTGCAAAAACAGCCTGTTTTTTTAAATCAGTTTTTGTGATATCACAAAACCCACATATTTCCATATGTCTCCTTATTCAGCCTACAGCAGTTTAGCCCCGCCTAGTCGTGCTGAAGTTCTACGGACTCTTTCAGCCCCATGCTGTCTTTTAAATGAGCTGCAATACAGGGCAGCCAATCAGAAAAGAGATCGGTTACATATATCAGCCACAGTATCAAAAGGGCATAGAAAGGCACAGTAACCAATATAGCCTGTTTAATTCTGTGGTTGGGAAAATGGTCATGCAAAAATCTTTTTGGTACACCAAATGTCAGGGGAAAAAATGAAATAGAAGGAAAATATAGGATATGGGTCCTAAATACCTAGGCCAATCATTGCCTTTAATGCTTAAAAATTGGCCAAAATAGATAGACTTTTGTTGGAATACATGAACATCTTGATTTGTCAGAACACCCAGTAATGTTCACCTGGAGCTGTGATTGGTTAGAGGCTAATGTGCATATTGCAGCCACCTTCAATATCATTATTGCAGAAGATATCGCGATTAAAATTAACAGATATATTTTGCAGTCCTAGTACCTACCCAAAGTGTGCAGTGTGATGCTCTGGACAATGTTCTGCTGAAAAACCTTTGGTCCTGGCTTTAATGTTATGTCTAATTATCCATAGTACGTGACCTAAATGTGTGGGCTGTTAAAAACAGTATAGACAGGTAAAACGAGTAATTATGTTGTTAAAGGGGCAGGTCTCTATTGTAATAGATCAATCGTCACTGCTCCGTGTAATACATTTTGTTGCATATGATAACATTCATTCAACATTAATAAATGATTATATGGGTAGTGAATGTTAGTCAATCTCTTATGTAAAGAAATAATTATGTGGTAGAAAAAAGAAGGCAGAGGAGGATGTGAGAATGAATATGTTCAGGCTGACTCCCACAGAGTGAGACAGTGGGTGCATATAAGTACTTTAGGTTCTCAAAGCTCATTTCACACTTAACAGCCCACTCAGCTAAATTCAGTTAATGGAAAAGTAATTAACATCCCCTCACTGCATAGTTTAATTGAGAGACCCTTAAAGGGATTCAGCTGTACTTAATTGCTTCAAGCCTCTAACCTTTCTCTCTCTTGCTCTCTGTCTCTCTCTTTCTCTTCTCTCTCTCTTTCTCCTCTCTCTCTTTTTCCTCTCTCTCTGTCTCTCTCTCTCTTCTCAATCTCTCTCTCTCGCTCTCTCTCTCTCTCTTTCTCTTTCTCTGTCTTTTTTAGGCTCATGTTCAAGGAGCGCTTTCCGGTCCTCACCACTCTGGAGGTCACGGCCCTCCACCGATGATGCTGCTTCACCCCCCTCCCCCTCAGCAGGGCCCAGGTTCTGGACCTGGCCCCCAGCATCCCTCGCACGGACCCCCACCACCACAGCAGGGAGCCCACCAGCACTACACCTACCTTGGGCACCCCCCAGGTGAGACATTACCGTCATATGATCTTTTTTTTTTTTTTCGGTAGTTCACAGTATACCAAAGACATGAAAACTATCAGAAGAACGCTGTTATTTAAAAACTTACCTCAACTGTGGGTCATGTACTGGACAGCCAATTACTATTAACAATATTTAATATTATTAATTAGATGATATTAACAATGTTAGTTTAAATAATTGATGCACACATGCACACCACCATGTAATGCCTGCACGCTCAACTGAAGCAAGTAGTGTTTCTCTCACATAGGTTCAAACTTAATTTTGATCCAAATAAGGGTTTAACGTTTTATGAATCCATTTTGAAAACAGCACATTTTGACTCCAGTATGGCTGCCAACATTACATCAGAACTTAGCTCAACACATTAATTGCATAACATTATCTTACTACACATAACTAGCAGAGAGATTTAGCTTTCTCTCAGCTGGTACGCCTTATTTTCTATTCATTCCATGCAGATATTCTACTAACTTGGCTTGAATATTCTTGAAATACAATTAGAAGAAATGGCTGTCTATTGGGGAAGGGCGTGTTGGTCATTTCAGCAGAGCTCAGTATTTAAGTCAAAACAGACCAGAGAAACAGGAGATCAGCAACGACAGAAATGACCAACAAGGACTTCAGTCAATCAAATTTAATTAAGCAACTGAGGATACATTATGTCAAAAACACAGTGATTTTTAATAAATGTTAAATGTCCAACCAATGCTGTTCATGTAAGCTATGTATTTTATTTATTTTTTTTATTAACTTTTGGTAATTCAGAACTCTCCTTTTACCGAAATAATATTTAAAAAGTTGAATGCCGTAAATATCAGGATACCTGTCAAGTAGTTAGCCAGAGGTTACATTATAGCATCAGGGATTGGTATCAGAATCCAAAAAGTGGTAAGTTTTACACTCGTATTGAAAATATGTGTTGAGGAGCTTGCTGGTTCAAAAATAATTCAGTATTTTATTTTTGGTAACTTCTCAGCTGTGCAGGTGCAGCCCCACCCTCCCCAGCAACTTCCCTTTCACCCTCCTGGAAACTGAGACAGAGAGACGGACAGAATCGGGCTGCCCTGGTCTGGAGTGAGAGTTTCTCCTACTGATCCAGGCGTACACACACACGCACACACACACACACACACACACACACACACACACACTAACACATGCATCCTCTCCAGAAACAGAGTTTTTTTTTCTTTTATTCTTATCTGTTGGAAGGACTGAGACTTTTTTTTTTTTTTTTTTTTGCTTTAAGTTGGACGGGGGCACAGAGTGTGTCTAAAACAGAGGGAATGAGTGAACGAGTGAGAATGCGAGTGAGTGAGTGAATGTGATGGAATGAAATTGCTTGTGCTGAGTGAGAGATGTTTTATAAAGATAGTATGATTTCTCCCTTCCTCCTCAACACCTTAATTAAATAAATAATAAAAATTGATAAAAAAAAAAGAAAAAAAAAAGAAAATGTACAAAAATAAATAAAATTTCAAACTCTCCGAGGTGCCGTTTTTCTGTCTTGTTTTTTTTTTTTTTTAAGGTTTTTTAGGAGATTTAGTCTGTACACGTAACATGACGTATTTCAAAATGCTTAGAAAGTGCACAAGCACTCTAAGATTCTGGGCATAAATGTATTTTGTGGGACAGGCAGTTTTTGACTTCATTACTATATTTTTGTACTGTACTCAAGAATTATTGAAATTGAATACTTGTATGCTCACTGAATTACAATTCCAAAAGGAAAAATGCACTTTTTAAATACTTTTTCATTTAGACCAAAAACTTGTTACAAAAGTCATAGGTCAGAATTTGATTCTTTTCTCATCAGTCAAGTTCCTGCATTTTTTAATTTACTTTTTAAATTAAAATACCAAACGATTTCATGCTGGTGTAAAGTGAAACTGCCCACGGCTATGCTAATTTGTCTTTGTGGGAGGACCAGAACTGCCCATTAGTCATTGTACCAAACCACCACATCATACACCACTATCGAGTTTACTTTTTTTTTTTTAATATATTCATTTGTGCTTAAATGTAGACACTTAACTTTTTTTTATTTTTGCACAGATTTTGACATTTCTTAATCCATTGATGTTAGGGAGGTACACTATAAAAATGAGTTAACAGGCTGCCTTAAAAATATTAACTAAATTTCTGATAGTAAGTTAACGTGAAAATCTTATTTGAAAAAGTTTATTTGAAGTGAAAAAGTTTTATTGTAGCCCTGTTACTACGTTTTAAAACTTCTTTTAAAATTTGTACCTCATTTGTTTTATGATCGTGACTATTACTTCCAAGCTAAGTTTCCCTTTTCATACAGAGCTATCCAATCTCCACCTTTTCGAACTGCCATTAATATTATTGCATTGTAGGGAGCGCTATCTGCCAACTCTATTACATCAGATAAGACCAACATCACGCTGAGTAATCAAAAGAAAGCAATCTGATCTCACAATGATTGGATCAGTGCTGCAAAGACATTTTTTTCCTGATTTACCATTATTTTATTGTATTTTTTTACCAATATTTTATAAAAACACAGAAGACTCGTTTAAGTTCGCTGGTCCTTTTGGATAGCAAATAAAAATTTGACTCCTGGTTCCTATCACCACCGAACAATTCTGACTTGGTACCTCCTCATCAAAGCACTCAGAATGGCTGTTTACGTTTGTTTATTTAAACTCTGGCGGAGTTTCCCTTTTACAGGTTCTGTGATGGAAAAACGATGTCATCTGACTTAAGTATGATGTTCTCCATAGGTGCAATGATGTCAAACTTGTTTTTTTCAGTATCTACTGTAGTTTTCCTTGGCCTGTGGTATAGCTTCTTCTTTTTCCAACACAGTTGTTCAGCCAACAAAGAAACCACAACAGTTTCATAATACGTTAACTACAAACAATTCCTCTCGATTTAGATAGCATGATTATGTAAATATATTGCTTTTGGCTTCACAGGGCATTGCATAAAATCATCTGACTTGAAAGACAAAAGAAGAGTTTTGTTGGTGTGAAATTTATTTAAGTATTGTACAAGCAGTTACAGAGCAAGAAAGCACTATTTCACATACAACAACCAATGAATAGCTGATTTCATTTTAATCACGAAATAAAACACCAGAAATATGATATAAAATAAGTCAGAAAATGTAATTGAAAAAAGTGACATTCTCAGGTATTGTCAGCATATCCTGTCAACAGGACCCAGAGGAAGAAAAATTCAGTCCAGAATGCATGATAGAATTTTTTATGGTTTTTTTTTATATATATATAATTTTTATTTATTTATTTAGATATTGTGATCACATTGATGGAGTCAAGTTTCATCTCGGCTTTCTCAGCTGTTGAATTGGCCCAAGTGGATGTTAACTGCAGAAGAGAGAGAAGACAAAAATAAATACGGTTTTCAGCTGGGGAAACGTTTTTGGCCACACACACAGTTCTGCTGTACGCAGTTCCACAGCTATTACCATCGCATAAAATATTTAACCTGTCCACCTGAAATCCAAATTGATTTTTTTCCCCCCTTGTTCATGTCCCTGGTAATATTATCATTGTATGTCATCAAATCATATATCGTTTAAAAAAACGAGTCCACCTGCAGCATGCCCTGACTTTTGAATGTCAATGTGCACCAGCAGGCGATTATAAGAAATATGAACAAATGACATAATTGCGTTTCACCACTTCCGTCTTTTTTCAGAATGTTATGATTTCTGATTCTCGTTTATTTGGTTACCACTGAAAGCAGAACGGTTGCCGTGGTATTGTTATGAATAACATAATGGCTATGATTCGGCTGCAGAATAACATTATTTTAAATGCAAGTGTTCTCGGATAAAGAAAACATTAAAGCAAAGAAGCCCCAGACTTTGTTTTAAGAATCTTTTTAACTTTGCCAAAAACAAACTGTTTCAGCAGTTTTCAAAGCGACTGTTATTGTTTCATAGCAACCAGAGGCTTACAGTCATCAGGAAAGCTCAGATCTATATAACAGCCAGCATGAAACGCTTTCCAGCCAATCAGATTGTGTGGGCAGAACTTTAGAAACTGTTGCATAATTGCAAATATTTACTTGGTATCTGCAGTTGAGCCCAAGCGTTTTACACTCTTGCTTGTGATGGTAAAAGACACCTATGGCAACAGCAAGTCATCAGTTGATCATCTTAAAAACTCCAATCGGCCACATTAAAACCACCCGCCTAATATTGTGGTAAGTTTCCTTGTGCCTGGTACAGCTCTGACATATCAGAGGCATGGACTCCACAAAACCTCTGAACGTGTGATGAGTTTTTGACACCAAGACATTAGCAGCAGATCCTTCGTGAGAAGGGGCCTCCATGGATCAGACTAGTTTGTCCAGCACATCCCACAGATGCCAGATCAGAATTTTGAGGCCAACTTTCAAAATTTTGAACTCTTTGTCATGTTCCTCAAACCATTCCACATTGGACCAGATGGACGAGTCTTCGGCCCTCTTGACCCTGTTCCTGGTTCACTGGTTGTCCTTCCTTGGACCACTTTTGGTAGATACTAACCCTTGCATACCAGGAACCCGGTCAACTATGCTTAATCATGCTTGCCCATTTTTTCTGTTCCAACACTTAAACTTTAAGAACTGACTGTTCACTTCTTGATAGGTGCCAATATAAAAGCATAATCAGTATTATTTACTGTAACTGTCAATGGTTTTAATGTCATGGCAGTATTTTACTTTATACACTAAGATTCCACCTCATTAGGTACAATTTCCCTGTATCTACACCCATTGTCAATTTTATCAGCTCCACTGACCATAGAGATGCACTTTGTCGTTTCCAGTTGTCAATCTGTTTCTCTTCCAACTTTTGTGAGCTCCCTTTACCCTGTTCATCAATGGTGAGGACCCCCACCGGACCACTAGCAATCAGGTTTTATTTGGATAGTGGATCATTCTCAGCATAGCAGTGACACTGACATGGTAGAGGCGTGTGTGTGTGTGTGTGTTGCTCAGAGTGGATCACATACGGCAGTTCTGCTGCAGCTCAAACCCCTCAGTGTCACTGCTGTACTGATAATAGTCCACTAATTTAAAATATTCAACAGTATTCTGACCACTAATGAAGGACTAAAGGACGGCCAACACAAACATCACACAAACTATCATCAATAACTTTATATCAACAAGGTGAAGCAATAAAAGTGTCAAAGTGTAATAAGTGATAGTGATCAATTGGTCATACGTGAACACACCACAGCACACAGTGTGAACAGCACGAAATTCTTCCTCTGTATTTAACCCATTCACCAAGTGAAGCAGCGGGCAGCCAGGAACACGGCGCCAGGGGAGCAGTGTGTGGGGACGGTACCTTGCTCAAGGGTACCTCAGAGGTGCCTAACGGTCTTGGGAATCAAACCCACGACTTCCTGATCGCAGGGCGAACGTGGACCCTAAGCATTCACAGTGTTTAGAAACCAAAATCTACTCCATGCATCTCACACACACATGCTAACATGTTACTGCCATGTTAGTGACATTGCTATGCTGAAAATAATCCATCACCCAAATAATACCTGCCCATTGGTGGTCCTGTGGGGTTCCTGACCATCAATGAATGGTCATATAATGCAGTAATGATGTGATTTTGATAAAATTCCTGAATTGTGCCACTGACTAACATGAACAGTGCCTAAAATAAAGTCAAATGGTTTCTGATTTGAGAATCACCCATCAGGAAAATGTGAGCCCCTTCTTACCAAAGCTAAATGCTGTGATATGAACTTGCATAATGGACAAATATGGCCTGATAAGGACGCTGAATAGTGAAGAAGAAAAGAAATGTAGTCCTACCCTGGTTAGGAGCATTTACGTAGTCTGAACTGCCCTGGTCATCGCTGCTGCGGCTGTCATAGGATCCAACTAGTAAGAAAAGCACTCATATTTAATCTTAAGTAATCTGAGCTGACAGTTAAAGCCCAAACAGTTTCTATGTACTATTCATCTCATTTAAAAAGCATCCTCATTAGTCAAAAACATGGACAAATGTATGGTCTTTATAATCTTAGACATATTCCTTTAAGGCAGTGCACTTAACTGCTTGAAACATATTTCTGTGACAAACAAAGTTCATGCCCATGTGTAAGTTTATTTCCAAAAGCAAATGTTGAAGTTCAATCCTTTTTATCTAATGACTGTGTTTGTCAAGCAATTGTGTGACTCTTTAGGGAGGTAGAAGGCCAATATTTCACATTGTAGTAAATGAGACATTTCATATACCTGAGATAGTCAATATAATTCTAAATATTAAAAAAAATAAGTAAACATGAAGGGAAACCCACGCAGAAAAGGAACCCTCCAAAGCAATGAGACTCCATTTAGGACTTTAAAAACGAGAAAATGATGAAAATTTAAAGCAGCCGCAAACTCACTTGGGGTCTGGAAGCCGATTCCTATGTTGTCAACATTGATATACTGTTGGCTGTCTGTGAACACGACCAAATCAACGGGTTAGACTGTGTTCCTGTTATATTCTACAGTTACATTACATTACAGTATCAGCCTGTATCTTACCAGTGTCACCATCTCCACTAGGTTCATTTTCGTCACCGACATTCTCATAATTTTGTTCTAGAAAGGGAACATAGAGAAGCATAATAAACACCAGAGAATGCTGAACAGTGTAGCTGATCTCTAATCAAAGTCAGAATCAGAATCAGAAAACTTTATTGATCCCAGAGGAAATTGTTACAACTGCACAGACACACACAGACACAAAGACGAGAACAATATAGAACATACAGTCTAAATAAATCCAATAAAACTCTGCAAAAATACTCTATACGAAGTACACTATGCTATAAGGCTGTCTTATGTACACAAATGCTGGGTATTAATACTATAGACAAATAACTTACAGTTAAGAGGATTGCTAGTAACACAAACACTGGTTAAGAGTATGTTATTGCAAGTCATTCCATGTCTGTGAAATATATCTTTGACACAATTTTTCAGTAAATCTTCCTCCAAAATACTCAACATGGCAAATTTAGTAAATATTTTTTTGATTGTTTTTTTTTTTTTTTTTAAACAACATTTTTTTTAAGGAATAGGTTGCCACAATGTCACATGACCATTTTCCTTAGGAAAAACATGCTTGAAGAACTTTAGTTCAATAAATCAACATTTGTCACTGCTGGAACAAAACCTCAAATCTCAAAAAAAGTAACTTTACAGCAGAAGGAAAAAACGCTCCAAACGTTCAATGTAAGTTAATGAAACAAGATGTTGTGTTAGGTTATTTTGGAGTGTTTGTACTGGTTTGATTGGTTGAAAAGCTGGGTCAAGTGGGTTAATTAATGGTTAATACACTAGTATCATTAATTAACCTAAAAGTGTGCTAAAAGTTGTTGAATAAAAAAGAATAATGTAATGTAAATATTGTGGGAATGCAATTCCAAACATACTATTTACTAGGTCAATAGGCCAAAATGATCAAAATCTATATTATGGTAGCTAGTTAAAGTAGTTTATCCTATTTTCTTTGACTCTCCATTTGCTATTCAAGAAGTAATCAGTTGGTAAACTATGACCTAGTAGTAGAATTTTACTATATATTGATGAAAATACAAACATATTTCCCATCACGCTGCAGCGTTTAGTCCTCAGTGGAAAGAAAGGAATTTCGTTTGTGATGTAAGGGGTGGGGGGTGTTTCTCAACCCACCTGAATTTGCAGATGAGATGAGACTGGGCTGTGACTGGAGCGGGTCGTCATCTGGCAACACATCACTAAAACAGCAATACAGAGAGACAAACCAGCCATGAGGTTCATCGTCTGCATTTACTGTTTATTACTCAACAATCCCAATATATTTAAGGGTAAAACAAAAAATACAATGAAATAAAAGGAATAAAATAATTATAAATGTTATATGTCTTATAAAATGAAATAAAAGCTTATGTAACTAATTAGCTCTTAATCCAAGTTAGCTGTAAACAACTCCAAAGCTCAATAAATGATGCAAAGACTTCAAGAGAAGACTACAAAGACTAGAAAGACTTAATGCTTGTAATATTCACTCTCTGAAATGTCATTAAGAGTAGGAGTTAAGGAGAACTGCTGAAGTCAAAAAAAGTCTCTGAAAAATCACATCTACATGGAAAGCTCATTAGAAGGTAACCTTAACTGTAATTTCATCACAAAAGCAAACATCTGGTACCCAACACCATATGCATTATGGAATCAAGTCATTTTCTGTCCACCAGACTTGAATATTATTGAAAATCTGTGATATTTATGAAATAGAAGCTTTCTGCAAGGGAAAATGGGGCAAAAACTGAGAAACTAAAATGGGGGGTTGGGGGATGAAGTACTGACTGAAAGGGTGTCTTTCACATACAGCTGCATATGGATAAGTCTTTGTTGATAAAAAGTGTCTTACACTGAGAAGTTTAATCATTTACAAAGAAGCTTATAATTATTTATCCATCTGAATGTGAGGATCAGATGGATAAATAATTAGAACTGCAGTGAAACTCTGCAGGAGAATCACCAAACTCTTGTTCTGTGTTAATAAACATAATACTGTCTTTTATTTCTTTTATTTCTACAAAGTTAGTGTTACTACCAAAAGTTTGATGTATAGTGTACATACAGCTCTGGAAAAAAATAAGAGACCTGCAAAAATGTTCAGTTTCTCAGGTTTTATCTTTTATAGGTGCAAGTATTGAACTGAACAGCTTTACCTCAGTTTTTAAGAACGGGTGACAATATTTCCCCTAATTTCCAAATAAAAATATTGTTCTTTAAATCATAATTTTAAAGGAAATGACAAAACATCAAAATAAGAGAAATGATGCCGTGTTTACAGAACTTGAATAATTCAATGAAAACAAATCTCTTGTTCACTCTTAAACAAAATGGCAATAATTACCTTTGACGTACTTCTAGTAGTGTTTTGCCAT
>JBBPCZ010000028.1:9119548-9142484 GCA_037974445.1 Brycinus macrolepidotus
AAGACCCCCGCCAGGTCGCGATACGGGACGGGAATGGAGGTGAGGTCGACTTCGGGGGCCTCGGGCTCCCCAGAGCATGTCTCAGCCTTCGCTTGGAGGCAAAGCTCCCGACAGGTCAGACCCCACTGCAGAATTTTGTTTTGCGACCAAGCGATGAGAGGGTCATGGGCACGCAGCCATGGATAGCCCAGGATGATAGGAGGTGAGGTGAGGGAGGTGATGAAAAAAGCGAGGGTTTCAGAGTGGTCATCAATGGTGAGAGTGATGAGCGGTGTTTGGTGGGTGATGGGACTGGACGAAAGGGACCGACCGTCGATAGCGGTGATAGTAACAGGCTGAGATAACGCCTCAAAATCCGCACCCAGCTGAGCAGCTAACGCTTGATCGATGAAATTCCCAGCCGCCCCCGAATCAACAAAGGCAGTGGTTCCGATCCGTTTGTGGCCCAGCTGGATGAGTACCTGAAGCGTTAAACGGGAAATGGCCGGTAAGCAGGAGGTGGTGAGGCTGCGACCAGGTGAGTTCCTCCCCCTGTTCATCTGGCCTGGCTGTTTCCCGGACGGAGAGGGCAGATGGCACGATGGTGTTCGAGGGAGGCGCAATAGGCGCAAAGGCCCTCGCGATAACGTCGCTCTCTCTCCGCCGTGGTCAGGGAGGCGCGCCCTATCTGCATGGGTTCCCCGGCTCCAGATGAGTGGGCCTCTGAGGGAGGTGGAGACTGAATCCGGGGAATCCGGGGGGACCGCCTTAGGGCGTGACGTCAGCGGCGCCGGCGCACGGGGGGCCGGCTTGGAGCGAGAGCTCATTCGGAGGTCGACACGCAGGGCCAGCTGGATTATGCCTTCTAGCGTGTCGGGAAGCTCTCGCCCGGCGAGTTCGTCCTTGAGGCATGGAGCCAACCCCTCGTAGAACGCTGTGCGAAGGGCGGAGTCGCTCCACGTAGTTTGCATGGCGAGAGTGCGGAACTCCGCCGTGTATCGGCTGATCGGGCGGTCTCCCTGCCGCAGGTGGTATAGGCGTGAATCCATCTCCACCTCGCTCTCAGGGTGCTGGAAGGCGGCCTTGAGCTGGTGGACGAAATACGAATAGGAATACCCCACGTCCGAATCTGACCTCAAGACCGCCGTAGCCCACTCGGCTGCCTGCCTGGTGAGGAGGGAAACCAGAAGAGCGATCCGGCTCCGGTCAGAGGATTAGCGCTCCGGCTGGAATTCAAAAACAAGAGAGAGGTTAGTCAAAAAGACTTCCACTTTTCCCTCCACACCATTATACTTCTCCGGGAGTGATATTTTGGGAAAAGAGTGGGTGGTAGAGGAGGAGGGTTGGACTGCGTCCTTAGGAGGTGGCTGCCGGGCAGACAGGGCGATATGTGCCTGCTCCAGAGTGACGAGCTGATGGCGTAGCTCGCCAACCTCCTCCCGCAGGTTAACGATCTCGACCGCCTGACGGTTAACCATCTCCACCAGTTTAGCAAAGTCCACTGGGTTCACCGACTTAGGCTCAGTCATTCTGTCATGGAGCAGACGAGAGATGAACTGAAACCACAGTTAGACCAGTGTAGCGTGGTGGATGAACCCAATCGCAGACAGAGGCGAAGTGAGTTGGCAGAACCACGCGTTTTATTCTGAGAACTCTCTGAATACAGAGTAATGATTCCCACCGGAATCCGCGTTCTCACTCACACACACAGAAAGGGGTAGAATAGCGATGAGGTGAAATGAACCCGGGTTACTCACGGTACCGAACACACTTGTGAGCTGGCCAGGAAACTCGACTCAATGACTGAGCGGTTTGGAGCTGCCGCCATGCCGTTTAAATACCCCATGACGTGCGTCATTTCCGGAATCCCGTGCACGTCACGATCTGGTGCGTGTGACAGGATGTCTAAATTACATTCTGTAATCATGTTGTTAACACCAGCATTCCTTGGTTATCCAGCAAACCTTTACAATCTGTAAATATACTCATGTTCCTTAAACTCATTTATGATATATCCCACACTCACCTCCAATTTGTAATCGAAAAGAAATCATTGGGGAAAAAAACATAATTCAAGAGATATAGAAGGTATTGTAATTGGTATTCATATTGGTATCAATATTAAAATTATTGTAACAATACTCAGACCTAGATGGTAATGACAAGACCACTAGTACAATTTCCTGTTTCACTCATCGATTCCTAAATTGAGCTCCATTGTAACAAGGTATTACATTGGTTTAGGAATTCAAAACGTATTTTAATAAATCAATATTCCCACTTATGTTTAAGCCAAAGTCACTCATCTTCAGTTGCAAACTCCTGTTAAAAGATATACATATGGTTCTAAGAGACTAGGTCAGGCTCTGCAGTCTGTTAAATCTTTCCTGATGTTTGCAGACCTGTCAGTCCCTGACTTTATGCCAAGGAATCTCCCCTGTCATACCTGTGTATACCCAGTCACTGATAATCCAACCATCTGCTTTTAGTTGGCAGAAACAATGATGGTGCCAGATTAAACATCCTCATCCAACACACATTGTACCCAGCGGAGCAGGACGGTGTGACAGGCTGTATTTTGCCATGGAGAAAAATTTCCTGTCATTTTGGGAAAGAGCTCTAGAGCCACATTGCACTGCTGAGGTAATCAAATTGTCAGATGCTCTTGTATGGGTGGGTGAAGATGACTGCTTTAGGGACAATATTAAGCAAGCAGAGCAAACCTTACTCAGACATTTGCCAAAGGAATGTACACTGATTCTCATAATGCAAGTGATTCATGGCTATCTTTGCAAAAATTAGAGTATGTTGCTGAAAAAGGTTTCTAAACTGTTCTAGACTTGAATAGATGTAATGCTGTAATATTTGTTACATTATGTGGTGGTTTTTTAAAAAGGTTCTTCTGAATTAAAAAATTTGTTCTCTGTTGAACAAATCTTCAGGAACCAATGCATTTTGGCATCTTTGTCTATAAGATTGCACAGTCAGTGTGATCATGATATCAGAAGAAATGCAGTAAAATACTTAGCGTCAAAATACATTAAAGAAATATACTCTCTTTTCTGCATTTGTTCTGACATTTTTCCCATTGGACATGGACAACACAGTTCTTCTACATGCAAATGTCTGCACACCACTGACCCCGAAACTAGCTGTTACTGAAATTGGCTTTGTGGTTCAGCCACAAGCATTGATTGAAAGTGCATACTGTCAGACCATAGAGATCCTGCTGTTTGACAAAGCGTAATGATTACCAGACCCAGCTCACCCAGTAGGCTGGGATACATAGGATCATGTAAATGAACTCTACATTTGAATGCAATTCTCCAATAGATTCTATCCTTACATCTCTTCATAAAATGTTTGTTACTGCTGATTAGATAAGAACAGATATCCCACGATTTCGAAGAGTGAGGCTGAGGCATTGCTTTTGAGAAGGTTGTATATCCACTTGGTGACACTTGTGATGAATTCACGTCAGTCAGATCTCTGTATGAAGCTGAATACTCACCATTACACCACCACATTAAAGCATTAAAGACCACATCGTGTCCCAAGGATTGTATACACTTAAATATAAGGCTTTCTGAAAGTACATGTAGTTCAAGGATATGCCTTTAATTAGTGTAAAACCTTTCCATTTTGTATGTTTTTTTAAAGATCCTTTACTCTTACATATCTCATTTACAAGCTGTAGATTCACACAGCCTATCTGTGATTCTGTGTCAAATATGCTGCTATGTATTACATGTAGTGAAACACCCTGTAGATCCCTTCTCCATTTGGGCATTTTTATTAAGCTTGCTCCGCCTCGCCACAGTCTGCTGTCATTACTAGTTTTGACCTTTTAACTGATTGCTGGAAGCAACTTCTAAAAGTATTCTTCCGCATCTCATTGCATGTGTCAATAACAAAAAAGTCTGAAATACACTGAAAAGTTCTTCAGGGAAACAGAAATGATTCTTCTATACTGTTGCACATGATGCTTGGTATGTGGTGCCAGGGCTAGTACTTTCCTAACGGTCAACATATAGTTCTACAGTCTTATCAAAAACGTTCTTCAGAATAAAAGTTTTTTTATATATATTTTTGGATCATATACACCTGGTTTTACATCATAGAGAAGAACTATTTAACCATCCAAAAACAAAAAAACAAAAACAAAAAACGATACAAAACAGGAATGTGTTCAGATGGTTCTTTGAGTGCTCATGGTTTTATGCAGAACCATTGTATTTACTTTTTAAAAAGAATAACTTCAATTTGTCCCTTTATTTTCACTTTTTGCTGAAAGTTCTCCACACTCTCTTTGCATGTCTCATTAACAAAAAGTATTATCCTATAAATTTTTTGGCATCAAGTGCATACAATGCTACCACTCACTGTGTTCCCTTTGTAAAATAATACATATTGCCTGCTCATCCAAGGTCGTGTCTACTGGGCATACTTCACACTACTGCACGACCGAAATACAACTCATTAAAGGAAACCGATTACAGTAACATTTTTTGACAGATCTGCTTCTGTTGGACAAAGTACTAGCACTGATATGTGGTGTGCTGATGCTTTATAGTAAAGATGCCCAAATCGTTCCTGCCTTGAACATATGGCTCTAGACAAAAAAGGTTATAGAACCTGGAGATCCTTTATAAGAGGTTCATTACACATACATCACCAAGTGGTTGTTTGGAGAACCATTCACTGAAGTGACCATCAATTCTTCATGGCAAAAGTGATCAATAGCATCATTCCAAAGAACTCTTGTTGGCACTTTATTTTTAAGAGTATATATAGTACATACTGTGAAAAAAAGCTGTTTGTTACACTAACTATAAATCTTCACCAAGTTTTGGAGGCAAGACATTCAGTCATCCTGAACTCTGCAAATATTCAGACAGCAGTCATAAGAAGAGGATCTGTGTCAAGTTAGCTCCAGTCAAACATGTCACCCTCTCCAGCTGTCTATACTGACTTTGTGACAGTAATTAGCCAGTAGGGTTTTAAGGGCAAGTAGGGAAGATGCTGTCTGCATCTGAAAGTGGCATGCCATATATGTGAGACACCAAGGTGAGGGGGGGTTGGCAGGACCTGTGGGTGGAAATGCCATGTCTGGGTACTTTTGAGAAGCATGCGCTGGGGTCACTCTACTGTTCTGATTTAGGGAAGGGATAGGTGATCAATCAAATGAACTCATGTCACCATGTACACTTTAAAAAACAAAACTGCCAAAGAGGTTTGTTTTGGAAAAATGCAGCAAGAGTGCAATTTCTGGCTCTCTAAAACACATTTCAGTGAGTGGTTATTTCAAGAACCTTTGTAAATGAGAACTCAAACAATGTAAAAATTATATAAAGTCTTAAAAATAAAGGTACCTAAAAGGCTTCTTTGTATAATGCTACAGAGGAACCATTTTGGTTAAAAGAACCTTGGATTTAGTTCTTCAAAAACCTTTATATATATATATATAAATTAGATATGTGAGTGTGAAAAACCTTTTTGAACTTTGAAGAACCTGCACATAATGTTAAAGCTCTTGGAAGAACCCTTAAGTTAGTCAACTATTTTTACTTTATATGAAGGTTCTTTATACAAAACTTCTATATTTACCTATTCAGTGGTTCTTTACATGCACATCTCATTTACAAAAATGGTTGTTTAGGAAACTAGAATGGTTTTTCAAAGGCATAGCAAAAAGTTATTTGAGTAATGCCATTGAGGAATCTTCTTAATTCCCTAAAACATTTTAGTAAATAAGATACGTGAGAAAAACTGTAATGTAAAGGTTCATCACACTTTTACATCTTATTTACAAAAAAAAGAATTTTAAAATTCATTTTAAGATTCTTTAGGGAATCAAACATAGTTCTTCTATTGCATCACACAAATAACTTTTTTCTGGCACCTTTATGTTCTGGAATCTCTTTAAAAAATGTCAAGACCCATTTGGAGTCTTTTTAAGACTGCAGGCAGAGCAGCAGTCACACTGAACACCAAGCTGTTTAGCATCAGTGTAGCATCTTCTAGACAGAGCAGCTGAAGAGATGTTCCTTAGTGCCTGCAGCAGAGCACAACCTACTTGGTCCCTTAAATAGAGAGTGTTGGAGAACAATTCACTTCATTTGCTCTCTCAGTATAGAATTAGGTTTTCCCTAATTTGTACATCTGAATCTCCACTGAATACCATTTTAATTCAAACACTACTCTGTTTCTGTTAGCCATGTACTTAAACAACACATACACATATCCCACAGTGTACACCGAGGCAGCGTGTATCCTAAAAACCTGATTGCACAACTGACTGACTTCTACCCTAACTGCCATAACAGTGGCAAAATATGTATTCAGTCTTTTTGGTGTGTGCTGTACAGAAAGAGGCTGGGAGGTTAAAAGCAAGTGCTAATAAGCACATGAAGGCATTCAGAGAGTAAAAAGGCTTGAGGGTCTCTCCAACTGTTTATGTGTACTCAAGCCCCTGAAAAACAGAGCCTGGGGGCTGTTGTACTTGGTTTATCTCCGAACGCCCTGCAGCAGTGTGGCCAGTACAGTGAGTGAAAATGGATGGAGGAATGCCCCCCAACCCCCCCTCCCCCTCCCCCAACACACACACACACACACAAACACACGCACCTTTTTTAGACTTGTGGGGTGCAAGACTCTTTTTGTCCGTCATGTGCAAATGGAAATGAACCTAAGCGTGTTTGGGGAGCACATGAAGTAAATGGTGCACGAGAAAAGTGTGTTAGCTGCTGGCTTGCGCTTGGATAGAGAGGATAGGTGGTAAATTAGTCAACGAAATGCAGGGTTTAAAGCGAACACTTCGTGTGTCTGTTTTACTTTACATACAGGGCAACCACGGTTCTAACTGGAATTCAGCAGCACACAGGCAGTTCGATAGCACGAAGCAGTTCCCAGAGGACTATTCAATAGACCACGTTACAGCTTCAGTCACTGCATGGCTCGCGTGAATCATTCGCATACACGAACAGCGTTTGCTAAAACCAAAGCATCTACTAGCTGTTCTTCACTCTACGAGAAATGTGTGTTGGCAGTGCCAGTAAAGTTCCTGTAAAGCCTACCACACCAGGACACGAGCTAGCACGCGCTACTGTACCTCGCCGCCGCCGCTGCCGCTGTCCGAGGTGCTGAGCCGCTCTGGAGAGAGATTGACGCTCTCAGGGTGATTTTAATCCATATGGGGACAGCCAGGAAGATATGATAGAAGCAGAGCTCTCTTACACAGCTTCAAGAAACAGAATTATAGCTTATCTTTAAAAAAAAGTCGCGTACCACGTTTAGAGGTAAGGGTGAAACAGGCACTCATCAGAAGGACCGGTCTTCGCCAGTCTAATCTCTATCTCTCTCTCTCTCTCTCTCTTACTCCCCTGATTCAGTGTTTCAGTCTCCCCTCACCCTCTCGGCTGAGAGCATAATTTATTGGCAATTTGCTTATGTCGAGAGACCGTCAGCCTTCTGCCTCTCCACCCTTTTGCTAAGGTCAGTGCAACAGCTTGGGGTGGGGGTGGGGGGTCGACTCGCCAATATTTGTGTGTGTGTGTGTGTGTGTGTGTGTGTGTGAATCACCTGGAATTTCTCTTCCAAATTGGGGACAGTGACAGGGCAGCAGTTACACCAAAGGAAGATTCTATTAGTTTAAATCTCTGATCTATTCATTCACTGCTTAACAACTGATAAGAAAGTCCAATAAGACTTCTACAGAAACTTGGATAGTAGATCATCTCGCTAGGTTTGTGATTTCAAGTACAAATGTTTAAAAATGACGTGCATGGGCCTAGTTATGAACCTCAAGAGTACTAAAAACCAAAGTAGGAGTCGCTGGAAAGTCTATTTTAAAGTGAACGAGTAGTGGAAAAGATAACGTACTTTCCTTCTGTACTGTGACATACTGTGAAACACTGACTGTTTTGCTTGATGATAAGTCATGAGTAAGGTGTGTGTGTGTGTGTGTGTGTTGATCATATTTAAATCCATGTACAACTTATGTGCACACTTTGGTTCAGGTTGGATTTAGAACTGTGACAGGATTAAACATCTCACTGTATTATCTGCATGCCTCTCTGGCCTTGCTTGAGCAGCTGGATGGAACATGGACATTAACTGGAAGCGGTTGTGACTGCTGTCGGATTTGGGGAGGTGGCATTTAGGGCGCGGGCTGACATGTAGATTTAATTACGCATCACTCTGATTTCACACACTCTGCTTCCCTCGGCTGGGCTCAGAAACACACATACACACACATGCATGCACACACTTATAGACACACTGCCTTTCATTAGCCTTAACCCACCACAGCTTGGGCAAGCCTCATTAGCAGCAGGAGTGTGTGTGATGTTAACATCTTAATTTGTTGCTGAAAAGTTTATTTTCTGTTTGTATTACATGTATGCCTGTCAAGGGTTTCTATTATCCAAGTAGTTTGGGTTGTTCAGTCAATAGATTTTGTCAGATAAATAGACGATATGTTGTGCAGAATAAACAGAGTACTGTCTGACAGAGGAGTTTTAGTTCTGCTTGTGAATTAGACTCAAAACCATGATTCAAATTTTATGACTGATTCAAAACCCCATTTCCAAAAAAGTTGGAACACTTTCTAAAAATGCAATAAAAGCTAAAATCTGTAATTTGGTAATTCACTAAAACTTTTATTTAACAGGCAAAGGACAAAGAAAATATTTTCAGTGTTTTCACTGACAAACTTTGATTGGTAAGCAAAAACATATGCAGAAATTGATGCCTTCAACACTCTCTAAAAACACTGGGATAGAGGCAAAGTAAGACTGAAAAGGTTATACAAGTAACTTTCTGGAAGGTTCCTCAGTTAGCATGTTAACCGGTAACAGGTGTGGGTATCAAGATTGGGTATAAAAGGGGCATCCACCAAAGGCTCAGTCTTTGCAAGCAAAAATGGGTTGTAACTCAATACTTTGTGCTGAACTTTGCAAGAGAATAATCTGCCAAAGATGAAAAAGACCATCCAGACTCTTATCAATGAAAAGTGCAAAAAACAGCATCTGTGGTGGTAAAGGGGTGCATCAGTGCCAATGGCTTGAGGGATCTGTATATACAGTACCAGTCAAAAGTTTGGACACACCCTCTCATTCAATAGTTTTTCTTTACTTTTTTTATTTTCTACATTGTAAATGAATACTGACGACCTCCAAACTATGAAGGAACACATATGGAATTATGTAGAAAACAAGTGTTAAACAAACCAGAATATGTTTTTCATTTTGAATTCTTCAAAGTAGCCACCTTTTGCTTTGATGACAGCTTTGCACACTCTTGGCATTCTCTCAATCAGCTTCATGAGGTAGTCACCTGGAATGGGTTTGGAGGGGGAGGTGTGATGGTATGGGGGTGCTTTGCTTTTGATACTGTTGGCGATTTATTTAAAATCCAAGGCACACTTAACCAGCGTGGCTACCACAGCATTCTGCAGCGACATGCCATCCCATCTGGTTTGCGGTTAGTGGGACCATCAATTGTTTTTTAACAGGACAATGACCCCAAACACACCTCCAGACTATGTAAGGGCTATTTGACCAAGAAATAAAGTGATGGAGTGCTGCATCAGATGACCTGGCCTCCACTATCACCTGACCTAAACCCAATTGAGATGGTTTGGGATGAGTTGGACCACAGAGTGAAGGCAAAGCAGCCAACAAGTGCTCAGCACCTCTGGGAACTCCTTCAAGACTGTTGGAAAACCATTCCAGGTGACTACCTCATGAAGCTGATTGAGAGAATGCCAAGAGTGTGCAAAGCTGTCATCAAAGCAAAAGGTGGCTACTTTGAAGAATTCAAAATGAAAAACATATTCTGGTTTGTTTAACACTTTTTTGTTTACGTAATTCCATATGTGTTCCTTCATAGGCTGGATGTCTTCAGCATTAATCTGCAATGTAGAAAATAAAAACCTTTGACTGGTACTGTATTTACACATACACATATTTACATATATGGCTGTACACATCCCCACACACACACACACACACACACACACACACACAAATTATCCATACTGACATTATTCCCTCTGTTCTGTATTCATTCTGATTATATCTACTTCATGATATATCTGATTATATGTAAAGATGAGTAAGGCAGCATAAAGCTATATTCAAGCACTTTGCTTCAGTGAAATAATTATATAAATGACCAGAAGTAGCTCCAGTACCTAATTAACTACAGAACTGTAGTGCAGTATGACCAACACATATCAGCCTATAACCTATATCAGTGTCCTTAAATTCAATAATAAATGAACTAAAAAAAAAACCCAACACACTTTCAATGGTTAAAAAAGGATTTATTTTCACTTTTTACACAATTTACCTGTTCTTAGTTCCTTTACCACCAGACACACAGGAATGTCCTACAAAAAACACACAAAATGATAACAGAGAAAACTGTAACAGTGTCATGCTGAATGGGAATGATGAATGGGGTCCCGATTTACCACAGTTTTTGGTTAATTTGTCACTTATGGGACATCTACTGGACAAATATGATAACGTTGTCTGATGTTATACAAGAGTCCTTTCCAATACAAACTAAGAGAAAACTGTTGTACAGCTGAAGGGACAAACTCCATCGCCTTTTACTTTTCAGCTGAGTGTGTCAGTGACGTATTCCAGTGTTCTGAGTCTTGATCCAAGATCCAATTTTGCAAAAAGAGGTGACCATAACCTGTCAATGAGTCCAAGTGTTTCTCATTTCTTCTTGTTCTCTTTACAGGCCACCACATATCTCTGAGCTACATTGAGTGGCGGCGAGTAGCCGTCTGCATACGACGTGTCTTCAAACAGCACAGAGTAGTCGTCCTGGGGCTGCAATTAAAATGATGCTTGTTAACATGTGAGCTATTGAAACATCTGAGCTTTTAATTCCTAGATCATCTGTCATACATCTTTGCATAAGTAATACAAGAATGTCTTAAAATTGCCAATAAAACAAATTCTGCTTGTGCCTCTCTCCTAGTTCCCTGATCACTAATTCAGAGCATGTTTATTCTCTACAGAAAAATCCTACTTAGCAGTTATTAAAGTTAGGTATACTAAGGTAAATTTTTGTTACGAGTCAGGTGAAACTATTACCTTATGATGAACACTAAGCCACTTAATTTCATGTGTTGAGTTTCAAAGAGTTTTCGCTGGAAATGGTTTTGTATGCCAAGATGAATGCAAAATGCAACACATCTATCAGTTGTAACATTAAAACCATCTTTCTCATACAGTGAGACCCCCCCACGTCACCAAAACAGATCTGACCTGTCGAGATACAGTCTCCACAACATCTCTGAAGGTGTGCTGTGGTATCTGGTACCAAGACATTAGCAGCAGATCTTTTAAATCCTGTAAGTTGCCAAGTGGAGCCTCCATTGATCAGACTAGTTGTACAGAACACATCCCATCTCGCAGCTGCTAATGTCTTTGTGCCAGATACCACAGCACTCCTTCAGAGTTCTGGTTGAGTCAATAGGGGGTGTTTCGACCAGTCAGAGCTGTTTTGGCAATGCGAGTGGGGTGTAGACAATATTAAGCAAGTGGTTTATTGTTTTGTCTGATTAGTGTGTGCTACCTGATCCTTGTAACTTAAAGCATAGTTGACTAAAACAGCTAAAAGCTCTGAACACTTGTCTGATTCTCATTCTCATGTTAGCTCATTTTGAATTAGGGTGTCAACTTTGGTTCAAGTATATCAACAGAGTGTGTTTTAACATAAAATGATCTGTTTCTCAGCAACCACTTGTTCAAAAGCTGAAATTTTGCATGCTGCTATAACTGCTCATGAAACTGTAACTTTGAGTAAAAATATGACCACTGGCCTCAAACTAAATAGAAGAATCATTAAGTATCATTAAGTCTTAAGAATCATTAAGCTCCACCAACTTAATTTTGAGCAAATATGCTTAATATCCTAAACTAGTTTCTGGATATTCATCATATCTTATTTGTCTAGAAGTGAAGTCTGTAAATTATATTATGGCAGCAGCACATAAATGAATCAGTGTGGGCAAGTTTAATAAGGCCAAAAGTCTATTATTTGACTGTGGAATCATTGGATAAGGCGCTCATTTGCCTAGCAGGAGGTTCCCGGGTCAAAAGGTAGTGGAATACAAGGTTTTGAATTAAAATCCAAACTAACTGTACTTTTAAACGTTGGCCTTGAGATCTGTTTTTTTGTGAGACCCCTATGATCACTGCATGTGGCTATATTTTAATATAGTTTCTTTAATATATTTTATACTTTTTATATATATATATATATATATATATATATATATTTCAACTCTGCCCTATGCTTTTTAAAAAAAAACAGAAAACCTGTTGATTCAAGACACACAGAACAGTGGGCTTATCTCTCCCTCACCCTGTGTGGGGGGGTATGAATGAGTGCTCTGTAGAAGCAGGTGGTTTGTGGGTAGAGGGCCAGCACCAGCTGGTCTTTGCTGAATAGGGCCTCGGGGTCCGTCTCTGGGTTTGCCTTCCACTGTGGCAGTGGGATGATCCTTCTCCGACTCAACGTGTGCCTCCTGGAGAAAGTAGGGAGGACAAGAGGAGAGGAGAACAAGAAGTCAGGAGGGGGGAAAAAAAACCATGATGAGAAAGGGTTGGCAGAAATGTAAAAGTGTAACAAACTGAATGAAACATTAGGAAAAATGCATGTCAGCTTATTTTACAAATAAAAAAAAAATCTAGATATAAGAGATACTCACTCTTTTCCTTCTTCATCAATATCATCAACTTCATACCTGTGAAAAAGTAGCAAGCAGCCAAGCATGAAAGTGGTTCAGAACATAATACCATCTGGCAGTTAGTCTGTTGCTGCCTAATTGGCATACAGTGACATTTAAAAACTATTTTTTACTGTCCATTCACAGTAATTTTGCTATAAATGAGCAATGTACAAAAAAAAAAACATGCGAAAGTGGTGATTCCACTGCAGTGATTTTGGAATCCTGGAATCAATTAGATTCATAACCAAAGCAAAATGTGCATTCCTACTATAAATCTCAGTACAGTAACATGTCTGAACAACTGAAAATGGGGATAGTTACTTGTTGGTGGAATGGCTGTAACTGACCACCTCAGCCAGGATCCACTGTTCATCTCCGTCCACAGCCTTCACTCGAGCAGCCACTTTATCCCCCTGCTTAGCTACATAATCACTACTTGCAGGAATGGCCCCGCACAATGGCGGCGGACTGCGGAAGACAAACAACAGGAACAGGATTACACTTCACTTTCATCTGAAAAAAACGCGCTGTATCATAATGAGAAACAGCACAGACAAATGATTGCTCAGCGTGAGACCATGTTTGATTACAAAGAGCCAACTGAGAGACAGAGAAAGCAGAGAGCTGGTACCTTTCACCAGGCTTGCCAATCCATAAAGGTAGTGTCATGGCAGACTGCTGGAGCAAAGTCATCAGAACGCCTCTCCGCATGGTCTTCCGGGGTGGGTCACTGTCATTGTACACTCCTGCCATCCTCGCAGCTGAGAGAGGTTAAGGCCATGTGAATCAGGCATTCCCACAGATTCACACTCTCTCATGCTCACACACACACACACACACACACACACACACACACTTCTAATGACTCACCAATACGTCTCTCCTCCAGTAGCGATTTAATTTCGGCGATCTTGTCAAGGGCATGGCGTAAAATGCTGTAGGACAAACATGGAAAATTTCAAATGCTGCTACATACGTAATGGAATGGAATAGTACTGATACTAACTTCTGAATTGTTCATACTACCTCTGTAAACTAGATGCTGTTATAACAGTGGACATAACCAGAGATCAAGGAATCAAGAACATTTGAGCCACAACTGTTCCCCACTTCATACCACAAGATGGTGCTCTATAATAACAATATGCTTTACTGTAGTTTGAAAAATAAAAGAAAGAGTTTGCACTGATCCAGAACTTTTATATCAGTGCATTTCCTTGTATTTTATGTTTCATAATAATCTTATCTACAAGTTTCTGTACATATAATTGGTCAAAAGGAATGGGATGCCCAAAAAGGTTATGGCATAGAGGGGGAAGGCATGCAGATTGTGGCAATGGAATGGGATAATGTCTTTGGAGCTTTTGTCTCTCCTTTATATTTCCACCTTTTGTAAAGTGACTTTGACTATTTAGAAAAGGGCTATATATAAAAAAATATTATTAACAGGTTTAAGACCTAAACCTTAATGTACTACCCATTCACATGGGACACAAGGGATTTTTTTCCTCATTATCTGGGATTTCCCAGAAGTATATGAATTTTGGGCATCTGTGTTCAACATTAGGTACCCTCCTATCCATACATCACTGTCCTCATACACTACGAGGCTTCCTCCATAATGCTATGAAAGCCCTACACGAATTGATGTAATAACCAAAGTTAAGTGCCTTTTGCTTGATTAACTATATAATGTATTTATGTTGTGACTGGAGTAACGCAAGTGTCCTCTGCTGTATGTATGATTAGTCTCTGTTAAATGTCCCATGTGGGTGTGGGATGGAAATGGGGTATTGTTTGTTATTTCCAAAAAACAAAAACAAAAAATATGACAAAAGATGCCTCACACAGCATTGATTAAAACAGTTGAGTGAAGACATAGGGCAGCTCTAATGAAGTACTTGCACATAATGTATGTATGAACAATGAAAATGCAATGCTCAACACCAAATACCTGCACTCAGCTTCTGCATCTGCTTTTGCTGTGGTGTAGAGGCCACGGAGCTTTGTCCTATAGTATGGAGATGCTGTAGAGAGAAAAAGAGGATCACAACCTGTTGTGTATTTTGAATCAGTACTGAAAATGGATGGATGGATGATGGATTTAGTTGGAATCAAAAAGAGCGATACTACTAGAACATGTAGACTGACTCTTGTTTTCTGTCTGCATCCTTTCATGTGTCTTCTGAATGTTGAGGAGGTTGTGTTCACTGCGTGAACGCTCCTCCTTTCCATCAGAGGAAGAAAGAGAGGGAGAAATAATGAGCCAAGGCACCACTGGACAACCAGTTCCATTGAAGATGTCACAGAACCTGCCAGTCTCTCCTGGAGTCAGGTTTAAAAACACAAAAAAGAAAACTTACCTGAGTTTGCTTTATTAGTTGATGGAGCTCAGTCAGCAGCTCAGCAATCTTGGTATCTGCAGACACCAAAGCCATGGAGTCTGAAAGAGTGAAAAAAAAATCTCTCCTTACAAGTTATCCACACAGCACAGAAATAATTTAGAATTAAAGCAACCTAACTGACTTTTACAGGGTCCAAAATACACAGCTAAACCAATGTTTAGTTGCACTGCTCAAAGAAAGACTGAATGCATTTAAATGCATGCAAATCAACAGTTTTGTGATTTTTACAACACATTTCATGCAGATGTGCACAACATATTTCATGCACTGTGCTTTTGACCTCCATCCTCTCAAAGCTCAGAGCTGCTCTGACTCTGGAAAACACTGCTGCCTGCAGCCTAGCTAGCATTAGCTTCAACGAGACAAACAAGGAGTTTCTCTTCTAAACGTAGCCGTTACGCTTTACAGCGAGATACCAAAACATTTATTCGGTAATTACGAGTCTTCCGTAATCGAAAATAACTCGTTTTACAAATACGAGCAGCCCAAACTGACCTTTTCTTGAGGTTTGTTTTCGTCTCCAATTGCTTCTTTAGCTAGCTTGGGCCTTCTACAGAAGCCTCGAAGGGACAAAAAGGGCTCAGGCGTCTCCACACTCCAAACCCCAAAACTGAAAATACTAGATGAGTCAGAGGGAATTAGTGCTAAGCGTATAAAATAATTACAGTGTGATAACACTGAATTTTCCATAGAAATACAATTCACTGTAAAATAAAATAAACTTAATTTATGTGCAATTGTCTTACCATGTGCAGTTTTCTAAGTGGGTGCTGAATCACTTCACTATGTGCAATATCTTATGTGCAATAGTCTTACCATGTGAATATCACTACTTATGTCAACATTACTTATATACCACTGATCTCTACTACATGCAACAACATACTCCTAACTATCTGTGTCGTTAGAAATTCGCTTAACTAAGTTATTTATCTATAGTATTTATACCCAGCATTTGTTTACATAGCATAGTGTATTTTCATAGTTTTTTTTCTACAGATTTTTATTTTAATTGGACTTATTTAGACTTTATATTTTATATTGTTCTTATCTCTCTGTCTCTGTGTGTCTCTGAAGTCATAACATAAACAATTTCCTCCAGGATCAATAAAACTTTCTGATTCGGATTCTGATTTAAATAATTATTTAAACGTTAAATTTAAAGGCAAACCATTAAATTAAATTTACTTCTTTATTTTTTGTACTGACGTTGTGAAGTCAACAGTCACCCAAATCTTTTCTGTTAATACATCCCCAAAATGTCTCTCAGCCCACTCAAATCACATCCAGCTCCTTATTAAGCAGGTACAGAGACTATGAGGTTTATGGCTTACTGTGAGCTATAAAAATGCACAAAACGTCTTTTGACTGCTTTGTGAATCCCAAACCTAGTGTTGTCCGAAATGGCTGTCTGTAACTGTTTTGTTCATTTTAAGTCACACTAGTCCCAAACCATATGCACTCAGCTGTGCCACTCTAATGAAAAGTTGGGTTTTGATTTGAGAGATGTTTGGTGATGTGGTTTTAACAAAACAATCATGAATACTGACTCCTAGTGTTTGTTAGCCTGATCCAGCATTAAGCCTCATTGTCTTAATTGATAGTCCACTCATGTACAGGTATAAGGTGTTGTACTTCTTTGCAACAGTGCAACAATATTATTTTACAATACAATTATTACTTTACAAATATTACACCTATTACAAAATAGAACTGCTGCACATTTGTTTTCTCACATTACAGAGAACACAAGTAACAAGGTCACTTGCTGAAAAATACCGAGACTGTGGTTAGATCAAATGAGTCACCAGGTGACCAATAGCACTGATGGTTTCAGGCACTTTGTGAGTCAAACCAGCTCATTCACTGTTTATGGAGCCCTCCATGAGATGAAAAGGTGGACTGGGACAGGGAACAGTGAAACTAAGCAGTGCTGTGGGGTAACAGAAGACGAATAAAGAAACAGACTGAGAAACACTGGATTAAATCACACCTGGCCCTGGTACTGCATTTTTATCGTTCGAGGAAATCATCACCATCGTCAGTGATAACGTTCATATGACAATGAAGATACATTATGTAATGATAACACATTCATAGACTAGCTTGCAAATTCTGTATATCAAATAATTTTTTGTTCATAATCTTTTGTTCTTTTGTACCTTTAGGGACATGAAAGTAGTAACCAATAATGCATATGTTCATAAGGCAACAGGACTCCGCTGTCCTCCCTACAACCGACTGGGGTTCCATTCCCTGTCCGGCAATCCCACTATGTTACAGCAGTAAGAGTCACTGGGAAAACTCTTAATGTTACATTCACCTGTATGTGTAACTTGATTAAAGTTCTGTGGATAAGAACATCTGCCATATGCATGAATGCAAGCTGAACACAGATGCATTGAATTTCTCTGTATTGTTCTCTGCTTTGTTCTTTTCTAGGTCTGCTTGATTTAATACATATGGTCAAACCAGGCCCCTTTCGGTTTCCATATCAACCTAAGCGATAATTGTCTGCAAAACTTCCTTGCCTATTCCCAGTTTATGTAACAAGTGCATTAAGTAGATTATACTTAGATTTATCTTTCTGATCTGATATCGTACAGGTCCAAAGTCTTATTGTAAGATAATGTAAAAGTTAATTTTCAACAGGGTCACTTCAGGGTGGTACTAAAAAGGCAGATGTTTTGCAGCAAAAATGGGCCATTGCTTGCTAAGGAATTATTGCAAGCTCAGCCAATAATCCAAATATTTACTGTACAGAGCGCTCCCCTCTCACATGACAGCAGCTACTATTTGAGCCAAAAACCAGCTCATGAGGAAACAATGAGAGACAGAAAGAGAAAGCATATGTGCAGAATGTGTCGGGTGTTAGAGAAAGAAAATGCATGAAGAATTTGTACAAAAAAGTGAAGGTTTCAGCCAGCAGGAAGCCCTTAACTGTAGTTGTTGGAAAGCTGTTAGATGTTTTAAGACTGAGCTGTGAGAGAGGAGCGAAAAATGACTGGATTCCAAAGCATAGCAAATGGTGTGTGTGTGTGAGTGTATGTGTGCACGTGCGTGTGTGTACGTGACTGCTGATACATTGTACAGCTTGTTCTTCTTGCATGCTTTGCCTTGTTTGTGAATGAAAACAGAATATGCCAGGTCATATCTGATTCTGCCTCTCACACAGCTCACACTCACTCACACACCACACACACACACACACACACACACACACACACTCACTGTTCCCATAAACACTGAGGTCACGTATCCAAGCACCAAGCTGTGGAATATTCCAGACCTCAGCTCTAAACAACATTCTCCCACATCATTTCTCGCCGTCACTGCGGTTGGACCCAAAACACAGGAAATGTATGGGAAGCCACGTCATCACTCAGAAAAAACACACACAACAATAGAACTGAACTGTACAGAGTGACTGTTTGGATATTTTTTTCCCACTAAAACCATCAAGTGTGCAACCTAAAATGAAGATACGCTGTCTACCACAGAGTGCTACTCCACACACACTCACATAGTGTAAACACACAGGAGCGGATACAGGGCAAAGTGACCAGCAAACACTGTACAGATAACTTTAAAAACAACATCCTTTGGCCAAGGTTACACAGGAACAGACTGAGCATGTTTTGTTTTATTCAAACTGAAAAAATAGACTTAACGTTGTGAATATATTCCACAATGTAAAAGAATTACTTAAACTGTAAACAAAAAGTTGTGGAAATCATGTAATGAAATGTAAACATGTAAAAGGTTTAGGTTAGTGGGACACAAACTCTTGCAGGACATGGGAAGTGTGAGTAAGGAGACAGGTGTGGCTCAAAGAGACAATTATTAACAACTGTAATCTTACTTAAACCTGATATGGCTGTGGGTGAGGTGGGGTGGGGTCTAGAAATTAGAATAGAGCAGAATTCAGTAGAGCAGACTAGACTAAATTAGACTAAACCTGACTAGAATAAAATATAACAGAAGTTACTAGATTAGACTACAATCGTAAAGGATAGAACAGACTATACTGCAATAATAGAACAGACTGGACCATTCATTCAGTATCTGAGATACGTGTGACCAGGGAAAAAACACCCTGGACAGATCACCAGCCCATCACTGGGTAGAAACACCGACCAGTGCAGTTATGCACACAGTCACACATAGAGGCAATTTTTGTATCTCCAATTCACCTGGGGTCCAGCTCTTTGGACTGTGGGAGAAACCAGAGCTCCTGGCAGAAAACCACACAGTATGTTCTATTAGTATATAATGGAACATACTAGAGACGACTAGAACTGACTATAACAGAACAGAACAGACTAGAGTAGACTAAAGTAGTCTACACCCTTAAAAAAGGAGCCACAAAGGAACCTTTGAAAAATGTTCTTTCAAATAAGGCTGACCAATATATATATATCTCCAAGAATCTTTACATTATGAAGAGGTTCTTTTATTTTTAAAAGGTCCTTCACTCACATCTTGTTTACTATATAAAATTCATATAGAGTATATAATAGCAACTTGTTCATAAATCGAGTAAATCCCTAAGCAATTCATGCATAGACATAATAACACAAATTCTAAAAGTGTATTGGTGGACTAAGTAAAACAAAACAAGGTCATCTGACTTTTTTTCTGTAGTCAAACATTCACCCAAAGCTGATGCAACTCAGTTCTAAAAGTAGAGAAGCGCAGGACTGGGGGAGGAGCCAGGCCTCTATAAAACCAGGCCCAGCCGGAGGATGTAAACATCCGAACTTGCAGATAGCAACAGCAATACCCTCTGGCTACAGTCTTCTTTACTACCTTTTTATCTTTTGAGCTGCTGTTTTTAAACCCTGAGCTGCTCTAGAAGTCTATTTAATTGAGTATAACCTGGTTGAGAAGTTGTTTGTGTTGAGGGAGAAGATAAAGTAAAGCAAAATGAGCCACGTCGAGGTGAAGAACCTGAAGCCCACGACCTTTGAGGACCGTTACTATGATGAATACGAGTATTACAACCTGACAGACCGGTACACTGGTAAGTTTTTGAGTTTTTCACCTCTGGTCTACGTGGCAAAGTAACTTTCCAACACCTGCTACATTTAGTGCTACATTTTTTCATGTTTATGTCTAACTAGTGGGTGCTGTCTGTATGTGGGAGGGGCTGTGGTCTGTTTATAGTGTCTCCAGGTCATTTAATGTGCTTTACAGAAATATAACATAAACTAAAATAGAATAATGGAAGAAATAAAAGAAATTTGAAAGTACAGTAGAAGTGCAAATGTTTAAAAGAAGGCAGAGGAGAATAGCAGTTTTTAGCAGCTTTTTAAGGCTGGATACAGTTGGTGCAGATCATTCAACTCAAGCTGGACTTCACTAGCTAATGATAGCATTTTCCACTGGGATCAATACATTTTTGATTCTGATTGGACAGTGATAGAGAAGGTGCTGTTGGTTGGGGGGTTCTCACAGGTGCACAGATAACCTGAGGAAAAAGCACCTTAGCTCTCTTATTTGACAGTCCTCATATACCTTCGGCCTGACTGTTTTGGGAAATACCCAGCTGGGAAACACTGGTGCAGTGACCGTGTGTGTGTGTGTGTGTGTGTGTGTGTGTGTGTGTGTGTGTGTGTTGCTCCATGTGTCCGACAGAGTGCACTAGCCGCAAAGGCAGGACGAAGAAGGAGGCGAGCTGCAACACGAACCGGCACAACCCTGCTGGACATGAGCGCAAAATCGTCGATAAGCTTCAGAACTCTGAGAAGAAAGCCAAGGAGTGAACACTAACAGGTGAGCTATACATAAATAAACCAGACTTCGTGGTAAGTCTGATAACTCAAGCCCATGACGAGGATTGTCCACAGCAGTGTCCCTTATAACTGCCCCTCAATATGAAGACTTGACTTTTGGCTTATGTTATCTGGTTAACAAATTCTGCTTTGAAATTATCTTTGGTTCTCCAAACGCTTCATTATACTGCTCTGTCCCAGTTCACCACATACCTCTACCAGACGTGCTGTGTGAAGCTATTTGTGTTTCTATTTTATATTAATTTCTGTAAAGTATCCTCACTGAATTTTAACCATTGCTTTGCAGATTAGAATTGTGGATGTATTTATTGTGATTCTGAAGCTGCATTCTACTTGCATTATTTTGGTACTATTAAATAATGTGACAGAAATTGGGTTTTATATTGATAAACAATTATTATTCCAGTCATTTGAGAGCTGGTACCAGTATATTTCTTTGTGTATATTATGATGTGAGAATATTTTAAGCTTTATTAAGCTGAATGTTTCTCTTTCCTCTTAGAATAATTCGGACGGCTTGATCTGGCAACCGACCTTGGGCGCCTTGGTGACGGATTTCAGTGGGGCAGAAGATGAGAGGGACTTCCTAAAGTCCCCTTGTTGAGACGAGATGACTGCTGGTGTGGGGACTGATGGAACGATGCACGGCGGTCAGGCTGCTGTGCCACGTACTGGTGTTTTGGTGACTGAATGAACCCTGGAGAAACAGGGACATGTGCTGTGGTGGTGGTCAATAGTGCTTTTATGACTGTTTGGGTCTTTTTAAAATGCATTTGTAACTGAAAAATAAAGAATTTTTACCTCTTAAAGTGAGTGATTTGTTTTCTGAGAGTCTTTGCCAGTTCAGGTTAAATAAGCAAAAATGCACAGTAGCTTTATCGCGGGCTTGCCCAATGAATTTTAAAAAAGAGAGCCTTGAGAGCAAGTCTTAACAGATTTTGGTGTAGGGCCTTTTGTGGAAATTAAGCCAAAAATGTCCAAGTGTAAGGCTTTTTTTTTTTTGTGTGTGGTGGTGGCAAGTCTAGACTGGTTAACAGCTGTTAGTCAGTAGTTGTAAATAGAGTTCATGAGAAATCCTGCACCTCTCTCTGATAAGATATTCAGGTAAATATCCCAACACTTGAAATTACCTGGGCTTGTTTCTGTCTCCCCCTCCCATTTGAAAAAGTTCTAGTAAAATCGTGTTAATTCTCCTTTTTTTGCCAGGCTGATAGAATGGCCTTTTCAAAAGCAATTAAAGCTGATTAGTGCCTCCTTTCAATCATCTTGGAGTTGTAGTTCCTCTTATGGCCAAAGGAAGGCAGCAGTTTGGATGTGGAACATTAAAGCTGCAGTATGGAAATGAGTGTCATGGAAGATTATTCCTGAAGTGCCAAGAGTGCATGGCAGTTTAAGACTGTATAATACCAGACATTTTATTTCAAAACTGCCTAAATTTTAATGTATTCTGAATGGAGGGAGAGAGAGAGTAACTACATTGCCCCAGTATGACCTGCAAAGTAAAATCTGAATGACTCACCAGGGCTCAAACACACTTCATTATCAGCGGGTTCACACTCTGCCAGGTTTAGCGTTTATAGCATGACATGACCAGTAAAAATGGCTTGGGAATCAGGTCATTAGAGCTGTAATTATCAAAGCAGATACCATAGCCAGAGCGCATCCAGCACAACTGAAACATATGTATGAGCTGGATAACAGCACAGAGCCAGCGTTTCATCCGAAAGGCTTCCAGAGGGAGTGAATATCTAGAAAACACTGGAATACAGTGATCTAAATGTTTAAAGACCATATTTCTGCTAATGGTCTGGAGAAGCCTCTCTCTTCTTCATCTCTGTCTTTGGGTCTCTCCCTCTTTCATCTTCCTTGTTATTTCTCTCTCTCTCTCTCTCTCTCTCTCTCTCTCTCTCTCTCTCTCTCTCTCTCTCTCTCCCCCCCCCCCCCCTCCCCCCACACACGCTCGCATTTTTTCTTTTCTCCGCTATGTGACACACACATCG
>JBBPCZ010000028.1:9160581-9163081 GCA_037974445.1 Brycinus macrolepidotus
ACCGAACCTGTGTTCTCCTCACCAGCTCACACAATATCAACTACTTTTACAAACTAAACAAATCTTGATACTTTTTAATGCTTTCTTGTTTGTTTGTATTTATTGTAATGTTAAACTTTGCTGAAAGAAACACAGGTGGCTAAGACTTTAACACAGTAGCCTACTGTAGCTAAAAGTAATGGAAGTTTACAGTTGCCAGTTAGCATCATGCACCTTGTGTTAACATCAAGTAAGCATTACAAGGGTGTTATCAAGTCACATCGCAAAGCTTTCAGGGTGTCTTTGTTGTAAATACCAAATGTAAACAAGATGCAAACCCATCAGCAAACCCATCCAGACTTTAACTACAAATGGTGGGTGATATTTTTAAAGACTAAGATTTAGCTGTATATTTGTAACATTTAAGTGCAGTATAGGTAATGGATAACACCTTTCCAGCACTCTACAACTATAGCAATTTTCTCTAAAATGACTCATGTTGGTTGAAATGCTTTAGCTGTATATTTATAACATTTAAACGCAATATTGGTAATGGATAACACTTGTCCAGCATTCTACTACTTTAGCAGTTTTCTCTAAAATAACTAATTTTGGTTCATTTTGGTTTAAAATTAGCTCCTTTTAGTTAAAAATGCTTTAGATGTATATTTGTAACATTTAAATGAAATATTGGTAATGAATAGCACACATCCAACACTGTACAACTACACCATTTTTTTTTTTAATGACTCATTTTGGTTCATTTTAGTTAAAGATCAGAGGACAAATCATACTACACTCTTCATCTCATGGATTAGTATCTCCTTATCCATTTTTGGTTAGTTTGATCATGTTTTGACGAAGGACGGCTGGGTTAAATGTTGCACCCTCGTTTGCTGAGGTGGAACATGAAGCATCAAAAATAGAAACTGGGCATCCATCAAAAACAGTGAGTCATCGTGCTCTGATGCTGGCGACTGGTGTAGACGGTCTCATTGATTATAATGAGCGCATTTTGATTTTGTTGTTGCTGCTCACTTGTTGGGGCGAGGTATCACACACTTTTTTCAAACTTTGTAGAGTTGTTCAGTAATCTCTGAATAACTTCTGTGGTTTGGGCCAAGATTTGCTTTCTGTCCAAACTATCAATTCAAAGTGACTTCAAATGTATTTCAGTGGATCTAAGCCCCCTAAAACCTACATTAAGTCTATTATTCTCATTTTCATTTCATTTTGCACTGTGAAACAACCTGAATTACTGTAATAGAGTCAATATTTGTATTAATTTCAGCTCATTTGATGAAATGAAATCTGGCAGAATGAACGGAACCTCACAGTAGTGCGTCATGCAGCCATGCAGCAAGAACTAAGGCCATAAAACCTACTGAAGACTGACCAGAACCATCATCCAGATTGGGAAACCAATGCAGTCTCAAATACAACCCGTTTAAAAACTTAAAGAATTGGTATCTCTGAAAACTGAATGTTCCTCACTTTTTAAAAATAAGTTAGATCTTCTATGCAACCCTGCTGCAAAACACACTGTTTACTCTACAGTTTATACACTTAAAATATGAAAACTGAATTTAAAAAATAGAATGAATTATTTTGAAATAAAATTAAAATGAACATATTTACTAAAAATCCTTCAAGACTGCAGCGATGATTCATCTGGAAGTCACAAAAGAACCCAGATAAAAATCTAAGGAACTGCACGTCTCATTCACCGCAAATGAGGTCAACATTCATGAATCCAGTGTTAGAAAGAGAACTGGGCAAAAATAAGATACGATAAGAGAAGATAAGATAATTCTTTATTAGTCCCACAAGTGGGATAAGATAATCCAAATGCAACTGATGAAAGAGTTACAAGGCAAAAGCCACTGCCACGGTCTCACATTTAACAAAAACACCCTGATGGCCCCAGAAGCATTTTGGAATAAGGTTCTTTTGACTGATGAGTCAAAAGTGTAACTCGCTGGGTGACTGGGGTCCATTACATGTGGAATAAAGCCAATAAAATCAGGACATAACACCAGCTGTCAAACATGGTGGTGGTAGTGTAATTGCTACCACTAGCTATTGGAAAATTGGTGGAACCATGAGCTCTGTTGTCTAAAAGAAAGTCCTTCAGGAGATCCAGTCATCAGTCCATGAAGCTCAAGTGCAACTCGATTATTTAACTGGAACAAAAGAGCAAGACCCTCAGACCCCCCCATATGGCTTTCAATCAGAATTCGTTTGATATGATGATGATCAGTATAAATACATGCACTGAAAAATAAACCAGATATAAGAAACAGTGCAAAAGCTGTACAATGCAATATAAATTTAGGACATATTAAAAGATTTGGAAAAATATACTCGGTTTAGAAATATGAAATATTTGATGTACAAAGGAGGATCGACAGTGATATTTTAAATAATGAAGACACAATGTTACAAATGTGCTAAACTGTGTGTGTTTTAATAGTCAGGGGAGAGAGTTCAGGGTCTTGTTAATGGGTTTAACTGATGGAAA
>JBBPCZ010000028.1:9168081-9198259 GCA_037974445.1 Brycinus macrolepidotus
CATGTTGAACTACAAAATCCACCAGACTGTCTGTCTGTCAGGGGTCTGGTTTGCAAAGCTATAGCCTAGCTAGTGTTATGGTTGTTCTGATAGTCTCTTCATGGTTTACTGTTTAGATATTACAGTGACGAGCGGTGGTCAGATTTGTACCCTGAAGCATAGTGGACAGTGGAAGATGTTGGCATTGCTCTTAGAATCACTGGAAAAAAAATGAGTGACTTGCACTTGAAACTTGCTCTTTGCTCATGTCTGGATGATGTAGCTCTCTGGAAATCAGGGCTAGAAGGGATGTGATTTGTGGCTTCATCCGTTTCGGTGCTTTCCCGGCTGGAGGCTGGACTACTGGCAGTCTGAACCATGCAGGCATTCTGGCTGCTGCCTGATACTGCCAGCTTCTCATGTAGTGCCAACAGCCATAATGAACACTGCTGACCACCTACTGTCACCACCACTCTGTCTCTCTCTCTCTCTCTCTCTCTCTCTCTAGATTTCTCTCCCTCTGGCTTTTTCTCTCTCTCAACGTTGCCCCTTCAATATCCTCTTCAGCTCTCACTGTGATCCACTTTCGTCCAAACTGACACTCATTCAATTAGTGGCCACACACACACAACCGCACAAATTCACACACATAGACACACATACGTTCACACACTTAGAGCTGACTTCACAGAGCCAGCAGCCAGAGACCGGTGCTGACAGCTACCAGCCCAAACAGCAGAAAGATTACCGCAGTCAGCCTACACACAAACACACACACACACACACACGCACGCACTGCCACAGTCGACTGCAGTGGGAGCAGGTTCACTTGGACTGTTATAACAGTACAAGACTTAACCACAACAGCGAGACAGCTAGACTCTGTTCAAGGACATAGAGATAACCACTGTAATAGCCAAGCTAGGTATGATATGTCAGCTGCTGATGTGTAAAGCGATATTCCACTAATACTGCAGTTTTTATCTGTAGGAGACCCTGTATAGATATATCAGTGTATTTCAGTGTATTTTCTGTGTTCACCGAGACTGATTTGTTTAATAACTGAGTCAATAAATGAGTTTGATTTGTTCAGTAAACAAAGTGGAAAAGCAGATTTAATGTAATTTAATATGAAATTCTCTATCCCCTATTTATTAGAGGTTTTAGTTGTCAAAATATCATTAAACTAAAGGGATAAAATGTAAAGCCCATTAATAACCTCAGTGAGAGCCATTAGTCAAAATTAGTCAAAATAGAATGGCTGTGCCACCTCTTTAAAGAATCATGACATTGCAGATATTTTATGGCTAAATGCCAGATGACCACAGCAGCGCAGAAACTGAACAGTGTTAAAGGGCCCATATCACGGAAAAACGATTTTCCCTTGCATTCTCGAAATGAACGAGTTTGATGTAATATGTAAATATTGTTAAAATTTCAAAATGTACTATTCACACTCCAATACAGGCAGTCTAAGTAGAGAAGCTGCAAAACCAGGCTGTTTTGATTTAATAGTTTTAATGAAATCACAAAAACCAAAGCATTTACATATATTTACCTAATTCAGCCTACGGCAGTTTAATTCAGCTCATTCACGCATAAGTTATAAAGAGTGTTTCAGCCTGGACTGCTTTTTGAATAAGACATAACACAGGACAGTTAATCAGAAACAGAGCGTATTTACATATCCCAGTCTTGAAAGCACAGCAAAAAAAACCCTGTTTTGGAAAGTCTGGAAGGAAGTTTGGTCACGGTAAACATTAATTATGATGGTTTTTGGTGTATAAAGCCATGTAAATTGTATAGGTGGGCCTCAGTGGGGGTATAAGACAATGAAAGATATGGGCCCTGTGAAGCATATGTAAATTACCGCTGTCATCATCACCACTCACATAAACGCTTTTTTAACCAAACAGATGGAAACAGACTGAAACGATAGGCGTGACAGGTAAAGAATCCAAAGCAATCGTGAGGATTACATTTCACTAGGATTCTCATTTCTGTTCCATTTCATGAATGCGTTTTATTTTCCTTTATTTTGTTGCTGACTGATTTCTGCAATAAAAGCCACTCTCACTCATATTGAAAATAGCCCTTTTCATTTCTCCCCCCAGATTGCTGCCAGCTTCCCACAGCCAAAAGCTACATATTGCACTCAGAAATGTGGAGGGGAAGTTTCATTATAAAGATGTGTAATGCTTCTTTCAAAGAGTGCCGTAACCACTGTGGCCTATGCAGATAAGAGCAGTCTCGATGCTGGACCTGAAAAAAGGCATGAAAATCCTGCGCGGTGTGTTAATTGCTAATTTTGTTAGCACCACGTGTCCTGATCTCATTAGGCGTTCTGGGGCCTCTACTCTCACTATTCCTGCCATAATGACGAGTTTCCCGTCACTGCCACGGAGACAAATCTGATGCCTGTCAAACTGAGGATGACAGACAGCCAGACCCATTTGTGTGTGTGTATGTTTGAGTATGTATCTGTGATTGGTCCTCAAGGCTAGTTAGGGCTAATTTGGCTCACAGTTCAGCTGCATGTGTGACTGTGAGTGCCCTTCCTGTCCCTCTGCTCCATTTTCTCCCCTGTCCCTTCTTTTCATTCTCTCCTCCCATCACTTCAGTTCTTCCCTCATCTGTTATTCTTTTCATCTCTGTCTCTCAAACCTCATGAGCTGTGACAGTTAAAGGGCCCTTATTACAGAAAACTGAAATTTGATTAAATAAGTAAAAAGAGCATTAAACCAAGATTCAAAACCAATCAGCCTTCATTCCATTTCAACCTCTTGACGAGTAAATTCTGATCATCTTCAATAGTCCCCTCAGAGTCAGATCCTTTACCATGGGTGTTACTGCAGTTGTAGAATGTGAATGGGGATTTGGGTGAAACGGACAGCTACGGTGGCCAGAGGAAAAACACTTGTGTTTCTCTGGGCTTGTGCGAATTAAATGCTTCCTAATACTACAGCCTGCTGTTCTGATACAGCAGGTTTAATACGGACCACATGCGGCATTTACTTGGTCCCCGCATGGCGCTTTGGAATGAAGGCACAGATGTGGTTGCTGGAGCCCAGCCAGTTAACAGCCATGAGAAGGCACCTTTCAACCGCAACAGCCAGAACTGACCCACAGCTTATCACAAATTCAGCAACTGAGCCATTACCGTCGCCCAGATGTAAATTTTAACTACAAGACCCTTCCCCACAGATAGTAAAATTATTCTGGTCCATATGAGTGTCACATACAACCCAAGCGAACACCAGAGTCATGTCACATACAGCATGGAATGGTGACGCAGAAGAGGGCCAGATTAAAATGCCAAACTCATCTTTTTTACAGGCGTCTCAGCTACCTTTAACCCACTACTCAAACACAGGAACAAAATCTGGAATGTTACACTGTAAAAACTGGAAGTCAGATTTATAGATAGCCAAAGGTTTTCTTAACACACCACAGCACACAGTGTGAACAGTGTGAAATTCTTTCTCTGCATTTAACCCATTCACCAAGTGAAGCAGTGGGCAGCCACCGGCGCAGCACCTGGGGGAGCAGTGTGTGGGGATGGTGTCTTGCTCAAGGGTACCTCAGTGGTGCCACTAACAGAGCTGGTATTCAAATCCACAATCTTCCGATTACAGGGGCAACTCCCTAACCACCGGGCCACCAGCTGCCCTTTCCACCTTGGCATATGTTTTTGTTTTTGAACATTCATGTTTTGTTTTGTTTTTTTTGACAGAATTATAAAGTGTTACAAATCCCCAGATTCAGCACAACCTCAGCTAGTAAGATTAAGACCACTTCATTAAAAGTTCTACAAAGTATACTGGGGAATCAGTCCGCAGATGCACGAAAATCGCTTATTTTTATTGAAACTATGAGCAAATAATTGCACAACACTAAAAAGTTATTTGAAGTTACTTTTGACTCATAAGCAGTTTGCAGGTGTTAGTGCTGTCATATCTCTTCCTGAAGAGGCCCACATCTGTTTTAGGACGTGGGCCAAATAAGCATTTTTTTCAGTGCAGGACACTTTTGGCTCACGTGCAGTTTGCTGGTGTTACTGTTACCATGCTTCTGCCAGAAGTGGCCCACATCTGTTTTAGGACATGTGGGCCAGATAAGCAAATACTTTTGGCTCACATACAGTTTGCCAGTACTGACAGCAGTGAGTCAGCAGTGCCATATATAACACACTCAAAGCATAAATGTGTGTGTTTTTAGGGCATTTTAGGGACATGCGTTGTGTTGTGGAAAGATAAATTAGCCCAGATCTGATGAACTGGTAGAACTAGAGCTGACTGTTGCATGATGTTCTGAATATTTTGACACTGTGTTTGAATCTCACTGGTGGGACTGTACTATCTAGGGACCAGCCATGACTAATACTAATCAAAGGTTTAAATTTGTTGTTTCTGTAATATCACAAAAACCAAGTGTTTCAGCCTGGGCTGCTTTTAGAATGAGGTACAGTTCAGAACAGAGCTCATTTGCATATATCATTACTTATTTTGCCAGACTGGGCCTTAAGTGACCAGACAAATCCTCAAGGGAATTTCACTTTCTTTCAGAAAATTCCCTGGAAATGAGAGTTGTTGAATATCTTCATGATCAAGTCAAAAGTATGCTCTCTCTCCCTTTTTCTCTGTCTCTCTCTCTGGTTTTCTTCTCCATATCCATGCCCTATTGTTGCTTTGTTCTGGTTCACTAACTCCCAAGAGCGATACCTCACAGTAAGTTCAGCTATTTTCTTGGGTTGCAGAGGAAGTGGAAAACAAAAAGATTAGGCCAAGCTGGTGAACTTTAATTACACAGATTTTGTTCGCCTGCTTTAGCATGCAGCTCACGCCAAGGTTTGTGGAACAGGTTGAAGGTTTTCTACTGCAACGGGTGTTGTGGCAATAAGGTGCCGTCTCGCAGCAGCGTTTTGGACAAGGCAGGTCAAACATCTCATTTCAGGTGACGTCCCCACATCTGGGAGGCAATACATAAACACACATCCTGGCTCAAGAAAATTAATAAGGCACGTCCTAGAGAAAACGGTTGTCTGGGGAGAAAAACCAACACAGCACATTTACTAGACAAATATGGAAATGTGTTTAGATATTTCTGTCAATTTCCAGCTATGATATCTTAACTTTCTGTGGTGTCAGTGCTCAAATTAAGATAAAACTTCTGTGTCCTTTTTAAATCTACAATTAATTTATGTTTTCACCTTCTAAACATTATTTTCTGGCTGAGACAGTAAGCTTCTGGCAATGCGTCATACTTGGACATCTTTATTCCTCTTCCTCAGGAAGATAAGCCCAGGATTAAGTTACATATCTAGTGCAGACTCTCCACTGAGTTTAAGCCTAGCTGTTTATGGCATCCGCCACAAACATTCAAGTTGTTCTATGCTGCAGTTTTTGCCCCTAGCAGTTTTACATATGCATAAAAATGGGAAGATGAAATGTTTTCTAGCTTCCTTTCTCATTACTTACTGTGGACCTTTCCCCCATTCAGCTCTATGACGGTGCGTAAAGGAAAGAAACTCACCATCTCCATACAGGAACACATGGCCATAGACGTCTGCCCGGGCCCAATCCGACCAATCAGACAAATCTCAGCCTACTTCCCCCGCCTCTCCCCGACCGGTGAACCCCTCTCCCCAAACCCTGCTGCCTCTGCTGTGGCTCTCAGCCCTGGCGGCGGGACCTCTGGAGTGGGGAGTGGTGCACTCCTCTCCCCTCTGCAAGCAGGGGCAAGGGGAGGGGGCGGGACCCTGTCTGCCTCAAGTAGTGTGGAAACATCGGTGGACATCCACAGTTCCGACAGCGACGACTGCAGTAAGTGTAGCCCTCATACCATAACCAGCTAGGTTCTATTATGGAAAATACATTTTTTTTTATGGAAGTGATTGATATGCTATATTAACACTGTTAAAGTTTTGAGACTTACTGTTCATTCCCTTGGTCCATGCACTAAATATATGAAAACTAAGCTGCAAAAGAAATTGGTGAGGTCACAGTCATGAAGATATTTACATAATACGTACTTCATGCATTTACATAATGCATGAAGATATTTACATAATGCGTAGTTACTTTACAGTTGTTTTATAAAAAAAACAAGCCATAAACAGGCAGTCAACAGGGTCCAAGCAGAAAGTGCAAACTGGCCCAAGTAGCGAGAGACAGAATGATTTGACCACGTCAACAGGTGAAAGGCTCATTAGAATTTTGTGCGTGTTATGTAGGGCTTTAAAAACAGCATACATTTGGATAGACCAAACCATGCCGGAGTCACAGAGGAAAACATGTTGCAGCTTGTTGTTATGACATCTTAGGGCTTTTTTTTATGATTTGTTTGAAAGTGGGCAAATAGCATCTATATGCCATTTTGACTGAGTCTAAAACATTTCATTGAAATTGGCCATTCACACAGGTATGTACTGGCTTCTAAATTTTGGCTGTTGGCAGGCGTTTTGTTCAGCAAGCGAAATGGAAACTTGGAAGATGTGGGCAAATGTAGCCATGTGTGAACATGTCAAATGTAAAACATTTAGCTTAAGCAGTTCTTGAGATATTGAAATAGGTCATTTGCAGCACTATGGATGTAATTTCACAAAATCTGCTGTGCCTCCAAAGAATCTGGGAGTCATGCAGCATGTCAAATTCTGTGAAGTTTGAACCTTGGATTGATGAAATCCAAGTATAAAAAAATCATAGACCAAAAAAAAAAAAAAAACGGAAAAATGGAAAAACTTTGACAAAGATGAAAGAAAAAACAACGTTCACAAACACTATGTGAGAGCGACGGTCATAATAAAATGGCAATTGTGCGTGTGAAAGACTTTGGACACCATACTAGGTCTGTACTTTCCAAAAACACTAAGAAACACTCTCTTTGGAAAATATTATGCAAACACGTGTAGTATTCTGCTCTCATCCAGCAGGGTATTTTTTTATGGAGGACACTTCTAGTTCTGTGATATTCTTGAGCAGTTACTGTACTGTGATGGCCATTGAAAAGTGTATTACATGGTGGATTTTGAGGTATGTTTAAATCATTGTCCTGTGGTAGGAGCCAGTCTCTTTTCAGCTTCAGTTCCATCAGTGGTGACCTTGTCTAATTTACTTCCAGAATTTGCTGATATTCTGTAGAGTCTTTTCTTCCACAGAGCCATGCAGTTTTGCCTGTGACACTGGCTGCTACACAGCCCCAAAGCATAATAGATCCACCCCCAGTTGGGAAAGTGTTCTTTTCATCAAATGCTGCTCCTTTTTCTCTCCCAACATCTCTCCATTTCCATTTTCCCTTCAGCAGTCCACAGCACCTGTTTTCAAAACGCCTCTGGCTTTTTCGGTGTTGCTTTACATACTTCAGACATTCGGTTTCGTGATGAGGCCGCAGGTGAGGTTTGACTCTTTCCTGCAGATCATGTTTGTGCAAACAGTGGCGCATAGCTGATCGGTCACCACCACTCTTGCCTTGACTTTCATCATTCCACTGCCATTTCTTATTTTTGGATGATGGAAATTGTGAGCTAAAAGGACTTTTATGTAGGCAGCAGTTCATTTTACTTTCACATCCTCAGTCGGCTGCTTTGAGGAGCCCATGGCTGTTGACTGTAAGCCCAAGGTTTGTAGAGTCAAAGAATTTATCACACTGGAATTGTGTCATTTACTGACAATTTGTAATGACAATTCTTGAGCTGCCTAATCAGTCCTAAGATCTGAGACTTTACAACTGGAAGGGTGTCTGCACTTCTCCACATGGCACAGCTACTACTTTCGTATTAGTTAATTTAATAATTTAAAATAATTAAAAAAAAATAATAAGGCAACTGTACATTTTCAGCACAACACTGTTTTTCAAAATAGTTTTCTGAGAGAATCAGAATCTTTATTGTCGTTGTACAAGTACAACGAGATTAGATGCAGTCCCCTTCAGTGCAAAGTAAAAAATTAGAATAGAAGCTACATTTCTATATGCAAGATAAAATAAAACAGATAAATTCATATATATATATATATATATATATATATATGTGTGTGTGTGTGTGTGTGTGTGTGTGTGTGTGAAGTTATGTTTATGTCTTCACTATAAATAACTAATTTTTTCACAGCTGTATATATCTTTTGGTATTGAGGGATATCATTGCTCCATGCCAACAGATGTTTCATGGACTAAATGTATCAATTACCAAGGAACATCAAATGCAAACTACTGGGAAATCAACAATTTGGGGACAACACAATTTTCCGACATTATAAGTTGATGAGGACCATCTGAGATCATCATGACTGCAGATGCTCTACAGAGTTATTGAAGCAGAGGATGTGGGGAAAGCAATTACACATGATGTCTGCTGCTTGGAAGCAAATGTACAGTATCATTGCAGCCTCTCAAAGGATCTAAACATCTAAAAGGAGTGTTTGAAGTTCATTCCCCCATCCTAGAGGATTTTTTAACAGTTTGGCACATTACAGGCACAATACAGGCAGCTGATCAAAACAGAGGTATCCTATCAAAAAAAAATCCTAAAAACTGATTGCCATTGTACAACATCTAAATTCTGTAAGTAATGTGTCAATGCTGTGAAAGGACTGTTCACTGCTAGTATGCTGATAGATGTGTAAGAACCTTGTTTTGTTTAATTTTCCTAACATCTAGGCCAAAAGATGGTACGCCTAACAGCTTCAATCACTCCTCCATTGATATTCAACAATTTAAAAAATTTAACGAATGATTCACTGTAAAACTGCAACACTGAAAGCCCAGAATGTCATTAGAATGCTTCTAATTCAAATTTCTTTTATGCTTCAAATGTTGTTTCGTGCCTAAAAATACTTGGCCTCTCATGGTTTGTGGCTTGAATACAGGTCTTAAAAGCAAATAACAAAATTACCTTGTCTAATGATACAGAATGAAAATAAGTTGGAATAATGAGTCATGGTTGTTAATGGAATATTTAAACTATTTTTCATTCAAATGTATCAAAAAGTCTTCAGGGCAACAACAACAAAAAAAATACATTAAATGCATTACATTAAATAACTAGAATGTGGATGTGATCAGTATTCCTCTCTGCAAAATCTGCCTGTATTTTGAGTATCTTGAACATAATGGCATAAAAGCTTAACATGTTGGAATGAGGCGATGTCTTACAGCAGTCACTCCAGATGGGTGGATTTAGCTCTGTTCTGTAGTGACACACTGATTCAGGCTTTCTTGTAGGAACAATGCAGTTAATGCTCTCGTCCCAGTGTGCTGAAAGATTTGGCCAGATGAGTCAAAAAGGCACATTTCAAAAGGCAAAGCAAACAAACACCCATTTAAGAATTTTGAACAGATGAATGCGTGACACTCCAAAATATTAAATATTAACTATTGCTTAAGGTTACGCTAAAGAGTGTTATAACACACGCTGTTGTCCTCTGTGGGTGGTTACGATGAATCAGATGACTATATAACTGAGATTTATTTTGACCCAGGCGTAATTTTAGATCTGGATCTGCTAGATCTGGTGACTATTACTCACACATTTTTCTTTTCTTGTTGCATAATGTGTAGCATGTTTTGTGTTAGCATGTTGGTCTTAATGTGATTTCAGCAAATCTCAGCATAATCATATTTATGATAATCATCATTCGTTTAGGGTTGGTTTCCAAGGTTAAGCCTAAGCCTGGACTGAAAAGAATTTCCAATGATGATTTACCATTGGCACTGCAATTTAGACCAACAATAGGCTTAATCCATGTCTTGAAAACCAACCCTTAATGTTATAGAAATGGTGATTAATGTAAGAACAGATGGTACATTTATTTCAGATGTACTGCATCGCTGTGGGTGTTGGATCACCCTTTAAGAACAGATGACTGATGATCTTTATTTTAGCCTGGGGTGACCAAAACTTTTCTTCTTGTTCTGGCTAAAAAAGAAAAAATCTCATATCACTGCGAATAGCAGCACATGCTATAAAGCAAAAAGGATTTGCCATAGTTGAATCTATTTGAGCAGCCTCGATGTCAGTGCTAATATTGTCATTTTTCCATTCTGGTGTAGCGGCTTTGGGCACATTAGAGTTTGAGCTCCGGTATGAGAGAGCAACCAGCTCGCTTCACTGCACCATCATTAGAGCCAAGGTAATCACTACTTAATAGCTTTGCTAAAGTTCCACAGTTGTTTTCCTCTCCAAAGATCAGGCTTAGGACAGAGGTGGGCAGAGCAGTCTAAACTCATACTCAAATAAAGATATTGTTACTGTAAGATGTAAACATAGATACTGGGAACTGGAAAAGAACTTCATGCATCTTCAGAAATGAAGTTTTTAAGATGCCCTTCTTCTCTACTTGAGATCCTTTTTTTAAAAAAGAAAAAGAAAAAAGAATGCCGCAGTCAGGTGTGACCAACTGCAGAAGTTTTTTAGACATCCGTCTTCTCTTTTTAGGATCCTTCTTGTCTTAAAGAACATGCTGCAGTCAGGTGTGATGAACTGTAAAGCGAAACCCAAGGAAAGAATGTCCCAAAGGAAAAAAAAAAATGTCTTTCTTAAGACTGTCTCGGGAGAAATGAAGTAGATCTGAAAATTATATTAATGAAGGATCAATGACTTCTGATTTCTTTCTCCTAAACTCCCCTGAGGAGAAAAGGAGAGATTAACTTAAGCATTTCATTATAAGCAGTTCCAGATATAATTCAGGAAAGCATAAGGCCTTCTTCTATGCTGACAGACTTCAGAAAGATTTCCGAGAGGCAGGAGTGAGCTATAAGAAAATAACGAGATTTTCGACATTTATTATTCAGCTGAGACTGGCATGAGATGACACAGATACAATAAAGTTAAGTCAAATGTAAGACAATGTATTGGTGAGAAACTGAGAAAATCTGGGGAGCTGAGTTGCTGAAACAGAAGAAATGAATTCAAATTTTATTTTAAATAGGAATTAACTATTAAGTAAATGAGATTAAGAGGAGATCGTACTCTGAATATTTCATTCCACTTTCACCAATAAGGAATTTAAATGGAATTAAAAATAATTAGTAACTAAATGTTAATGTACAATGTGTAAACAAATCATTTTCTCTTTAGTATTACTTAAAAATCCTTAGAAAAGTAAAAATCCACCAAAATTGTTGTTGATTACTTTACTAAAAAGATAGTAAAGTCTTACAGCAGGGGTGCACAGATCCAGTCCTGGAGGGCCGCCGTCCAGCACAGTCTGATGATTTCCCTGCCCAAGCAGGTCCAGTTCATCAACTCATCTGATAATTGGCAATTTTAGTGCATGTGTTTGAAGAGGGGAACTAAGAAACTATACTGGACACTGGGAATCCAGGACTGGAGCTGTGCACCATTGTATCACAGAGATGAACATACTAAAGCACAACTTCTTGTTATGGCTAAAAAAATCTCATACCACTGCGAATAGCAGCACATGTTATTCAGCAAAAAGGATTTGCGATAGTTCAATCTATTTGAGCATAGTTTAATCTATTTGCCATAGTTTAATCTATTTAATCTATTTTTATAAACTGTGCTGGACACCGGCCCTCTACGACCGTAGTTATGCACCACTGTGTTCCAGAGAACAACATAGCAAAGCACAAATATAAACATGTGGAGGGTCCAATCAAAGTATATAAAATAAATAATAAGAATATAAAACAAATAATTAAACAACTTTAAAATAGAGAAATAAATAAATCCAAAGTTCCGAAATAATGATAATAATAGCAGAGGAGGTTCAGATGATTTTGTATTACTCAATCAAGTGAGTAACTGTATTTTCTTTTTAAGATCTTTACTGCATCTACTGCAGTTCAGGAATAAGGCCTTATGCTCCTGGAGTTCTAAAACTTTGCTGAACGATATTAGCAATAAAAGTAAATGTGAGTATAAAAGTGTGAGTATCTATAAAATAAATGTGTAACTACGTGCTACCCGTCTCTGTCCTAGGACATGTTCCTGGATCAACGTACTCTGGTTCCTCCTGGAACAACATATTTTTTTCTTTTTCCAATTTTCTGCCCAATTTAGTCGTCTCTGAATCCACCCACTAGCTCGGAATCCTCCCATCATGCAATACCACCTAACAAGAGCTAGCATCATGCTGAGTAATGGGGGGTGAGGGAACCCATCCTACCCACCCACAGAGAGGGGGACAATTGTGCTCTATTGGACTCCCTGCCACAGATGGCTGCAGCACCACCAGGGATCGAACTCGCAATCTCCTGATGATAGAGCCAAATGCTTACATCACTCGGGAGACCCAACAGTCTTTTTTTTTTTTTTTACCAGTCAGTGCCATCTGATGTCATCACTGAGTGCCACTTTATTCTAAGTAATTCCTCCCAGAACCCAGTAACTGATTTCAGTATTTCAATTCATTAAATTAAACAAAATTTGATGAAACGTTAGCAATATTTAGGTGCAATTGTCTATACCCAGAAGTCATTTTTTACTCACTACGCCTAGTGAGTTAATGATAGTTGAGTTATATTAAGCATATTTAACTGAAATGCTGAAACCCACTGGTACATTCTGGCTGCTCAGGGAGGCACTGATGGCCTTAGAATTCACTTGAAGGAATTTTTTGATCCAGATACAACATTTTATTTCAACAATGTTGATCCAGGAACATGAAGAAATCTCATTCACTGACAGGATATTTTAGTCCAAGAATAAGCTTAATTTAGTCATATAACTAGCATCCTCATTATAAACATAATGGCAATATTTCAGTGTGTACTAGCTGTTGCAGCTGATCTCCCGTCTGCAAACCAATAAAAGTGTACTGTCTCTTAATATGCACCTCACAACTCTGCTATTTTTGCACAACGTGCTCATTTAAAGCTGTAACTCCCTCTCTTTTGCCTTAGGGCCTGAAGCCCATGGATTTCAATGGCCTGGCAGATCCATACGTTAAGCTCCATCTCCTGCCGGGAGCATCAAAGGTAGTCACTGGCGTTCAACCATCATGCTCATTGTACATTACTGTAGCTTCTTTATATCGTCATATCCTTACCTTCCATGTTTGCACTGCTACAATAATGAGTTCACAAACTAGCCTCTGTGTTCTGTGTTTCTCATCAGGCCAATAAACTGAAGACCAAAACAGTGCGGAATTCTCTAAATCCAGTTTGGAATGAGACACTAACATACATCGGAATCACGGAAGAAGACATGCACAGGAAGACCCTGAGGTAGTGTGTGTGTGTGTGTGTTGTGGGGGGGTGTTCATAAAACAGCCTATGCTAAAAATGTCTTAGGAACTGTCTTTCTTGCTGTGAATATCTGCAAGCTGACAGCCCACACAGCACTCCCTGGGCGCAGGTTTGTGGCAATATTTCTGCCTTTGTGGGCGTGTGTATGTGTGTGTGAGGAAGAGAGAGAGAGTGCGCTGTGTACCTCTGAGCACTTTTGTGCGAGTCGTGTGAGCACATGTAGGCTATGTGTGTGTCTGCCACTTAAACCTCAGGAGCAATTGCCTTTCTGAAGTTGTGTACTTATGTCAGCGTCTTGATAATCAACCATGCATTTAGCCGGACCACCTCCCCTTATTGAACAGGCTTCTCCTAGAATAGCTCCCAGCTCCCTGCGAGAACGGACAGCCGCCACACTCAAGTTTATCCCCCGATTATCCATGGGAAATTACCTGTGTGCCCAAATACTAAATGAACCGTATCCCCTGGCAACTGCGGCCTAGGACCACTGTTTCCCCTCCTACTTATGCGGAGGCTAAAGGCAGGAGCGAAAGGAAAGTCATTTAGCCGTTTATCTTCTGAGCGTGAGTGTGAGCGCAGACCCGCGCGGTCCTTTGAACACGAGGCGCGTGCGCTGGCTTATGAAAAGGCTGACAGCACTGCAAATATCATTCTAATCCTATTCATAAATATACATTTCTGTCAGAACCAATTCCGTCAGGTTTGCGGGAGAAGACCATATTTTTTTTGGTTTCTTCGTTCTCGTAATCTCTCCCACTTTTATTACCTTTTGACTTTTGAATCAAAGCAGGCATCTTTCTCTCAGTCCTTTTCCTTTATTCTCTGTTCTCTCTCCCTCTCACTGAGCACTATTTCTCTGTCTGTCTGCCTCTCTCTCTCTCTGATTCTCTGTCGCAGGTTATCGGTGTGTGATGAGGACAAGCTGACTCATAATGAGTTTATTGGTGAGTCGAGAGTGGCTCTGAGGCGTGTGAAACCAGACCAGACAAAACGCTTCTACACCTGCTTGGAGCATCCACCACCTGTAAGACACACACACACACACACACACACACACACACACACACATACACACACACACACAATTTCAGTTGCTATACAATGTCAGGGTGAACTACATGTCCCATATGTAACACACACACACACACACACTCACACATACACACACATATACACACACAGCACCGTGCAAAAGTCTTGGGCCACCCCTTATTTCTTCATATTTTGCTTTCAAAGATCCAGACTTTCTTGTATTTTTGATGCAGTCTTGAGGAACAGTTCTCCAGGCTTCCTGAAGGCCTTTCAAAAACTTTCATTTTCCGACTTTTCATTTTACGTCCGTCCAGTTTCAGAGGAATGTTTTTGTTTGTTAAGCCACACAGTGACCTACGTAGGAATAATTCAAGCAGAACAAAATCGTATAAGGCCTGAACCAGTGAAGAAACAGGTGCAGATGATTCCAGATGATCAGGCGGTGATCAGTATACTGGTGGTGCTCCTTTATCTAGGCTCCTTTTATCTTTAGACACTTTCCAACCTTTCACAGTAAAACATTTGTTCCGATTTCTTTTTTTTAATCTGCTCAGTAAGAGAAGACAGTTTGACAGGCATAAAATAGTATTTTTGCACCAACAAGTTGATTCAAAGGAAAATATAAAGACATGAGACGTGGTTCAAGACTTTTGCTTAATACTGTGTGTATATAATTTCGTATATACAAAAGTATATAAATAACACTCCCATCTGTATTATATATAGTTGTTGTCTGTCTCAGTTCTTTTCATTTTTTTTTTACATTATTTGACAATACAAACTGTCATTTACACTGTGTCAAAAAATTTCATGACAATTGAACAAATAAAAGTTCAAAATAATGTTAAAAATGAAATGGAATTAATACCTTTTATCTAATTAATAAAGGAGAAGTCAGGAGGTGGCAGATTTGGAAGACGTTATTTGTTGTGTGCATCAGTATATGTACCAGATCCAGTCTGACTTGTTCATTGCTGGCGTGCAGCTTTCAGTGATAAATTGTTAATAGCGTTAGGAGATATAGTTACAAAGACAGGCAGCTGTTAATAAATAGTTAATCCCTTCATGACTTTCAGGAACCGAACAGCTGTTGTAAATGAAATACACACATTACAAGCATAAACGAAAACAGCGTAAAATAAAAAGGAGTAAGAAATTAAAATGAACCTCAATAAGTAAGTACCTTGTTGCAATTCTAATATAATCCATATGTATGTCATGCATCAGAACAAAACCTTGCATCTCCATTTTTCTTATTCACACCATGTCAACAAACCAATCAAGATTTTTTTCGGAGTGACAAAGTAAAATCTTGTTGCTTTAACTTTACTTAAGCAAGTTAAGAATGTTTTTGCTTCTCCTGTAAAGTTGACATTTGGAGATACAGGGTTTTGCTCAGACAGAGACAATATTTAAGTGCCTATATTTTATAATAGTCCCACATGTAGTATTATTCTTACATATAATTACATAATACTATTATTCGAACATATAATGGTCTAATTCTAAACGCCAGTAACCCCAACCTTAACCTCAATAACCAGGAATAAGTTTAGTTTTAAACACAGAAACACTTTTGCTGCTACTACTGTTTTTTTTCTGGCTTTGCTACACAGTTAAGACATTTTAGTCCAGAAAAGGTATGGCAGCAAACACATAGACACACACAGACACACAGACACACACAGACACACACACACACACACAACACACCCTTAAACACGCAGACAAATGTATGAACAGTCACTTTGAGTCTACTCCTGTAAGGAGTGAGATAAACATATCAAAGTGCTTCACTAACTTTATCTCTCTCTCTCTCTCTCTCTCTCTCTCTCTCTCCCTCTCTAAGCTTCCCTCCCCAACAGCCATGGGAGCAGCACTGAGAGGGATCTCCTGTTACCTTAGAGAGGTACTTTATTCTTTCTCTCTCTCTCTCTCTCTCTCTCTCTCTCTCTCTCACTTACTCTCTCTCGCTCTCTTTCTCTCTCTGACTGTGTCATTAAATCCATCTGTTCTCAGACCTGGCAACAATTAAGACAGCACTGACATTTCAGAGCGGTACATATGGGCCCTAAATACTTCAAACTGATAATTGCCTGCTGTTTAATGCATTTATCACTCGTCTATGCTTTCACTGGGATCTAAATGAATTAGCATTTCAATAAGAACAGTGTGTTTACTGTAACAGGTGAGAGGAAGAACAAAACACATTTCCTGGCATCATCTTCATCCCCAAAGTGCTCCACAAACCAGACATGTCCTGCACATATCATGATGACGAAACAGAGAGACAGGTCATTGGCAGAATTAGCAGGCAATAGGATCAGCAAGACAAAATGAAAATAAAGGGCAGGACCCAGACTTGGCCCTTGAGGCGCACCTGATGAAGAACAGAGAACAACAATATGCCACAGAGAGGGTGAAAGAGAGATGTAATATAACATTATTTCCTTTCTTTCGCCTCCTCTTTAACTCTAATGAAATGACAAAAGCCGCTGATAAGACCAACACCCCGCGACCCTCCTCAAAGCTTCTGAAATTTAAGAGCAGAGGGACAGAATGAGAAACACCATCAAAGACCACAGAGAGAACAGAGGGCAACATGGGGGGAGGGGTGACAGGGAGAAAAAGGAGGGCGGTTCTCTCAGACAAACAAGGAGCCAGAAAGAGCGAGAGAGAGAGAGAGAGAAGGGAGGGAAAGAAAGCGAAGTAGAGGGTATAAGGTTATGAATGGATAAAGGCTGTGTTGGATGAGTGACAGGCAGAAGGGAAAAGGCAAGATCAGCCATGAGCCCCTCCTGTAAATGTGGGACGATGGGGAAAAAATAAAGACTTGGAAGTGCAAAACCGTGACAGACGACTCACTCACGGGAGGAAGAAAAACGGAAGTGACAGGAGCAGAGTTACATTGCTTTGAGGGAGAAGAGAAACGGGCAGGAGAGAGAGAAAGGGGGAGAGGGAAAGGGAGAGAGAGAGAGAGAGAGAGAGAGAGAGAAAGAAAGAGAGAGAGAGAGAGAGAGAGAAAAGGAGAAAGAGAGAGAGAGAGAAAGGGAGAGATCGTTAGAGAGAAGGTGTAAGGTGAAGACAGAGAAGGACAGAGAAAGTTGGCAGTGCTGAATGATTAGAAAGACCGAGTCTGAGACGTTGTGGGCGGAAAGTGTCAGCAGGCACAGAAAAGAAGAAAGAGGAGAACAGACGTACACTGGGGAGACTGGAAAACAGAGGGATTGAGGAACCTGTGTGAAGTTTATTCAGAAAATGAATGAAAAACAGGAGGGGGAATAGAACAGGTTATTTTTTTTGCTAAATTATCAGAAAAAATATTTGTGAAAGATGAATACTTTTTTTCACACAGACAACCTACACGTCTCTGCTACCAATAAAAACGTCTTCAGAACCTACCGTTTGTGAACAATTCAGCGAAGAGTTTCAACAATTCACTTAATGTGAACTAATTAAGACTCATTCCAATGTAATATCATTAGTACACAGTATGTATCACGATAGTTTGTTTTTCTGAGGTTTGATAAGTTGGTACAGATGAAAGATACCAATATTTTTGTATGATTCAATAATTTTATTAAACAATCTGAGTTTTTACAGTTTGCACTGCACTAAATACAATTAAACAGCAATTACTGCTCTCTCTCTGTAATGAAACTTACAGTTGGCCAGTGCTTTTAGAGTAGCAATGAAATCCATGATATGGTCAGAAAAGCATAAAAGCATAGCGGGACAACATTTATTGTAATAATGACAAAATATCATCAAATTGCCCACCCTTAAGTTAAATATTGAATCATCTACTGTCAGACGGCCTCCACAGAGAAGTATTAAAACAGCTACAAGTGCCCAATGTGGAGGTCCATCGAACTTTTTTTCACACTAGAAAAAAAATTTGAGAACTTTAGGTTTCCAAATTCTTCTTCTCTTCTGGCACCTTTCTTTTTAAGATAATAGGCCACGGTAAACAGGGCATGTAAGGCGTAACTTACACTTGCCAAATAACTATCAGAATCAGAAAACTTTATTGATCCCGGAGGAAATTGCTTATGTTATGACGGCAGAGACACACAGAGACAAGAACCACATAAACTATAAAGTCTAAAAACATCCAGTAAAAAATCTATTGAAAAAAATTCAATATGAAATACACTATGATATATACACAAATGATGGGCGTAAATACTATAGATAAGTAACATACAGTTAAGTGAATTACTAACGGCACAGATGGTAGGAGTACGTTACTGCACGTCGTAGAGATCAGCAGTATAAAAGTAATATTGACGTAAGCAGTGATATTCACGAGGTAAGACAATTGGACATAGTAAGATATTGCACATAATGAAATGATTTAGCACCCGTTTAGAAAACTTCACATTATACTGCATTTCACATAAGATATTGCACATAACATTCACATAAACTCAGAAAAAATAATGACAGTACTAACTAATAACTGGCTCCTTTTCTAGACACCATACCAGCAAAGACAGGGATGCGTAGACGCGTAGACGCAAATGGTTTAATTCTGTTTTCTGTTGGTGTATCAACACCTCTGTGTGATATACCTTCATTTTGACAGGCCTGTGATAGGCCTTTCTCAAACACAGTTTGGTTGCAGGTACCTTCATCACAATACTGACTTCTAAAGCACTGACTCAAAAGACAGAAAAGCATTGAGAATTTTTGGACGTAGCCTGCGTGTAACTGCCACTTACGGCTGGATTAATGAACTGTTCTGAAGGCATTCAGGCTCAAATGTTATTGCATGCAAAAAACTGCGTGCATAATCCTTGGTCACTTCACGTTCCGCGTCTATAGGAAAGGTTTGCAACTGAGCAGCGACAATGTTTATTTAAAACTCTTGATTTGGTCTCTGGCTCACACTGTGATTCTGATGGAGACTGATGACTGATCCTGTGCCATCTGTCTGCTAATCACACAAATCTGAATATGAAAGATCTCTGGCTTTTTCTGTGTGTGTGAGTCTGTGTGTGCGTGCGTGTCTGTGTGAGTGTGTGTGTGTGTGTCCTCAACACCTGTTTACCTGCTCGTTACACTTCCTCATTATCATTAGGGAATCGGGGGTCATTAGTCAATCCTAGTTGAATACAGCGGCAAAAAGTCAAAACGATCTCGACACACTTAACGAGTCGTGAAACATTTAATGAGACATTTAGTAACGTACGTGATGTAGCGGCACTCTAGTACATCTTAGGAATGGCAATACTCCAGCGCTGCTGTAAGATAGACTCAAATCATCGCAGGCTTGTCGGTCTAATGAATGATTGACACTGTAGATGCACACCGCCAGATTAACAGTTTCAGAGGTTAAAACTGGATTATTGCACATGTTCTGAAGGCACTTATGCCATTATGTTAATGGAGGCAATGTACTAAAGCCATTTGTTTTACAATTCAGTCTCAGAGTGCTGGGATCCACCATTCTGGCACCTGTTTCTGTGTGTGTGTGTGTGTGTGAGAGAGAGAGATTTGTTCTTTGTTTATATGGTAGGTGTTGGCTGACTCTCCGGCTCTCATTAGTCTGTTTGCAATTTGTGTCTGTCTCCACACTGTACCATTAACGAAGCCTCACACGCTCAGCAGACAGGTCTGGCATATACCTCTTCCTGCACACACACACACACACACACAAACACACACACACACTCTCATCCTCACACACCCACACATACATGCCATATACATGTCCTATATATGTACCTGTATATATGTTAAATACCGAAGAGATTTTTGCTCCAAACATGTGACCTGCACTCGACAGGGTTATTTGTGTTATTTCACATTTTACTGCATAAATGGTGTTTTGCTGAACAGAACATATTAGAGAAAAAAATAAAATAAAATGTGGCTGTGCAAAAGTCACGGCACATTTTAGATTCTAATGTTTCTCTAATATCTTCAACTCACATATGAAGGATTAAATATTGCGCATGCGGGTGATTGAACATTTCCTTATTGAGTTTCATGACAGGTATTGCATATAAATGCATGGATTACAGCTTGTGAAATATTTTACCTATAACTGCGCCATGGGTTGCACGGATGATTTACCATTAAACACCTACCATCAAGCTCACACAGTTCACAGTGAAACAAAACATGGACCCTATGACAAAGAACAAAAACAACACAAGGCTACACAAGAGTGGACAGGACAGGACCACACAAGGTGCAAAAAGAAAGAAAGTGCAAGAGCACAAGATCAAACAAGTACAATAGTACAGGACCAGACAACATACGGTGCAGCTGACAAAAGCAGTAACTAATGAGAATGAATAGAGTATCATGACAGATACTGCATTCTAGCAGCAGAGTTATTAAAGGAGAAAAAGTGTGACGGTAATAGAAATAGCAGCAACAGGATAAAAAAAACAAAACATATGTAATAAAGGAAATTTGTCGTGTGTCTCTTTATAGGAGAACGGCAGTTTGATTTTGTTTATGGTGGAACTGTGTGAGTGAGTATCCGTGTTTAGAAGAATGTCACAGTTCAGTATGTGTGTTTGAATTTATTTCTGATTTAGGACTCTGATGGCCTGGGGGAAGAAACTGTTTCCCATCCTAACAGCGAAGGCCCATATGGTCTAAAACCTTTAGCCAGACGGCAGTGCGGGAGGGGTCTGTGGGGGCATTCACAACGCTGGCCGCTTTGCGGATGCAGCGTGTGACTTAGCATACTTAGCCTGTACTCTGTGTTTTTGGAAAATGTCTCTACTTAAATTCTGAGTTCAGTTTTGAAGCCGCCCTCAAAGAGAGGCTGTTTCTGAACCTGCTCACGTGGGTGTGAATGGTCCTGTAACGCCTACTTGATGGAAGGAGGACAAACAGAACACTGCTGGGATGGGCTGGGTCCTCAGGCAGCACTATCTTCAAGTGTCCTCTATGACTGGATGCTATGCTCCTATGATGTCTTGTGCTGTTTTAATAACCCCTTGTAGAGTCGTCTGATGTACAGCTGGTGAAGCATATCGAGACATCAGTATGTCCAAAGGCTCTCTGTAGCACACCTGTAGAAATTCACCTGCACTTCCTAGGGCAAGCTGACTCTTCTCAGACTCCTTTATGTAATGAAGATGTTGCCTTGCCGTCCTCACTACAGAGTGCTGGTTTCAAAACCTGCTCCAGGCCCTCCTGCTCTGCACATTTTAGTGTTTTCCATGGTCCCAACAAACCTGAGCTGACTAATCAACTGGGCTGAAGTGGGTGTATATAAGAGCAGGGAAAGCACCAAAATGAGCAGGTCTCTTTAATTTCATTTAATTGATAACTTTATTGCAGTCTTACGCCTTGACTCAGCGGCACATTTCACTACATGTTGTACTTGTATAACTATGTATGTGACGAATAAAGAATCTTGAATCTTGAAGGTCAGGGGGAAGTCTAGAACCACAGCTTGGGAACCACTGCTGTAGAGGAAGTGTTGATGAACCAGAAGAAAAAAAAAAACACACCCCCACACACAGACACACACGCATAGTGCCTACCGCAAACACATGGAGGGTCTAACAAAGGAAGTACAGAAGAGCGAGTGACAGATGGATGAAGTCAAAATTGAGTAGGTAGTGTGTTTAGACTTGCCACCTATAATTAGAACTAACGAGTCCCTATTTGACACAGTGACTCAAAGGGAGGAATAATGAGATGCAACAGGTCATTGAGAATCAGGGCCAGTGAGTGTTTGAGAGCAGAGAGAGAGAGAGAGAGAGAGAGAGAGAGGACACACACACACACACACACACACACACACACACATATAGAGGCAGCAAAGATAAAGAAAGAGTGAAAGAGAGAAATAAAGAGAGAAAAAAAGCAGAAAAGGAGAAAAAGAAGGACTGAGTGAAAGCGACACTCAGAGAAAGAGAAACAGAAAGTAAGAGTGAGGGAGATAGAAAGAAGGAGAGATAGAATCAGAAAAAGGGAGAAGGGTGTTAGTTTTATCTATTGATTTCCTCCTTATCTCTCTCTCTCTCTCTCTCTCTCTCTCTCTCTCTCTCTCTCTGTCTCTCTCGGCCCTGTGTGCACATAGGGAATGACAGATGTGAAAAGAGAGAAAGAGGCAGAGGTGTCGCTACAGGAACAGTGTAAGAAAGACAGTCGTGGGATAAATGCTGTCATCTCTCGCCTTTAACTCTCCTCAGAAAGGCTTTGGTCGAACAGCGGCACCGCTGTGCTTCTTCAAAAACACCTAGTGCTGAACTCATTTCAAAGTGAAATGACGGTGTCGGATGAGCACTAAAAGAAAGCCCCTGCCGTCATACATCAGCTTCATGCCCTCCGTCTCAGATATGGGGCTAATTAAGAATAAAATAGATGTTTTTAATTCTGTGTACCGATGGGTTTCTGAATATTTCATATGAATAATTGCTCACAACCGTTCGGAGTCACACTTGAGCATTCTCACCCGTAATTAATGTGCATTTAGAGAGGGCTTGGGTGAACCTTAATCATGTGTGAGTAGAAGTGTGTGTATGCATGTGTGTTTGTGTGTTCTGAATGTGTATAAAACCAATATAGCCTTAAAATAACAGGTTGCAGAGGCCTGATGTTTTTAAGATTGACCCAAGGTCACGTCCACTTTCAAATCAATATGCTATCCGGTTCAATTAAGCTGGACAGAAGAGTGATTGAGTACAGTGGAGAATGTGAGAACTGATGAAGTTACTCATTGCCAGGCTAAATTGAAATTTTCACGGTAAAGAGGACTGCAGTGAGTGACTGGGGAAAGCTTAAGGCTCTTTTCCTCAGGGTCGCGCAAAGCATATTAATGGAATTAAAGAACACACACACAAAACTGTCTATGCTACAAAATTACCCTGACAAGTGAAATAATCTTAAATGTAGTCAATGTACTTAATGTTTTTCTTTTTGTTTTTGTAGACACTCCTCACTTGTTTTAAACGATTCTATTTAGTGAAATGTCTATTGGCAGATCATGTTGCTTATTTCAAATTGTATGCATTATGTCCTAAAATAAAATTAGAAGAATAACATTGAAAACAAGCAGAATAATCTTATAATACCCTCATGATAAGAATCTTTAGATATCTTGACTAAATTTAAGATGTTTTCTCATATCTGATGTGCAGATATTGACAAGTTAGATTTGGTTTAATATTTGCAGTCACAAAGTCCCTTTGACTGACAGTGCCATGTGTTTGTCATATACTTCTTATCTTTTAAATAAATGTTCTTTAATAGTTCTTGACTTGTACAGTTCTGGGGGAAAAACATTATAAATATACGCTCAAATATACAGCATCTCAAAAGTATTATTATACAGCACGCTCGTGTCATTCATCACACTCGTCCTGCCTCCCAGCACTAGTCTCAAAAGATTATGCACCAGCACAGCTATCATTGTAACAGTCATTTGTCTTCTCTCTGTTTTCTGGTCTGTCGTTGTTTACATTCTCCATGTGCCTGTGTTAATGTGTCTTTTACATGTGAGCATGTTCTGGTCTTAGCCCCGCCTTAGCCCTGCCTTAGCCCCGCCCCCTTGTTATCCTGTTCACCTGTGTCTAGTTCCTCTCTCCTGCCCTGCCATGGTGTTCTTATTTCCTAAATTAGTATAAATACTCCTGTATTCCAGTCTGTGTTTGTGGATTCTTTGTAAAACACACCTTTCTTCTATCTTGAGTTTTTGTAGTTTCTTGTGTTTTCATATACCCCAGACTCATTGTTTTTGTTTGTGTGTTTGTTACTTGTTCTTTAGCATTAAACCTTTTGGATCCTGTGACTACATCCTGCTTGCCTCGACCCTCACATTATTACAATCATTTTTCTTCATTTAGATTTTGTTCAAATTATCATGAGAATATTGAATTGAGTATTGAATAGAATCATGGACTGAGTTGTCTGACTTTTTTCTTTAAGAACATCTTCCCAGGCATGAATTCTAGAAGACATCAAATTACATAGTTGCTGTGAGTTGTACACCTACTCAGTCTTGCTGTGAAAAGCTTATCCCACAGATACTCAAGTTGAGATTCAGGGACTACGCAGGCTACTGAAGCGAGGAAAATTTGCTGTCATGTAACCATTCAGGGACAATACATGTCTTGTGAAATGGTGCATCCAAGTGTAGATGAACTGTAACCTGGAAGGGATGAATGTGGCCATGCTGTTTAGACATTCTCCAGTGGGTTTCACTTGGACTCCTAAAGAACGTCATAAAAAGATTCCTGGACTTCCTGGTCCAACCAGTCAACCTTCTTCCACTCCTCAAAGGGTCCAGTTCTGACAGCATTAGAGATTGTCATCAGCTATTGTAGTCCCATAAGTGGTGCATTCTGAACTGAGATTCTGCACACTAATGTTCAGATGTGATTTGCCTGGTTGTGACACATCTCTTTGCATATGATTCTCGATATTCTTTTTGATTCTCGAATTGACAAGCTGTTTTCTTTGCAAAATTCCTACTAAGGCCTTGAAACAGTTGTACACGAAAATCCCAGGGCATCAGCTGTTTCAGACATGGAAGAAACAGCACAACGTGATGTAATCTTTGGTAGCAAAAAAAACGGAACTGCGCTTTTTCCGTTTACCTTTGGTCCAGTACTAAAGGTTCCAGTTTTATGTTTTTTTTGACACTCAATATTAGTGGATGACATGTGGATAACATCAATAACCTGTGGATTTTTTCCTCTGTTTTTGGTAACTCTTACAGCAGAAGCCAATGACAATTTAAAGAATAGTTAGCACAGATAATGTCAGCAAGACCAGTTGAAAAAATATATAAAAGATGAAAAGAATAAGAATAGGAGGAAAAAAGAGATTTGCCTGACCTGTTTGTGTTTGTAACTGTCGACATATTTTGTTTGTGTGTGCACATAACAGTGCAGAATTTCAAGTCATATAAATTAACTAGCAAGCATGATAGATAATGAGCCAAATTAGACACTTTACTCTGGGTATTCTGACAGTCCCAGCTGCCCCTCAAGATGGTGAAAAATGAACTAGTACGAGAACTGTAAGTTCCAATTGGGTCAATTCTTCTTTTTGATTGTGAAGTGGATAAACGTCCCGTGGTCACTCACATTGCCTGCTCTGTGCTGAATTTTGAACTGGGATGCTAGTCTGCCTTATTTCCACTGATCTGCTTGATTTATACCACATACCATGATGAATATACAATTATTTTTATAAACTATGATATTTATGTGATTGTATATGGCTTCATTCAAGTTTTTTTTTTTTTTGTCAGATATTGGATGTTTTGCACACTTGAAGAAGAATGCTGAAGAATATACCACTAGGCTGAGCAGACCTTCTTCAAACATCCACTTTTTTCCCTCTGACATTCAATCCTATTCCTAATTTTGCAAACATTATTTTCTGTATTTGTTCTATTATCCAGCTCCATGAGGAATTGAACTAAATCTACTCAAATGGCCTTGGTTAATGGTATTCACTAAAATTACGCTTAACATTCGTACCACGTCCAGCAGGGAAGGCTTTTCCTGCATGGGTATTAAGATTAGGTCATAGTTTACTATGCAGGGCAAATTTCTGTCACATTTTTAAGGCGCTCTTGTCAGATCCTGGGGGTCGGTCATCCAGCATATGCGTGGCTGGATATCAATTATTAAAATTAGTATTTCTCCAGAATTTAATGTTTTATTCTCCATGGTCCCTTCTGAGCCTTTTTTGAATGTATTAATTTAAAATTGGATTTCATTGCTAATGTCCCCCTGTCTACATTTATTTCCAGAGCCATGCATCCTCATTTCTGTCCATCTTTACTAAGGAGTTCGGCAAGCTGACATTGTCAAATATGTTATTGTTCTACAGGAACTCTGAAATGCTGGCTGTGTGATGAACACTTTAGTCCCAGGTGAAGTGAGGAAGCATTAGTTAAACCGCTGCGACTTCAGGATATCCCCCTTTTCTTCCAGCGAATCCAAACCGTGAGGTTGTTAGTACAGAAAGGCTTAGCATTTGATCCTGACAGCTTTGTGTCAGCAGAGAGCCCACTAAGTTCTTGTGGTGTGAGAATGAGAGCTGCAATACTTTAAGGCGACTTGGACATTGAGTCTAGTGCACTAACAGGGTTGGGATGTCAAAACAGAAATAAAGTATCTGAATTCAGTCCATGTTTCAGATGGAAATGTCAGTGTTCAACATACATTTTAAGAGAGTACTTACATTTTCAGTAGAGTACATTTAGAATACTTATTATTCTACCACAATACCACAATATAGTGTACTATATACTATTTGGGTGTAGGAGACTGTATTTAAATTCCTACATAGTGCACTGTGTTGGGAGTAGGGAGCCATTTGAAACCCGGCTTTGCTGCTCATCTGTGTTACTCATGTCTTGACGCATTTCTCTTTACGGCATGTTGCTCAAAGTTGAGATAAGCAGTTACGGGACAGTTCTGGCTTTTTCTGATATCCGATCCAGTGATTTTGGGCCATATCGGACCAACAGCAATACTGAGCATCAGAACAGCACGCCCCTAATATTTATCCACAAACTTAAAAACACAATTTTATAAGACACACTATAAAGCTTGTTTTTTAAACTACTTTATAATCAGTGCACAGTCTGTCGCAAACGCACTCATTAGACAGACTATAAAGAGGACAACAAATGGCCTTTTTTCACTGAAGCTTCTGACTGTTAAATCAATGAGGGGATGTTATTTATCAATACTATTTATCTCAGCTTTGCTCATTTCTTTGAAGGATGAGCAGACCAGACACACATATTTGCGATAGATTACCTGAACTTGTTGTACTAGACTACTGTGTGTGTTTGTTTTACTGCATGATGTTACATACATACAAAGGTCATTAACTGAAGTGGTATGTCAGAATATGGAAAGTGAAGTGGGAAGCCTCAGCTGGAGAGCAGGGAGCATGCTGTCTTCAAAGGCACATGCTTTTAAGAGGATTGCACGGTAAATGGTTGCCCGTAAAATATGATGTTATGTTGAAAAACTGTGGGTCCAGGATCTATAACATCCAAATAAAAACTGCACTCACACATATTTAGGAGTTGTCTCTCAAAAAACAGGAAACGTGAGTATATAGCTTCTGTATGGGTGCCCTGGTGCAGTTATCAAAAATGTTTCTACTTTATAAGTTGGTGCTTACTTACTGTAAGTTTGTTTTATTTTATATTCATTATACAATCTTAATAATACAGGGGCCTAAAAAGGTTCTTTGGAGCAATTCCAAACACCATTTGGTACAGTAACAGACATTTAAATGGATAATTCATGGATAAAGAACCCTTTTTATACAAAAGAATGAGGGAGTTTTAAGAAGCTCTGAAAAATCTACAAATAACGCAAAGGTTCAATCCCAGTCAAAACAGAACAGAACACTTTGCAAATTGTTAAGCATGGAAGTGAATCTACTATGCTTTAGAGTTGTGTGGCAACCAGTATTACAAAAAGATAATAAAGGATTCTACTAAATATTAACAAATTCTGGAAACTACTGTCCCTCAGCCAGTGAAGAAACGGAAGTAGAAAAGAGGTTGGATGTTACAACTAGACAATTCTCCAAAACATAGATCTAAATCAGTTCTGAACCCCCAGAAAAAAAAGTGCTGTGCATGCAAGACAACCTATGGTTGTTTCAGAGCTAAAGGCATTCTGCAAGGAAAGGTGGAAAAAAATCAAGATGACGTTTGGAGGCTGGCACCCAAAGGGGGTCTTACTTAGTACTGACTGCTCAAACCTTTTGTGTTTGACTTTTTTCCGGTATGTGAAATTCATCAAATAAATAATAATTATGCATAAAGTGTACAGAAATGTGTCATAAAGATGGTGTTATTTTCAACAAAATGTGTACTTTGACCAAACCCTTGCATGCAACTGTATATTTAAGACTGTATGACTCACATTTAAGAAGTCTGTCTGCTCAAATATTAGAGCCCTAAGTATGGACCTTATGATCCATTGCCCTTTGGCTTCCACTTTCTCCATTACTGCATAATATTCCTGCCATATTATTGGTTAGTAGATATGGTACCCATAAAATGTCTGGGGGTGTCTAACTTTTCAAAACGTAATAAATCAGCATGTTGTCTTTGTCAGTTTGCATTAATAAATAGTTGTATGAATAAGTAGTCATAATAACAAATAGCCTGTCTGAAGACAACGTTAGAGACATAATACAGAAAGTTGAAAAACTGTTTACAACAAAACTCACTTGGGAAATGGGTTTAAACTGTTGTGTGAACAAAATGAATTTCATTAAATATAATTTAATTCATGAATTTGCTCTGTGGGGAATACTTGCTGGGTCACTTTTTTAGTTAATTTATAATTTATTATTAATTATAGTTAATTATTCTTGGACACCGGCTTTGTCATTGCTAATGCTGTTGATTAATTGAGCTGGCGCTCTCTCTGCTTCACTGTGTCTCACCATTCTAATGTTCCTGTGGTGAAAAAAAAAGCAGGCATGGTAGCAGGTGTTACCCTGTTGCTGGAGTGTTGCAATGATTTTGATTCACTGTTCACACTTTATTAGAAAGACAGGCCTTGTTGACAGACCTTGTAGGTGTACAGTTAGGGACTAGCGTGTTAGTCATCCTCAAGCCTTTTGTCAGTTCTTGAACACAGAATGACTGTTGACTGGATATTATTGGATGGTGTACTAAACTCAACCCAGCAGTGGCACTGAGATGTTAAAAACCCAGCAAGCATCAGTGCCATACGCACTGCATTTGCCCAATAATGTCAGGGTTAATGCTATCATTACTAATATCTGGTCAGTGGTGGTCCTGTTGTGTTCCTTTTCCATTGCTGGGTGAAAAGGAGGGTATGTAGCAGATAATGCTTTCTAACATAGGGGAAGCACAGATGGCTGAAAACGAATGGAAAAGGAGTTGAGGACTCATAAACTAATGTTTGCCCTCACTTGTCATAATAAGTTAGTATTGTTTTATATTCAGCAAGAACTTGAGGCAGCAACCAGACATACATACATATTTATAATATATAATGTATACAGTATATACATATTTGCATGTAAGTCTTAAGTTTTATGACTGAATAATAAGCCAGCAGTTTAAAGGTGTCATGTCTTCCACCCACACTATTTATTTTCATCCATTTCTGCAGTGGGAGAACGAGCAGTTGCACAGTTTGGAGGAGAGGGGCCGTCTGCTGCTCTCTTTGCAGTTCTTGCCCCCACCCGAAGAGGGAGATGGAGATGGCCGGCGGGGGGGCCTATGGGTCGGAGTGCAGCGCTGCGCCCACCTGGCAGCCATGGATGTCAACGGCTTCTCTGACCCCTACGTCAAAACGTGAGCGGGCTGGATTCGGTCTCTGCAGCAGTGTGGTATAAGCAGGGCTTTGGAGTGGGTGGATGATTTAATCCTTATTGCATTTTTTTCAAGGGGAATTGAAGATCAGGACAGCAAGAAAACACCCTGGGTTTGAGTGCTTGAACCGTGCAGGATTAAAAGTTGTCAAAAGAGTATAAATAAATGGGGGGGGATGAAAGATAGGGAAACATGATAAATGGTATTTTGGGGAATAAGACACTGAGCAGAAAAATGTGAGGACAATAACAATGGTTCATGTTTACGTTGAAGCGGAATGTAAACGGCTCAGCCCATAACCCTACCATTTTTTTGCTTTACATATTTGTAATCGCTTTACTTCTCACCCACATCATGTGTTAAAATAAATATTCCTTCCTCAGGCAAAATGGCAAGAGAATCGACAGGGCCCCCACCCACACACATGTCCATGTCATTCTCTCTCCCTCTCTCTCTCTCTCTCTCTCTCTCTCTCACACACACACACACACATACACACACACACAAACACATATATATATACGCAGGCGCACAACTACACAGTAAAAATTTTGGCTTTGATCATAAGAGGGTGTGTGTGTGTGTGTGTGTGTGTGTGTGTGTGTGTGTGTGTGCGTGTGTGTGTCTGTGTGTGTGTGTTTGGGG
>JBBPCZ010000028.1:9213697-9225103 GCA_037974445.1 Brycinus macrolepidotus
CACACACACACACACACACACACACACACACACACACACACACACACACACACATACACACATACACACACACACACTCCACCAATCTCCACCAACACTTCAGCACCTTCCATGATGAGAAACACCTGCTCGTAATGGCGGAGAATGTGGGCTATGAAAGGGGCCCTCAGCAACAGCAAAGTATAGTCGTGGGGCTGATCCCAGAGCTCCATCTGTTGCTGTTGGTGGGAAGGGACTGACCCAGGTTTGAGCGCCACCAGCTGGAAAAGGGCAGACCCTGGAAGCGACCGCCACGCTGCTTGCGCACAAGGAAGAGGCGCTGCAGAGGCTGGCACCAAAGGTGAGCACCCGCCCCTGACTGACCTCTTTTCTGCTGTTTCCTGAAGGAGGCGAGCTCGCCAAAAACGCAGAGGCAGGATGACAGGCTGTAACACTGCTGAAGCCAGGTGCTTTAGGTCGAGGGGGAAAACACTGACCCCAAGGCACAGAAGCCCGCCTCCAACTTCTTAGTGAAGACCAGGCCCCTAAACTACCCATCCGGACCAAGCAGAAATTCTAGCCAGGTGACCAGGTGCTCCTCCTAGTGCCCAGCTCAAAAACTCCTGGCACACTGGCAAGGACCCTACATTGTCGACAAACACATAAATTACATACATTTGCTAAAGCAATGGGTTGAGCCACTACTACCTCTCGCAGTTTCCCGTGTCTCCAACAGGCTCCACGGAGTCGGCCCACACCCATCTATCAGAATACCTCACGCCAGCCAAATGCCAGGAATTGAAAGAGCTAAAGGAGCAGTTCTGTGACGTATTCTCCTCGGGCAGACACACATGGTTCAGCGTGCCATAATGACACCACTGGGGGCAGTCATGTTGCAGTGACCCTGTCGGACCCCAGAGGCCTGCCATCAGGCCATTCAGTAGGACGTAGGCCAAATGCTGAGGGACAGGATCATCGAGGAATCTGCCAGGTCAGGGGCTCCTCCCGCAGCCACGCCAGAGGTGCTGAATAGACAGCTCCCCATTTGCTGATCTCCACAAACACTTCAGCACATCCGTTCCAGACAGCACAACACCGCGGAAAAGCAGTGTGGCTTGATGAGCAACACCTGCGTGTAATGATCCGGTCACCATCAACAAGGAGGTTGCGGGCTATAAAAGGGGCCCCCAGCAGCAGCATAATATCAGCATAACAGGTAACTAATGCCCGTCTCTCTCATCCTGCCCAAGCAACCTCCTTCCAGAGGGAACCCTCCTCCTGCCCCCCAGGCCCTGCACCACTTCGGTACATACCTCACCATCAACCCACTGCATGCCCTCACCTCCCTTTCACTAAGTTTCTATTGCACAGGACTGCTTTCACTGCTATATATATATATATATATGTGTGTGTGTGTGTGAGTAAAGAGAGCAAGAATAAGAATGATTGTAAAAATGTGTGTTTACACGCTGTTGCATACAGACTATTTTTTTTGAAGAATTAGGGCTTAGAGTCCACAACACTAATCAGAGAATCAAAGCATATGAAAACTCATTATATTTAACCATGTGTTACTGGTGAGGTACCTGAGATGTGAAAACAAATAGGACAACAAAGGAAAGGGTTTCTAAGTGAAAAAGTCATAAAATGAGGAAACGCCATTAAGTATCATTCTGATTAAACAATGTTAAGTATGTTTCTTCATCTTTTAAAGAGGGGTTGAGGTCTACAGGACACCAAAAATAACATGAAGGTTAATCAGGTTTCTGTGCCCTTTGCTATTAGTTCTCATATACTTTGGCAATTGAGCAAGCCATCCCAACACCCAGGATCAAAATCAATTTATGGAGTACTTCAAACCCTTTCTATCCAGGGTACTGTCCAAACCTAGCCTGTATAAATGATAAACAATTATCACAGGGGGATTTGTACCTGTGAGGGGTCAATTTGTCGCATTTTCTTTGTCTTTGCTTCTTTGAACTTACTGCTCTGTCTGTCCCATTTCCTTTTTAATACTGTGTCATCTGAACCAAGGTCTCTAACATCACAGCCATGGCCAGTATCCGCACCAATGTCCTCTTTAATGTAACCTTCAGAATCAAACATGTCCACTGCTGCACTGTAAGCTACATCTGAGTCTGGATTAGGGTTTTGCTGTGTTGTAGTGGGAATGCAATCCATAACTGTAGAACAACCCATTTTTAGCGTAGGGGCTCTGTTTTCATTGTTGTCAAAGACACGAATGGAAGCGTTTCCTTTTTCAGTATCAGTCTTCTGTACATCACTACTGAAATGGTCTGGAACTAGAAAATATGTTGACTCTGAATTAGGGTCATTTTTGTCTGAGTCAGATATGGCAATCTGCTCTGATTCTGCACCACAGCAAAATGTTTGCTGTAAGTCACTGCTATCTGGGGTGGGCATGGTGGTCCTCTGCGAGTTTAAGTCACTGGTTAGCTGTGAATTGTGGTCTACATAGTCCAACAATTCTGGAAGGACAACACTTTCTGCACTACAGTCTAAATTTTCCGATGAGAGAAGATCTTGATCAGTGTTTTTTTCTATGTCACTGCTGCCAATGCCAAGAAGGGAAGAACTATGCAAGGAAGAGTCTACAGGTTCAGGACTTGATAGCTTATCATCAGGATTCTTTGTTATACTTTTGGCAATGTATGGGATAGGGATCTTTTCTGTTGTGCTTGGGATTATCTCAGTACTTTCTGGAACTATTGAAGACTTTGACAAAGTGCTGGAATCAACTTCTGACAAGGGATCATTCTGTGACTTTGGTGGGGTCTGTTGTGCTGTACTGTAAATGGCGTCTTGAACAAGATACTCAGACTCTTTATCAAAGGTTTTCTGTACTATATTGGGCCTAGTTTTTAAATGAGTGCTTGGAGTATGTACACTACTGGCAGCTTCAGTTTGAGTCAACTCCCCCTTTGGTTCTTTTGGCTCACATATCAAAGCATGCTTCCAAAACTGATTCCTTCGATACGATCCCTGACAGAAGAGACAATGAACAAGGTCTTCATCCACAACTGTGCTATCAGATTCTGAGGTTTTCTTACTGCAAAGATGACTCAACAATTTCTTCCTCTCTTCTGGGGTTTTGCTACAATGGAAAGCTTCTATGACCTCGGGTTCCCTTGGGTGATCATACTTGAGATGCAGTTCTATTTTTCTACAAGCTTTACTGCAAAATCGACAGTACACAGTACTCCTCCCCTTTTTTAATTCTTTGCCCTTAGTTGAAGTTTTCGATGCCCCTTTGGAGCTTAGGCTTCTTGTGACTGGGTGAACCACAGATGATTTAGTTGGTTTGGCTTCCATCCCTGTTGCAGAGTCACTCTTTCCTAAGATTTCAGAGTTGTCTGTTGAATCATCTCTATGTACTTCTGATGCCTTCAAAAAACAGGAACATTTAAAAGAACAAAGAGAATGTACACATCAGTGTTACTTCTAATTAGGTATATTAGAAGCATCAAGGTAAGGTACATTAGGTATATTAGAAGGATCAAGGTAAGTTTAAGAAAATATCTATAAATGGCTATACATGACCATAAAAGTGGCAGCAACCTTAAAACTTTGTCAGTTTCTCTCCTCTAATGGAGTTGCATACCTGGACATGAACAACTTCTTGTTTATCCTTTGTTTCACTCTTGAAGGCAGATGACGTCTTGCCAATACGTCCAGAACTAGAGTGCACCCTCATGTGCCGTGACAGGGATGCTTTACCAGCAAACATTAAACCACAGATCAAGCATGTAGAGGAGCTCTTCTGGCCCTTAGAATTTTTCTTTGTTTGTTGAATGGAGGTGGTCATGGCGGATGACTTCTTGCCAATACGTCCAGAACTAGAGTGGACCCTCATGTGCCGTGACAGGGATGCTTTACCAGCAAACATTAAACCACAGATCATACATGCAGAGGAGCTCTTCTGGCCCTTAGAATTTTTCTTTGCTTGTTGAATAGAGGTGTTCACCAACTCATCTTTGTTACTGAGCAGACCATCACAGGCATTCTGTTCTTCTGCCTTATCTGGAATAAATTCTACATGTGATGCAGCATCAGTGGCTTTTTGTAAGGAGCTACGGAGGCGGTTTTGGGCTGGATGACTGGTGGCGACACCTTTCACACCTAACTGTCCAGTCTTAGTTTTACTTCTTGTTGTAATTTTCTTTTTAGGTTGGTTGTCAGACACATTTGACCATGTATCATATTCATCATTACGATCATCATCATGATCACTGTTGCTATTTGAGAGGATAATACAAACTGACTCTGGGTCAGCTATTTGTTGCTTGGCAGTGGAGCTGGATTCAGATAAGATAAAGCCTGGAGCTGTTGTTTGTAGTACGTCATCAAAATTGCCATCATTAATCACTTGATCAGTCCTACCTTTTTTAGATATAGACAGTGATGGGACATCACAGCTTGTTTTCATACTTGAAGTGTTCCAAAAGGGGGCTACATCTACTGCTCCAAGTTCTGCTTTACTTCTGTCTGTCATCTGCTTGACAGTAAGCGAAGAATAACCAAGATTTCTTTCTAGACCATCTCTTGGCCAAAACGTTCTGCCTTCAGGGGTTTCGGCAGTCTGCTGGTCCCCTATGCTGACAAGCATAAATTCGGGGTGGGAAGTATCTTCAGAAGATTGAACATCTGAACCTAACTTAGTATAAACAATATCTGGATCATGTGTATCAGATATAACAATTACGTTGATGTCAGACAACACATTTTTGCTGTCATAACAAGTATTAGCGTTTTCAAGTGGAGTTTGAGGAATGTAGCGCTTCCCAGGGTGATCTAAAACATTTGCTGTAGCATCAACTGTTTTTACGTCAGAGATTAGACGCAGTTCATGGTCACTAGTATTAGCCTTGACTGATCTAAAACCATCAGCTGCAGGTGATGCATGGGACTTGGATCCAGTAACAACTGGTTCTAGAACAATTCTAGGCTGCAAACTGAAGAGGCTCGTGGCACTGCTGACTGATTCTAAATGAGTTCCTGGATGATTCAAGCTGTGGTTGGAAGCAGCACCAGCTGACTGCAGAGGTAGTAGGGTGAATTTTCTGCCAGTGCAAACTGAATGAGGTTCAACAGTTTCCATAGGCTCTGTAGTACTTGTATGATCTTGGGATACTGCAGAAGTCTGATGCCTAGTCACAGTGAATCGTCCATCCTTCTCTCTTTCATCATTGCTTTCTATTGCAGGCTGCAGGAAGGAAAGTTGGCAATTAGTAATTCTTAACACACTACATTAAAAAAGACTAACATGGTAACCCATGCTTATTACTTTTTTTATTTTGATTTAGGGAAAAAGTGAAACAAGAGAGGAGATGTCAAGGCACTCAATTTAGAGGTAAAAACAGCCCTTTATTGAGGAGGCATAATTGCAGATGACCTGTTTATAATGGCCCACGGGCCTTTATTATTAATGTGTAATGGCAATGTAATGGCCACTGTGTAAACAGTTCTTGAAACAAATTCTAAAATGACAGGTGTTTCAAATTGCTGGGGCGCTTGCTGCCTTATTATTCTAACAGCAAGCAACACATTCTTGCATCAGTGCTATAATCTGTTCTGATATAGTGCATTTATATGATACAAGACATGGCTTGTCAGCTTTGCTTAGCCATGCTCAAATCTAAATGGCAAATAACAATGATTTATAAATATCCTCAGGCATGTCTTTTTTAATACACTTTTTGGCTTTCACATTACTACAGCTAGAAATACTCTGGACTCCTAAGTTTGTAAGTTCTATGCAAGTAGTCTACATCAGACAAAACTAAAAACAGTGCGCCTAGTAGAGCGAGAACCAGCGTTGACGGTAGAGTTCGTATACTGGCATTACTGGTGTCTTTTGTAGTCCTGTCAGAACGCCGCATTAATTATCAGAGAACTAGGAGGTAATTTTGAAACTGCAGTAAAATTCATTCAAATGGTCAATCCTAGACTGACAATCCTTATGTGACAGAACAGGTTCCTTTAGGGTGCTTCTCCTAACCTTTTAAAGTAGTAATAAAAAAAAAAAATGGATGTTACATAACCAGTGTTCAAATCCTAGAGCTGGTGGACAGTGTCAAAAATGTATTTACAAAAAGAAAAAACAGACAACCCATTCCTCAAAGGTGTCAGTCTGACATGCAGTCTTTTGTAGTCATCATGTGTTTCTTTATAAGTTCTCCTACCTCCTGGCTGTAGGTATCTGGAACTCTGGCTCTTGTCAGGTCACCGTAAAATTGTTCTTTACGTTCTCGGTAGGAGTATGGTTTCTCGCCTGAGTGGATCTGCATGTGCACCATCAGCCGCATTCCTCGTCGAAAGACTTTATCACAAAAGGGACAGGGATACGATGCTTTACCTCCATCTTTTCCTTTCGGAACTGCAGGACCTTCAGTGGATGAAAGTTCTTGTGGGATCTAAAAATGGCAAAGAAATAAATAAGTCTAAAATTAAGTCTACAAGTAACGCTAGCAGCTGAAATAAAACTTTAAAAAAATCTTTGCAATACCAAATACCTGTGCATTCTCCTCATTTACTTTTGTTTGCACAGTTGTCACTGGTTCCCTGTGGCCAAGCATGTGCATCTTAAGCCAGTTCCTTCTAGCATAGACTTTGCCACAATGACTGCACACGCAACTAGCATTCTTTTTCTTAGGAGGTTCTTCATTTTTGGCTTCAGCTGCCTGGATACCAGAAGACGTGTCCCCATTATCCTTAGATGACTTAGTAGAAAAAGGAACAGACACACCAATAAACTTCTCTTATCCACTGTTGACTAACACAATAATTAATAATGAGATATATAAGGAAAAACTACAATAATTTAAAAATCACAAATATCCAAACAACTACATTTTCAGCACTGAGTATTATGCAAACCTTTACTACATCCTGGAGAAACTTACCATTCCAGCCGAATCCTGGTTCTTAGCTTTTCCTTTGTCAAGGCTGCGCTGCATCTTTATAAGCCTCTTTCTCTTCTTTGGCTTCTTTTCCACAATATTCTCCATAATCTTCTCCATAAGACTCTGTTCCTCTGTTTCCCTCTCCTTTTTTTCAAGTTCTTCCATCATTCTCCTTCTCCTATTCTCCTCGTGCATCTTCTCTGCTCTGTGAATCTTCTTATGGGTTTTCAACCATCCAGCATGTAAATAAATTTTGCCACACACCCGACAGGGATATGTTTTCTTTGATCTTTTAACGCCTCCTCCTTCTCCAGTAGACTCTTCAGGAATGATGTGTGATTCCTCTGTGATTTCACTGGATCCACCTGTGACTCTTTCAGAATCTGTACTGGTTGTTTTGGATTGTGAGTCTGTTTCTGATTCTAGGGAGATTTGGTTGGCTTCTTGGGTCTTTGCTGGTTGTTCAGAGCCTATTTCTGACTTTCTATTTAACTCTTCAGTCACTCTTTTTCGCCTGTTTAATCCTGCTTTTGGCAGCTGAAGGGATTTAATGAAATGGCAGAATTAATTATAACCTAATCTTAATGACTTCCCAACATCTGATGTTGTTTTAATGACGTCAGCAAAAATGAATACACAGCTGAACCATTCAGACACATAAGCATGTGATACACAATGAACCCCATCAAATTGATTAATTTATCTGTTATACTTCACTCAAGCAAGTAAAAAAAATACATATTAGGAGAAAAAAAAATATATATATATATTATAATATCAGTATGATACCACTATTCTGGGCAGTGTGGGGGTTTGGAGAATGGTACTAGGTTAATAAAAACAAACCAACCCGAGATACGCCGATGGTACGCCGAGCCTTCTTCTTTAAAGGGTCAGGCAAGATCCTCTGGAGATTATTAACTTCTTTTCGTGGTGTCGGAACTGTATGACTCCTAATATGTGGCCCCAACCACCCTTCACGAGTGAAAACTTTATCGCAGTATGGGCAGGCAAAGATTTTCTTGAAAACGCTGCTATATTCAGCAGCCGTCTCCTTCGCATTGTCCTACATCGGGTACAGGGAACAAGAATGCCAAAAATGAAGCTGCTGATTAAAATAATTTGGCATGCAAACAAGAATTCAAAGATACAACATACTATTTACAAGCTATCAGAAAACGCACAGAAACTAGGTATGTATTCTTCTTTTGGGTTATTCAACTGATACACAATATGCAGTTGTACTCTCTTCACAGAACAGAAACCTCTGGGAAGTTCACTTTCAGTTACTTAAAAAAAAAGCTAAATCAGAGTAAAATTTCTGCTCTACAAGCTTTGGCCTAAATATCAAACGTTAAAAAGGACATTTCAGCACTGTAGTTACCTCAGTCGAGACGCTCTTCTGCATCTTGTTACTTAGAAGCTGCTTCCGCTCCTTGCAGGCTAAAGCGCGTTCCCGATCGTGTGACTTCAAATGGAAGGCCAACCAACAGGAGCGAGCAAATATCTTCTTGCACTCAAGACACTGAAAGAGGGAATGACCTCCAGCTCTGGCCCTTTCAACCTCTGTTTCATTGTTTCTCATTACTGGTTTCTGAAAAGGAGTTTAAAAAAGGTACCAATGAAACGGTCAATCAGGAAAAAAACGATCAATATTAAAGTTTATTATATTCTGACCTGTACATAGGCTAGATTGACGCTGCTTATTTATATTTACAGTAAGGTCATAATCATACTTCACTTCGAGGTGATGTTGCTTATCATGTTCTCATATACTACCTCAAATGGAACGAAATACAGTGGAAATACAGCTTGAAAGTTTGTGAACCCTTCAAAATGTTCTAGATTTCTGCATAAAAATGACCTAAACATGATCAGGTACCAAATGTTGATAAAGGGAACCTGATTAAACAAAAAATATTACACTCTGCCATTCATTTTTCGAAGAAAATCAACAAATAAATGAATGACACAAATATGTGAGTGGCAAAAGTATGTGATGACGATCAGGTGTGAGCCATGTTTTATTTAAAGAAAAGGCATAAATCAAAGTGAGATCTTAACACGTATTTGTGAAAGTGTCTCGTGGCTTTTTTTAAAAAAAAAGAGATTTTTGAAAACCGCAGAGAGAGTTTTTGATGCTCAGGCTGGAAAAAATCACAAAATTATCTCTACAGAGTTTGGACTCCACCAATCCATTATAAGATTATGTAAAACTGGAAGAAATTCAAGACCCTCCCCAACAAAGATCACTCTAAGAGCAAGGCATAACAGTTTGCAAGGTCATGAAGGAACCCAGAGTAACTTCTAAGCAACTAAAGGTGGTTCTTACATTGGCCATCAACCATGACTTCTGGTATTAATACAGAACTGCACTATACCCAACACGCAATACTGTTGTATACACTTGTCACTATACCTTTACATATTAATCCTCTTTTTCACACGTGCAATACTTACTTTATTCTTTTTAAATTGTATTGTATAGTTTATACTGAACAAAATAGAACTTTTTGGTTTAAATAAGAAACGTTTGGAGAACGGAAAATACTGCATTCCAGCACAAGAACCATATCCTGTCTGTGAAATGTGGTCGTAGTGTCACGCCTGTTCTAAAGCATCTGCGCCAGGACGGCCTCATCTCTGATGGAACAATGAATTATTAAAGGCAAATTTGTTCTACCAAAGAATGGCTAAAGAAGAATAAAGGTATTGTTTAGGAACTGCCAAAGTCCTGCCCAACAGAAATGTAGTTCAAGGACCTGAAGTGAGTAGTACATGTGAGGAAACCCATCAACATCGCAGAGTTGGGTGAAAATTCGATGTGCAGGACTGGAAACACAGGTAAAGTTATTTCTTCACAAGGGGGACATACCTCATACTAAAAGAAAACGTTCATATATAACTGTCACTCAGAGATATGTAACACCGGATTCAGTAAATAAATGGCCAAGTACAACATTTTTGTCTCATTGGTTTAATTGGGCTGTCTTTATCTACTTTTAGGATAATCTGATGATGTTTTATGTCACATTTGTGCAAAAATAAGTCTAAAAGTCTAAAAGGTTCACAAACTTTCAAGCACCAATGTCTAACTATTTTATATTTAAGGCACTAAAACTTTTAAAAACAGGCGCCTAATATAATCGAAAAGGGACAAAGGACATGTATTTCACCATCTTTCCTATTCCCCATAAATATAAACAGAAACAATCATTATTATATTGATATTATTTACATCACCGTTGTGGTAATGACATTTAAGTATCAACTTTTTTTTTTTGCTTTCTTCAATTTGGTTCCCTACAGTGGTTAAACACGAGTCACTGTTAGAGAAACAGTCAGTTTCTCTAAACGCAAGATAGCAAAACTTTTGGACAGCCCACAAAGAGAAAAATAATCTTTATTCATGTTAAGTTCATTACTGAAAGTACATCATCCCAAATAAGTTCTACCACGAAACTATAAAAGACTATAAAAACAAACAGCTTTAACATTGGGTACTAACCATTTCTAAATTTAGTCCGAAATAGCGTGTCGTAATTACAATGAAATAAAACCTTTTTAATTATTAAATGCTAAATAATTTGATAAAAAACCTAAAATCAATACTAAACCTATTCTAATCAGTGTTGCACACAAAATAATGATTTTAGGCATACAACTCGTACTAGTGAATTCAGGGCAGAAGCTGACTTGCTGCCTTTTCATCCTCTCCACTGTTCACACTGTTTATCACATGTCTGAAAGGGGAATCTAAAGGGAGAAAAGAAATGACTTAATAATATGCAGTCATTTTACAACACAACTAACAAATTCTGCCATTTTAAAATCATTTTATAAAATGTTTAAAAAAAAATACAATTTAACAGCACAAAGCAAACATCTAAAATTACAGCTTCAGTTACTTTGTGTTGCCTTGGTAAGCACAATATGCAATACAACAAAAACAATATTTCAATTTTTGTTTAGTTCTATATTCTGTCAAATGAAATCCAAAGTGCAAAAACGTGCAGTTTCTTACCTGCTCGGTGTGATGCTGCTACAAATGCATCTTCAGATCTGCAGAAGTGCATTCCTCTTGCATTCCACATCGTTTTCCAGAGACACCATAAATCTCTTCTTTATTTTACAGTTTTCTCAGTCCGATATATTTCCAGTGCCCATAAACTACTGCACAACAGCTACCAGCCTAAGGCTAACACACTTCTTCCAAGACATGTGCAGACAGCCAAGGTTCAGAGTGCTGATCACAAACTGTTGGACAACTAAACACATTTGGAGGAGAGTGCTGACTGCCTAACTAAACTATATAGAGAAAAGTATTGGGACACACTTGTTTTTCAGGGTTTGGGCTAGGCCCCTTACGTCCAGTGAAGGACAATCTTAATGCTTCAGCATACCAAGACATTTTGGACAACGTCATGCTTGTGGACACAGTTTGGGGAAGAACCTTTTCTATTCCAGCATGACTGTGCCCCAGTGCACAAAGCAAGCTCCATAA